>CM060702.1:222661421-223133921 GCA_030686995.1 Artemisia argyi
ACTTTCAAATTCCATAATTTTACGACACCCGGTTTTACGTTTTGAGGCTTAATCATTTACGATTGGCATTTCTCGGAGTCAAAACTCATCCAATATCTTGGATAGTATCAAGCAAGAACCACCTCATCCTTCCTAGCCATATCAAACCGCCACTAGAAGGGGGGTTTCACACTTGTGGCTCAATCTTGACCCTTCATGCCTTAGATGATTGCACATGTACTACTTAGGCTCCAAGTTAAACTTGGTCACCAAGTTGTGGTAATATCCTAGTCATTTCCTAACCTCTTCATGACCATATATATACCCCCTCCCTCCCCTCTTTGCCGTGGATATCACACACACAAACACACCATTCATTTGCAAATTCTCTCCAAGTTTCATGCATGATTCAAGTGATTCTTCAAGATAGAAACCCTAGCTAGATTATCATTAATCAAAACTCTTCCATAACTTCATATACTTGGTGACTTCTCTTGAGTTTGAATCCACTCAAGTCACCTCAACCTTCATCATCCATCTTTCAAAATTACAAGGGTAGAAAGATTGCATGAAGTGAAGTGGGTTGAAGCAAGTCTATCAAAGTCCTATCCTTACATGTTAACTTCCTTTCATCTTTGAAAGCCAAAAGTTGTGAGCCAAACCCTAACTTGATTCTTGTTAAATAATCATGTTCATGTTATTTACATATTATTCTTGCTATATTATGTCTTGTAGTTATGTCCATGATGTATAAAAGTGAGTAAAACAAGTTATTGTTATTGATTGTTACAACAAGTTACTAAAACAAGTAAACTAGTGACTTTCTTGGTAAGACCTGATTAAAATGGTAAAAAAATGATGTTGGATCATTACATATTACAGTAGAGGACTTAACAAGGAAACCATAGCAATTTGAACCACCTAAAACGAGTATACGAGTCAAAAGTTACGCCCATTTGAAGTTACCAAAGATTTCCGGCAAAACTGCCAAATACCATTCTGATCAAATTTGGGTTTTGAAAGTCCCACTTCTGGTCCGATTCATCAAAAATTTAAAACACAAAGGTTGTCCGGAACGACGTTTTCGTTCAGGAGTAAAGAAGCTCGAGCCCTGAAAACGCTTTCCGAGTGATAAATTTCTTCAAATTCTAAACAGCCCATTTTTAGACAAAGTCATTACATATAGGTTATGGTTTATGAAGACCAAAGAGGTCTTATGACCAATAATCAAGACCACCACCATGGCTAGAGCCAAGGTTGTGTCTCATGACCTTGAAACAAGGACTAAAGGTCATGGCTAGGCCATGACGAAATGACCATAACAACTTACATAGGCGTAAACATGAAAATTTGAATTAGGCGATAACATGAACAAGCAATTTGGATCTACTTCACCTAAAAGGAAACCATGAGATATTACCAAGAGAAAATGGTCATTCAAGACTTATGAAACTACCCCTAATAACAATCTTCATGTACAAATAAACTTTCCTAAGTTTATTCAAATATCGGACATGTAACCTTTCGGATCAAAACTTATATCTATATATTTCATCAACTACTACAATAGTAGGGAGCCTCATGTGAGGAGTTCATTATGTAAGCCGTCGAGTTGAGTTGTGGATTTACGAGTTAAAGTGTCCTGGCTCCTCGAACGCTTACTAACATGACTTCTGAATTATGTCGGCCCGAACGGTAGTAAACGATATACAAAACATACATGTTTCATGAATCTTTTCTTTCAAAGACTTACACTATACATTGTACCACATCATGGACTAAGTGCAAGACATATATTGGCGTGTTTATGTTTCCTTAGACATTATTCCAAACCTAAGTTACAACAATTATTCTAGGTTGCTCGTAGAAGTTCTTACGGCATATCCATCATTCTCATTATACATCATCCAACTCAAGGTGAGTTCATAGCCCCACTTTACATTACTTCAATGTTTTACAAACCCTTGGGGGGAATACATGCTATTTTTAATCGAGCACAATGTTTTTAAATTGTATGCTTGCCTGATTGTTTTATTATCACTAAGTACCCACCTTGCTAAACCGAGATCCCTTATTATGAACCATTTAATCACTAGCAATAGTGAGCGCAAATATTGTGAATAGGCCTATTGGGATTGACGAATCCCATTTGTTTTGACTAAGTTCAAACAAATGCACTAATATTTGAGATTTAGGTATGTTAGCAAAGTACCTACCGGGATAAATCTGCCGATCGATATTGGTACACGTTAACGTTATGGTGTCATAAGCTTAGTGTATAATACATTTTATGGGCGTATAATAACGTAGCCTACCTGTTCTGTTTTCCAAACATTGGTGTGAGCCTATAACTCACACTACCAACATATTGTGTTCAAACGATTTAACAAACTCTATGAATATCACTCAACCTTTGTGTTGACCTCTCAAGCATGTATTTCAGGTTCATGACGATCAAGGATGGCACGGAAGGGCACGGATACTCAAGAGGGCTATAAATTTTATTATCATTCAAAACTCATTTATTATACATTGTAAACATGGAACCAATTGGGACCTCATTTTGTAATCTCTGATATTTATATAATTTGAATGATAAATCTTTTAAAACGACTCAATTGGAGTTCGTTTTCTATTATTGTGACTATTGTGCCGTCGAGTAACACCCAGTTTGAATTCCGCTGCATCCATGAATTGGGGGTGTTACAGATTGGTACCAGAGCCATGGTTATAGAGAAGCGGGTCTAATTGAGACCTAAACTATAACTACAATCACAAACAAAAACATTTTAAAGCCTTCCGCTCTCCGTGTCTTCCATCCTCCAGACGATTATGGACTTAGTAAGCATGTTATGCTACACAAACATATTAGTATATTCATATATATACCCCTTTTGAGCATTTCCCCGTAGATATTTTATGCTACACAAACATAATTGCATATTGATATATGTACCCTAAACATAATTGAGCATTTCCCCGTAAGCATTTTATGCTACATGAACACATATAAGTATATTGATATATAAACTCGGTTTATTTTCAATAATTTATCTAAACAATGGACTAAACATATCTGTGTATGCCTATTCTAAGGCATTTCGGCACAGCCACACTCTCCCAATCATGTTCCTACTCCAACATTATATGTCCAAGACATTGTATATTACAATGGTCTCATTCACTTTTCAAGACATTGTATATTACAATGGTCTCATTCACTTTTCAAGACATTGTATGTTACAATGGTCTCATTCATTTTTCAAGACATTGTGAGATACAATGGTCTCATTCATTTTCCAAGACATTGTGAGATACAATGGTCTCATTCATTTTCCAAGACATTGTATTATACAATGGTCTTAACCATTTCTCAAATGTTTTGAGTCACACAATGGTCTAACCTACTTCCCAGACATTGTGAATTGCACAATGGTCTAACCTACTTCCGAGACATTGTGTTTTGCGCAATGGTCTCTAGAATTATTCCATCACATCATCAATATCATTTCATATGATATCAAAAAAACCCGTCACAACCTATCGATTTCTAAACAGAAATATGAGATTTATAAAGGACAAACAAATCCATCACCTACAAAAGCTGAAGTTCAGCCCTACATTCATCAAAGTTTTCTTCTGAAACCTTCATTATTAAAAGTTCGTGATCCTGGCCAAGTATGTTCTATTTTAGAACTACTTAAAACTTCTTTTCCATACGTACCTACCCTTACTATCTTCTATGCAATGGAATATGAAAACATACGTTACAAGTCTTGTATGGACGGGACTTGCAACTTAAGGGTTTGACATCGCCTTTGTTTAGTGGACAGTTTCCCGAAAGCAACGGACATATCAAAAGTATACCTAATTTAGGTATTTGGAAATTTTATCGAACCTTGGCTAAATATAGACTAGTCACCTATATTTAACCTAGGGACAGTGGAATATAGTCTGACTAACTATATTTGACTTAGAATTTTCAAATACTGAGAGTAGTTGTACCAGGGTTATGTTTAGATTGATTTCCTACATGAACACGATAAACCACCAGAATACATTAAAACAATCTAGAGACACGATAGTGTCTTACCACTCAACGAAATCTTAACACCTTATTTGTATGATGTAAATTCATTCTTGAAAATTTTCATTTATGAGATAATCCGAACTACTATCTTGGAATAGTTATCAATTATTCTCTTCATCCTGTAGAAGTACTATCCTGTTTAGGTCCTAAGGATACCATTCCATCATAAACTTTTAAAATCTCTTAAGATTTTTAAAGCAAACTCAACATTTATACCTAAGAGTATTAATGTTAAGCATACATTACACACTTTTGTTCATCAACATATCACAACATTATCGTCACAACCGTTACAAACACAAGCTCATTAACAGATCTTGATGCACTTTTAAAGCTCAAATCATCCTTAGTTACACCACAAGTACCCTCATCAGCTTTACAAGATTGAATATTCATCTTGTACTTTTGGAACACCAGTATCATCTCGTAATACCCTACCTTGTAACTCACCGGCTAAGTATGAATGTTGTGTCGGGAATTCTTGAGTAGGATGATTTATAATGTCCTTATTTGAATGGATTGGGATGCCTTTTCATTTAAATAAAGAAATTATAAATCATCGAACCATACGTTTATATTCCTTTAGTTACATTGTTTGGGATGCCTCTCTATGTAAATAAAGAATTATAAACAAGTGGGCTTATTTATATCCGAAATAACATAAGTATGAAGTCAATGAACACTAGATACAACAACAGATTACCTACTAGGCTATGATTGCAACGACTATCCCAATTTCCATTAGTACGAGGTTTACATTTTGGTTTTCATAATGATAGTGCAATAACAAACAAACTCATTGCGAGGCCATGTAACCATATGCATGTGCAGTCGTACCAAACTCATTACGGGGCCATGTAACCATACGCATGCGCAGTCGTACCAAACTCATTGCGAAGCCATGTAGCCATATGCATGGGCAGCCGTACAATTCAAAACAGGACTTGTTCTAACCACATGTTCAACACTTAATCCATTATTCGATTCCTTATATCAATTGCTATTGATACTTGACAACTATATCAAGTTCTATTTTGATATTCAACTACTATATTAATTCCTATTAATATCCGACTGCTATATCAATTTCCTTTGATATTCGACTATTACCATACCTTTCCTACATAAAAGGAAGCCTCATCCTACACCATACACCGAAATGACAAATCAAATTACATCACTGGTAATTCCAGACTCTAGTCCTCATAAGTAACCACACCTTTTCATCGACACCACTCCAACATATAACACACAAAGAACTTCGGGACAAAGTTCCCCGTAAGGGGTAGAGACTGTAACAATTCGCAATTTCAGGTTAATTACCATTCCCGGAAAATTTCACTATTCACTTTTACTATTCATTTTTCCCGAAACTTTCCCGAAAGTTGATTTTTATTTGATATTCTCGAGTGATAAATCATTTCCATGACAAATTAAAAGTTTGACATTCATAAGCTCATTTTCGTGAAAGTTATTAAGGAATTACACGTTTTAGGGTAAAACGTCATTCAGAAATTCTACGTACAACGAAACTCGACCGCATTAAGTGACCCCACATCAGAAAAATGTTTGACACACTCATGATTTATTTGAGAATTAATCGTGACTGAGAAAAACATGACCGAAGACTTCCCGGCAGGTCACCCAAGCCTGTACTAATCTCACATGAGCACGCTTAACTGTTTGGGCGATTAACCGTTAGACCACAAAACGCGTTTCTAAGACAATTTGAGTTTTCAACTAATTAGAAAAAGTCAACATATTCTTTCCCTCCCCCATTGACCAAAAATCATCCCTTGATGTTATAAGTCATTTCGTGATTTTTAGGCTTACGGTTTGATGTCTAAAAGACATTTAATACCAACCGACACTAGACTGAGCCGAGTCTAGATATTATAAGTCATTTTAAATCATTTTTATCACATTAGAAAAGTAACATTTTACTTTTCTCAATTTTACGCAATATTCGTACGTTTTACGTATTACGCGTTTTAGACCCGTGTTTCCAGTTTTTAGCAGGGTTTTAGCACCCGATAGATCCTACCACTCATTTTATATTTTATTATGGACTATATGGACATGTTTAACCATACTTTCAAATTCCATAATTTTACGACACCCGGTTTTACGTTTTGAGGCTTAATCATTTACGATTGGCATTTCCCGGAGTCAAAACTCATCCAATATCTTGGATAATATCAAGCAAGAACCACCTCATCCTTCCTAGCCATATCAAACCGCCACTAGGAGGGGGGTTTCACACTTGTGGCTCAATCTTGACCCTTCATGCCTTAGATGATTACACATGTACTACTTAGGCTCCAAGTTAAACTTGGTCACCAAGTTGTGGTAATATCCTAGTCATTTCCTAACCTCCTCATGACCATATATATACCCCCTCCCTCCCCTCTTTGCCGTGGATATCACACACACAAACACACCATTCATTTGCAAATTCTCTCCAAGTTTCATGCATGATTCAAGTGATTCTTCAAGATAGAAACCCTAGCTAGATTATCATTAATCAAAACTCTTCCATAACTTCATATACTTGGTGATTTCTCTTGAGTTTGAATCCACTCAAGTCACCTCAACCTTCATCATCCATCTTTCAAAATTACAAGGGTAGAAAGATTGCATGAAGTGAAGTGGGTTGAAGCAAGTCTATCAAAGTCCTATCCTTACATGTTAACTTCCTTTCATCTTTGAAAGCCAAAAGTTGTGAGCCAAACCCTAACTTGATTCTTGTTAAATAATCATGTTCATGTTATTTACATATTATTCTTGCTATATTATGTCTTGTAGTTATGTCCATGATGTATAAAAGTGAGTAAAACAAGTTATTGTTATTGATTGTTACAACAAGTTACTAAAACAAGTAAACTAGTGACTTTCTTGGTAAGACCTGATTAAAATGGTAAAAAAATGATGTTGGATCATTACATATTACAGTAGAGGACTTAACAAGGAAACCATAGCAATTTGAACCACCTAAAACGAGTATACGAGTCAAAAGTTACGCCCATTTGAAGTTACCAAAGATTTCCGGCAAAACTGCCAAATACCATTCTGATCAAATTTGGGTTTTGAAAGTCCCACTTCTGATCCGATTCATCAAAAAGTTAAAACACGAAAGTTGTCCGGAACGACGTTTTCGTTCAGGCATAAAGAAGCTCGAGCCCTGAAAACGCTTTCCGAGTGATAAATTTCTTCAAATTCTAAACAGCCCATTTTTAGAGAAAGTCATTACATATAGGTTATGGTTTATGAAGACCAAACAGGTCTTATGACCAATAATCAAGACCACCACCATGGCTAGAGCCAAGGTTGTGTCTCATGACCTTGAAAAAAGGACTAAAGGTCATGGCTAGGCCATGACGGAATGACCATAACAACTTACATAGGCGTAAACATGAAACAATGAATTAGGCGATAACATGAACAAGCAATTTGGATCTACTTCACCTAAAAGGAAACCATGAGATATTACCAAGAGAAAATGGTCATTCAAGACTTATGAAACTACCCCTAATAACAATCTTCATGTACAAATAAACTTTCCTAAGTTTATTCAAATATCGGACATGTAACCTTTCGGATCAAAACTTATATCTATATATTTCATCAACTACTACAATAGTAGGGAGCCTCATGTGAGGAGTTCATTATGTAAGCCGTCGAGTTGAGTTGTGGATTTACGAGTTAAAGTGTCCTGGCTCCTCGAACGCTTACTAACATGACTTCTGAATTATGTCGGCCCGAACGGTAGTAAACGATATACAAAACATACATGTTTCATGAATCTTTTCTTTCAAAGACTTACACTATACATTGTACCACATCATGGACTAAGTGCAAGACATATATTGGCGTGTTTATGTTTCCTTAGACATTATTCCAAACCTAAGTTACAACAATTATTCTAGGTTGCTCGTAGAAGTTCTTACGGCATATCCATCATTCTCATTATACATCATCCAACTCAAGGTGAGTTCATAGCCCCACTTTACATTACTTCAATGTTTTACAAACCCTTGGGGGGAATACATGCTATTTTTAACCGAGCACAATGTTTTTAAATTGTATGCTTGCCTGATTGTTTTATTATCACTAAGTACCCACCTTGCTAAACCGAGATCCCTTATTATGAACCAGTTAATCACTAGCAATAGTGAGCGCAAATATTGTGAATAGGCCTATTGGGATTGACGAATCCCATTTGTTTTGACTAAGTTCAAACAAATGCACTAATATTTGAGATTTAGGTATGTTAGCAAAGTACCTACCGGGATAAATCTGCCGATCGATATTGGTACACGTTAACATTATGGTGTCATAAGCTTAGTGTATAATACATTTTATGGGCGTATAATAACGTAGCCTACCTGTTCTGTTTTCCAAACATTGGTGTGAGCCTATAACTCACACTACCAACATATTGTGTTCAAACGATTTAACAAACTCTATGAATATCACTCAACCTTTGTGTTGACCTCTCAAGCATGTATTTCAGGTTCATGACGATCAAGGATGGCACGGAAGGGCACGGATACTCAAGAGGGCTATAAATTTTATTATCATTCAAAACTCATTTATTATACATTGTAAACATGGAACCAATTGGGACCTCATTTTGTAATCTCTGATATTTATATAATTTGAATGATAAATCTTTTAAAACGACTCAATTGGAGTTCGTTTTCTATTATTGTGACTATTGTGCCGTCGAGTAACACCCAGTTTGAATTCTGCTGCATCCATGAATTGGGGGTGTTACACCCTTTTACGTTAAGTACTAACGGTCGTTAGTCCTTGTGTAATAATAATAAATATAAATAAATTATATTAATTATTATTCCTTAATACTCAGTTGTAATGTGTGCAATCCCGAGGTCTCGGGTTTGATACTAGTCATTTACTTATTAATATTTATACGTAACTTTTAACAGCTCCCACTCGTATATCTATTAATAGTAAAATGACATTGGTAAGCGTCTTGCAACACTCCAATGCGCCCAGTTCGACCCAAGCTAGGTTTCCTGGAAAAACCCTTAATGATTCATCATTATAATCATCCTTTTGTTTCTAATACTTCATTAATAAAGATGTGAGATTCTTTATTAAATTTCTGTTTCTCGTTTCTTTATGATTGAACAAAATTACCAAAACATCTGAACATATTCCAGATAGACTTTGGGCGTAGCCACGCAAACATTTTGTCAACCCTACGAGGGGCCCAGCAGTATTAAACTTCTGAACAAATCAGTATTGGTGATGTATGAATATAAAACATATAAGAATGAAATAAACGCAGCGGATTAACATCACCCACACGGATCCATATTGCCATATGATCAATCAATAAGATAAACAAGATAGTTTATACCTTTGTAGCGTGCACCGGGAATCACCAACAAAGTCACCACCAATATCACCACCCACGAATGAATCAAGAAACCAAGTGATCAATAAGATTGATCACCTTTATGATGAAACACACTACACGTCACCAATAACCACTTGATGCTAGTCAAGACTATGTAACAATAATTCTAGCAATAACCTACAAGAGAGTTATTCAAGAAAAGATGGAAAAATCATAACCCTAGGAAGGTGGTTATTTTTACCGTGAGATGGGAGGGAGAGAGAGGAGAGAATTTCTCTTTAATTGTGGTAAAGAGTAAAAGTCTTAATTGATATGATTAATGAGATTGATCTTATCAAATATACATGTTACACTTAGCACCTAGAAAAATTCTTTCCACCCTTTCTAGCCCCCCCCCCCCTTAGGCCGGCCATATAGTGGGCCCACAATGGGCTTGCCCATTGTTGGTTCACTCCAAAAATGCTAAGTCTAACTTAGTATTTCATGGCTCGTTATAGATCCCGGGTTACGTAGTCATTTATATATTGTAAATACGATAAATACAATCTATAAAATGGTATCTCTGTGTATAAGTGTGTAACCCCATAAGCTCACATATGTCTAGCCATATAATTATTTATTATGATACGAGCATACTCCAACAGCTCCCACTTGCGACGTCATAATAATCAAGTAATTATACAAGCAAAGGTTAGCGTCTAGCAACACGCCAATGCCCCTAGAAATATGTGAGGGAAGTTTCTCAAACGTCTCATTTAAATGGTTTATATGTCATCCATCCTTTTGTTACAGATACTATGTTGAACACTAGACATGGATCAAAGTCATTCTATTTGTTCAACTATTCTGTTTCTCGGTCTAGATATTGAACAAGATTACCAAGTGAATTAAGATTCCCAAGTGAATTAAGATTCATCTTAATCTCATTTGGGTACAGCCATACAAACATCTGTTCAATTCATCGAGGGGCCCAATAGTATCTAACTCCATGACATATGGAGGAACAAATCCTATTTTGACTGCACGTGTCATTCATGTGTTTCAAATCATTCCTGAAAATGGTTTTTATAACTACCTTATTCAGGACAGCGTTTAACCATATCAAAGAATAAAATTACGCACATGCAAGACCTACTTGCATCTCAAGTCTAAGGATAAGAGACATAACCATTTACGAGATTCACTATTGACGCCGATCCATGCAGTGAAATCTCGAAGGTTGGGTCAGTCCAATGTTCATCACAATGAACAACATATGAGTTTGGCAAATAAATCACCAACACGCTCACATTTGCCTTAATTCGATGATACTCCCGTATCGTCAACTGGCAATGGACAATTTTAGAATAGATAAATTATTCATGGATTAAATATGCAAATATAGAACACAGTAGTATAAATGAAGACGATTATACCCGGTATATCAATTCATTATATAATATTACTGCTTACAGTTCCATTATCCAAATACTAAAATCAGATATGCACAAGACTACATATAGATCGGAATTCGATGTTTCCACTATGATCAATTTTGTTGTACAAGACAACAAGTAGTCATCTGAGTAAACTTTGAGAATACTTGTTTCAAAATTCAAAAATGTTTTGAATGATGATTGTCCTTTTGTATGTGTGTAATCAAGTACAATACGAGTATTGCAACAATACATTCCATGGTGTGTTTGAAGCTAGCAAAACACCTACTTTAGACAGTCATAATAACAGTTTCCCAAACTATAAAGTATTCTTATTCCTTTTAATGAATAATGCATTAATGCTCTCAATCGAGCACATCTAGTTAGAGGTGTCATCATTCATGATGTCATCCTACTACGACTAGGGTTGAGCATCATCTCAGTTATATAAGCATCAATGAATGAAAACATAACTAAGATCCTCAAATATCCGTAAACATTTTAACAAATCTTTGGTCCTTTGCAGGTCCATTAGGTTGTTCGTTTAACAATTATCTAATGACTTTCACTTAGATATTTGTTGTTATCAACTCATCTTTGCTTTCATGCAAATGATATAAATAATCCAATACATAATACGCCTTACATAATGAATCTTTTAGTTAAACTCAAGGTTCCCATTCATGCATTCAGTCTCATCAGGTAGATTGATCATTGAGACTCCTCTCAATGACATGTCTTATTGTGTTTAGATTATTAACCGCCTATGTTTATTCTAATAAACACATGCAACAAGGTTGTATGTTTTATTTGCTAAATTCCTTAAGTGAAACTTCATTCCAGGCTAAGGATTAAAGTCTAGCTTAGATGGAATATTGTTTCTCATATGTTAACAACATATGAAATTTTAAGAAAATAAATGCATTGCTCCTACTTGCTCTCAGAGTACTCAGGAGTAATCTTATTTAATCAAAATCAAATTAATGATTTCGTAATTAACTTAAGATCTCTGCTCCTAGATGCATGATTTAATCCACACTTAGATTCTTATATCTTGTATACATAAATAAAGATTATATAGATTCATAAAACCTTTTGATTACTCATCGTCCTCGCAAAAGTAATCGAAAGTGTTCTAAAATCCTATTGTCATATTTCATTTACTTGAAAACAAGTATGACAATTAATCATCTTTATACATTTAATGTTTGCAGGTAGGAAGATTTAATCATAATCAATTTCTTGAGTACGAGTAAACTCCTTCTACTACGCATGCATTAAATATGTGTACAAGTTTGTCCTTTTGAGTATTCTCATCAAGAAACTCATTTTAAACCTCGCAGTCTAACTGATTGATAGGAGATCAATCAAGCTCCGTGAGTGATTATCGTCAAAGGACTGCATCTTAACATTCATAGTTTTGAGTTATTCACCAGATTCAAGATCTTATAATGCATCTCTTTAGTTAGCAGGTTCACTATGATCCTCCAACTTATGTCCCTTAACATTGATATAAAAACTATATCATTCAGGTGTTAGTATCCTTGCAGATTTATGAATGAGAGATATCAATCTATGGTTTAACATATGCATGTTCAACCTTAGTATGACATTAGCAAGTGTACTCAGAAGGTTGTGTATTTAGCTCTTGAATGACTTCAAGATCTAAAGGTGCTCCCACTTGCTTTTGTAAGTGGAGACTAATCTCCAAGTACTCAGCATCTTGATTAACAATAAATTGTTTTCAAGTGGGACAACCAAAATACATCGTTAGTTCTTGACTCTAGTTTGTTAATTACTTACTCTTAGGTATTTAACAAATTCAGAACTTCAATCAAGACATAATGGGATTCATCCCATTCCATAATACAATGGTGTCTTAAATTTCTTCTGGGTTGGAACCATATTGGGTGTACTAATGGCACATCCAATTTTCTAACCTTGATTGCTTTGGAGGTAAAAGAGTTTAAGTCATCAAGGATCAAACGATATCCATGATGGACATACCATAAAGTTGTGGTATTCCACGTGGATAGATGTTGTGAGACTATCACACAACTCATTAGATGAACTTATACTCTTTGGCTTACGTATCTGCCAACCAAGTCATACCAGATGACATCAATAGTATTTTTAGCCTACTGAATACTTTATATTTAAAATCTTTGACCAAGTCACTGACTTTATGTGTGTGTTTTAACTAGAAAACATAAACATTAAATATTTTATTATACGTCGTAAGTGTACATGTCTTTAACAAGAAGACATAACAAATTAACGTCTTTACTTTACGTTATAAGTCTTTCAACAATTAACGGAATTGATGTTTATGTCTTTACAAGAGACCTAAACATATTCAACTAAAGTAATTATGAGTGCCGACAATTGGCCTCAATAGTAATTTCAAGTTAATTACATACTTCATGATTATGAATTTACAAGAAGACATAATCATATTTACTAAACAATTCAACAAATATGTTGAAGTAGCTTTTCATGTTATCTTGACATTTTGTTCTAATTAGGGCAACATACATTTTATGTGTATAAGTCCTAGTAGAACTTAGTTTTCTTACCTTGCAGTCAAGAAAAACCATTAGTCATATTTTTATATGTTGTACCTTGCACACAATTAAGATTTCTCCCACTTGTGCATGGAACAACATCATGCAAGTAAATATGACAGTGTCACAGATAACATATGATTTTAGTCAAAATCAAAATATAGATGTGTAGAACTTTTATCACTTTTATAATGAATCATGCATAACAATTTTATTGATAACATTTCAGGAAGCAACATCAGGAACGCGACAAGTTATCTAATAAAATTTATGCTATGGTTCTCATAAAAACTATGATGCTTCACATGTGGAAAGTAATGTATTATTTCAAGACAATCTAGAAATAAGATGGGCAACAATTAAGTTAATGGAGCTTACAGCTCCCACTAGATTAGAGAACATAACATGTGTTTCATCACCAGTAATACAATCACGTAGCTCCCACTGGATTAGACAACATTATAAGTGTTACATCACCAGTGGAGAGTGAGTGACGATTGGATACTTTCCTTATTTCTTTGAATATCTACACATTATTGCTAATGTGATTCACTTTGACTAGTAAACATGTACTTAGGTATTCAAGGAAGTGCATCAAGTTCTAACATATAGATGATGGGCTAGCCATCATTTTAAGCTTGAAATTAGGCATGCAGTTCCTCCATGTTTATTGGGTTTAAGATACATTACTAGGTAATCATGCTAGTAATTGCCTTTACCACTTTGTGGTTTATTGATATTTCCGTTTTCTAATTACTTAAACTCATTTTAGTTTGGTAGCTTTAGAAAACATGTTCTCTAGTTATCCAAATATCTTATATTTCTTCAAGGTTTTAAAACCGGAACTAGGGTTATAAAACGAACTTGATGAAATAAGATGTGCAGCCATACTTAACCGTTTTGACTTTTACAAGACATCACGATTTCTAGAGTATGTGTGCAATAAGTTTGATTAGAATTAGGACAATTCAAATATTCCTATTATGGCTTTTCCTCATAAAGAAAAAGGATAGGAATAAGTCTCTTTCTCACAAGGAAAAGAAAACTTAGTTTGATTCTTTTAACAAGAAAAGAACAACTTTTGTTTACGTTTTGTGTTGCATTAATTCATTAATTGAATTCACAAAGTCCATATTTAGTATTTTCGATAATTCTCCTTTTATAAATTAATTACCCCATGTTTACAATTTAAAACAATTAATTTACGTAAAAGGCTAAGATCCACATTGTGCTTCTACTATCACATCAGTTGATCTGCTAGCAATAGTAGATTCAATTGGTAGGCGACGATCACCAATTGCATTACAAGTGCAACTCTTAGATCCTTATGGGACTCATGGCATCTAGTGTCAAACAACTAGTGTCATGTAGGCATGTTTAGTCCCATCTTTGCCTCGGGTCAAGGTCTCACCGCTTAACTCGATTAAGTCATCCAATTTGTGAACGTGCGAGAATATATCTAGGTCTCACGCATAGAGAATAGTCACCTTGGGTTACAATTCAACCTAGGTCCCACGCATAGGCAAAAGGTAATTGCAAGTGTTCTCAATATTGGACGGCATGACTTAAATTTTGACGGGTAAAAGTTTTGATGTGGATCAAAAGGTGTACGAAATGAGCATGCATTCATCCTTCGTAGCACAAGTTAAAAACATTTCTTAACTTAAGTCTAATCATTATTTTAATTTATGTGTGTCAAGTTGTCCATTTTCATGACTAATATAAATCCTACGTGGATAATAAAGTTTGGACAATACATAAATAAAATAACATACATAACAAGTTAAGGTGTTATTATAAAACAATGATTTCAAGTTTCAAAAACTTAGTAAAACTAAATCAAAAAACTTAGTTTTGAAAATGGTTTGTGTTTCGTTTTAAGTTTTATAGAAAACTATTTGCAATTTTACATATGAAACAAGATATATAAAAAGCAAAACAAACACACAACCACAATATGCAAAGCCTCAACCGATGAAAAAAACCTATGCTTGGTCTCATGAGCCATCACGAGAACCAAGAGTCAACTAGGGACAACCACACAACCACACGGAGGACTCCCACTTGCTCCAAGACAATCAAGAGCAAGTTGGAAGCCCATGATGCACATGAAAAGCAGTTTCTGTCCTTCCAGAATTTCAGTGTTAGAGGGCCCAAAAGTCCATGAACGAAGCTTCCCCGGGCTTAGCTCAAAACTAGAAAGTTGTAGGCCCATGTCTTGGGTACTTGTAAAACAAATTTCAGCCAAAAAGACCTTACCAATCACCGGGAAACTCCATTTTACCAACTGGTGTTTCAGCAGTCATTTTTTCGGCAAAAACGTCTTTAACTCTTTCACCTTTCACCATCAAGCCACGATTACATTATATTGAAAGTAAAATACAATTAATCTACTTTTAATCTACTCTAAAAGTGCCCAAACAATGGCTACAACCAAAAGAATATAATTACATAAATGCCGAAACAATGGCAAAAACCCCAAAACACGAAATTAAACAACATAAAACAACCATTCAATGCACAAGTGGTCTAGGTTTTCATCGGCTTTGCATATAAACACAATAATACCATAATATTATGAATGAAACATGGTGTTGGCTAACTCCATGGACAAACATGCATGTATTTGCCATGGAAAACAAAATAATAACAAAAATTAAATTGTTAGCCAACGAAAACGAAGAAATTAATTGACAAGAATTAAAACCCCGTTAGGAACGTGTTTCCTATGAATTAAGGGTCAAAACCCACTGATATTAGGACCTTCCAAATACCATTTAACCACAGAAAATATGGCCTTAGGGGCTGAATTAAAACTGTTTCGAAAACCGATCAAAAACACGCGTTTTAGGCCATTTTTCACGTACCCGACAAGTAACCAATTAGCATATGCATAACAAATGGCCATGGGACCAAAAAGTGCAGATCATAAGACCCCTAAAGGTTCGTCCTATGAGGAAAAAATTGGAGCCCTAGGGCTGTTTTAACCATGACTTCAAAAATCATCAAAAAAACACCCGTTTTAGCCATTTTTATGCATACCCGATAATCATATGGCACATATTGTCACACCCCCAGAAATCGGGTCCAGCGGAAGCATACATGTAGCTGGGGTGTAACTCAATTGGTATTACAACACAAGTTCAAAAATGGTTTTCACTTGAATCATTTAGAATAAAATAGCTTAATCAAAAGTATTGAATTTACATTGTTAAAATTTGTGCGGAAGTAGGCCCTTAAAATAATTTTAAAACGGTCCCCAAATGAATATCAGAGTCTTCTATGACCATACCATGCCCTGCCAAAACCTCCTGTAGTGTGCCATTGCTTAATACCTGAAAATACATGCTAAAAAAATGTCAACACGAGGTTGGTGAGTTCATAAGTTTGCATTAAAACAATAGTGTTGTGAGTTCAATAGAGGGTTCTGTGACCATTGTGTGACTCACAATGTCATGAAAATAGTGTTTACCTTACAGTAAAAATTAAAATTGTGGACCATGAGTAGAGTGTGTGATCACTACAACGAACATAATGTCACATAGTAAATAGTCTTATTACGCTAGCACTAAGTTCATGCAACCGAAGCTACGACAGTGTGCATGCTCTAGAAGCATGTTAAATATAAATGCCCGGCAAGTGTTTATCCCGTTACACTTGTAATTCGACATGTTATACGCTCGCGTTTGCCTATCCGGTCAAACCGAACGGGGGAGTCACCACCAATAGATCTATTTATAACATTCGCGCTTCCCAGCAGGAATTGACGGTTCATGAGTTTGGGCATAGTGGGATTCAAGGGCTTAGGCTAATCCGCGTAATAGTTTAAATAAAGCATAAGTTTCAGTGTGGTCCATAAAAGTGTTTGCATAAAAGCAATTGTTCATAAAGTGTGTCGCATGTTTATAAAATGCTTGTGTATGCGAGAAAATAATCAAGTATGCAACCAATATACACATGGGTGCATTTGAATAATCAATCAAGTATTCAGAGAAACAGTAGTGTTTAAGTAGACAATTGCGCATTCAAATAAACAATCATTGAGTTTAGTTAAAAACGAGCATGTATTCTCCCCCAAAACAGTTATAAAAACAAGTAAAAGTAGGGGGTATGAACTCACCTGGTGCGATAGCTATGATGACAAAAGTGGATACACTGAAATGAGGCACGATCTCTAATCGCAACCTAATATGAATGATAGTTTCTAATGTAAGAAATGAAATGATGCTACACATGCAAATACGTATGTTACCAATACCACTCATTAGTTTTGAAAATAATGTTTATCGTCGAAAAATATATTTTTGACGTCTCGTTAAGTTAATACCCACTTTTCATGTAAATATGTTGAAACGGTACTCCACGATCCTTGTTTGGTGTTCTAACAGCATATATAAGGTTTTCGTCGCAAAAATAACATTTTCATTACTTGAAACTATGCCCAAAATGGCCTCGCGAAACAAGTCGCGAAATGTTGTACGTTAAGGGTTAGTGATGAAACTCGGCGTTTTTGAAAACCTTGTAACAATATCTAGAAGTCGCGTCATTTAACTTTTGGTTATACGGGTCTTGATCGATGAGAAAATCGACTCTTATTGTTGTTACTTGAAAGTATTGTGTTCAATACTTAGAAAATTTCATTATATTAAAAGCTGTCAAAATATATATAGTTTCTCGGGCATATAGATGAGGTCGTAGTTTATTCGTTACGAGTCCAATGATCAAACGGCCAATTGATTTGAAAAGCTTGCTGGGAGATCTTGATTTCATAAAACTACGGCTCGGACTCAAACTGATCCGATCATAAAGAAAAACAGCCGAGAAAGTGGTGTCTCGCAAAGACAGTTTTGCGGCAAAATAATAATAGAAAAGCTGATGGAAATTTGTAAAAATCGTCTAAGTTCAAACGCTTGTATCTTTTTCCTTATAAGCTCGTTTTCTGCGTTCTTTATATCCCCGGAATCGTGGGATGGCATACTAGTATATTTTTGATAAGTCGGGACGGCTAGATCAAGTTTTAGACCTCGAAACAGTCCAAGAAAATCGTGGGACAGCAAGTAATTTTTCAGAAAATAGTTTTCGTCGTTAAAATTGAAAGTAGCATATCTTTTTCGTCGTAACTCGGATTTTAGTGATTCAAGCGGCCACGGTTTCGTTTTTGAAAGTATTTTCTGAATATCTAACCCAATGTTACCGGGAAACCCCTGAGTTTTCTGAAATTGGCGATTTGGGACAGAACCTATATTTGAAAGTATTTTTCGTTGTCAATATTCGGAAAATCATATCTCCTTCGTTATTAACTCGTTTTTATCCCCGTTTTCGGCCATAGTTTCGTCTCGGAATGTATTTTCTAAATCTTTGGTCCAAAATTACACAAAACCCATTGATTTTCCCACGTTTAACAAAAATGGACAGTAGTTTTGAAAGTTTGTCAAATCTTAGTTTCCTAGTTATTAACTTTGTTCAAATCTTAACCGATCTACTTCAAATCAACTCCACAAGTACCCAATCCTACCATACACCTTCTTAGGGTGTCATGGGTTCCTAGACATCACCAATCTTAGTGGATCTAATGAGATTACTAGTAAAAATTGTAGATCTATGTTCATAAAGAAAGAAATAAGTAATAAGTGGTATGGATCATACATACTTGCATGTTTTACCAATATATATTGAAAATACATAAAAATATAAAGTAAATGAAAGTATGAAAAGATCAAAAGTGTTTTTGAAGCTTACTTGAATATTTGAGGTGATTTGAAGATGATTATGTTAAGAAACATAGGGTTTTTACCACAAAACCCCAACTAGATCTTGATTAGGACTTTATTAAACACTTGGATCTTGAAAAGTTTATAGATTCTTCTTGGTTCTTGATGGTGGGTCGATTCACACACCAAGGGAGGAGATGAAAATGGTGTTTGCTAGTTATATTTGTGTTGTAAAAATGAAGAAGTGTGTTGTAATTGAGTATATATATATGGTCTAGTCAAAGTCTTGGTCTTTGGTCTTTGGTCTTAGGGGGAGACATAGGGGCAGCAAAAGGAGGGAAACAAGGGGGAGGTGTTGGTGGCTCATTAAATGAGCTTGTCTAACACATGTGTTGGTTTGGTTTTAGTTGTGTATTGGGTGTTATCGGGTACCGAGTTAATTAAAAATAAATGTTAACGAGGTGAAATAAAATACGACGAAGTTGTAAAAGTTGTAAAATAATATTCCTGATGAGAATCGGGTGTTGAAATAATTATTGAATTGAAATAACGCAAACCGACGGAGTTATAAGCTCCGACCGTAAAATATAGTCGTTGATTTTAAAACACCGGGTAAATTAATAATATAATTTTTATATTATTATTATGAGTATGAACATATGTTAGGATCATAGTCGGGAGTATTGGGTATACGTTAGTAGTAAAACTGAGTGGTATCGTTAATTACAAATTAAGCATACGTAAATTGAAATAATGCATATCCGTGTAGTAACTAATGTGATGATGATTATGTGTAGACTATTCCGTCTATATGAAGTATCATTAATGAATGATGCATGAATTCGCAGCTAAACCTAACTGGTTACGCGAATTTGAAGACTCGTAAACTCAGTTTACGAAATGACGAACGATGATCTTGAATAGTGATTTCCCTCCGGGAATGAATAGTGTCGCATGAATAGTAATGCTTCTCAGAATCACAAACGGGCTCCGAAAATGATGAATAGTAAAATGATGAATAGTGACCGGTGAATAGTTATTGATGAATAGTGAATATTAGAAATGTCCCGAAAATGCGAGTTGTTACAGTCTCACCCCCTTAAAAGGAACTTCGTCCCGAAGTTCAGTTTGTGTTGGTCTCTAGAGTGGTATTGATTAAAAGATGATGATATAATCGTGTAAGCTACTGAGCTCTAACAAGGTTCAAGTCTGACGGCCACTAGGCCTACTCTGTCAGAAATGTTGAATGGTCCAGTGTATATCGGGTTTAACTTTCTGAAGTTTTCTGAAGGGTATCATGCCTTTCCTAGGCAGAATTTTCAACGTAATCATGCCACGGACTTGAAATTCTAGTGGTTTACCGCTTATCGAACTTGTAATTGATTCTTGATTTGTAGGAAATTCCAGGTTATTTCATGAATGCTTACGGGACTAGTGAGTTGGGCTTTTCCAAGTTTTGATCCGTCAATGGATGTTGACACTTCGACCATAGAGTGCTTCAAATGGTGTAGTCTCTACACTCGTGCGGTAACTAAGGTTGCAACTGAATTTGATTTATGGCAAATGGTTAATCCAACCATTTCTAGTGTCAATCACACCCGATTTGGGCATATCTCCTTATGTTTGAATCAACCTCAAATTCCGACCATTGGTCTGAAGATAATAGGTGGTGTGGTTCCACAGGAATCTTAATGAAATCGCTAGGAGTTCGAGGTGAATCAAATTCCTCTATTAGGAATAATTGAAATGGGTATCCTGAATCTTGTGGAAAAACTTACAAGGTTAAGTCCGTCGAAGGGTGTTATTGAAAATAATAGATTAGGATAAGGTTGCGATCCTCCGCAGGATGTCATGAATTGAGTCTCTCTCCACCTACGATGCTTAGTCTCCATATATGTCATCAAATCACAAACTCCTAAAGGTATATGAGATGTAATATAGTGATTGATTTTCAAAGTTTATTTTGAGATTGTGTGTGTTGTTCATAAACCTTCCCTGAGTAAATAAATTTACAACTTCAAGCAAATGGCTTTCCAAGTAACATTTTTCTCGATGTTTCAAAATTTAGTAGTTATGCAAGATAGGGCAATTTTTCAACATAAGGTGGATAATACGGTTTATCAAAGATCGACGTTTAAAATTTCCTAACATTCAATAGTTTTGTAAAAGATTAATCAAAAGGAATTTACTTGTCAAAATAAGTGCCTCAGAAAAGTATTTCTTACAAGATATATGTTTTGTATAACTGTAGTTTGGAGAAAAATCCATTTAAAATTAAAATTATTAAGAGGATAAAATAGTCAGGTATGTATGTCTGCACAAATTCATAGGTGTGTAACATGTTTAAATAAAGTCTATTGGTGAGGACATGTTCAATCTATAGTCTTGGTTAGGAGGTTGGATTTATCTCTATGGTGTTGCTTAGTGAGCATTTGCATCTAAACAAATCTTGTAATTCGATCAAGCCGATATTTTCCCAGATGATTGAATTTTTGGTGATCAGGTCAGTGATAGTGGTTCGAATGGTTTTATGATACCTTGAGATTTCTATTGAGTTTTGAATGGTTTTAATGTACCGAGGGATCCTCCTTATAGATGGTATGGAAAGTCTTTCCTAGGGAGGTCATTGATAGTATCCACTTATAAATACAGGGGGTAGTGAGTAATGAGTGACATAGGAATCTATAGAGTGTCACCTAATTCCTTATATATGTGGGGGTGAGGAAATGAAATGATAGTGATGGTGAGAAGGGAAAAGACTGTGATAACTGTGACAGAATGAGATTGAGATAAAAGAAAATATTGTGATGTAAGTGTATCGTGCATATACGTAAATGTTCATGAGATGGAATGTCCAGTTGACGTGCTTCCAATCGGTGGTTAACGAAGTGATAAAAAATATGAATGTTCCAACAACGAGGGTATACACATACCTGAATGAAACATTTGGAAATGAGTTGAGAATTCAATCCAGACATAATCTTATTATAACCATTCTCAGTATTGCAAAATTCATTTCTGAGTCAGACATAGGTGGTCAGCCTATATCTCACTATCCCGGGTTGAATATAAATGACCAGTCTATATTCCACCGAGGTTCCATGAATTTTGAAATACTCAGTTCAGTTATACTAATACCATGTCCTTCACAAATACCAAGACGTTCTGAAAGACAAAAGCAGGTGACCAAACTCGAGGTCAAATGATGAAACTATGCAAGGAAAAACATAACACGGTGACATATATGATACGTGAACATGCTTATATGAAAGACAATTATAGTAATCAAATATAATAAATGAATATAGTATATCAGATAAGGAGACACAAATCTCATCACCTAAGTCAGCAACTAACCACAAATGAGGCTTCAGCTTGGCAGGCAGGCACGTGACGGTCATAGGGTTGAGTTTTCGTAAAAGTAGCTATAGTCTAGGTTTTAAAAAAACACTTAGTTCGCTATAGCCAAAGCTCTGATACCAATCTGTCACACCCCCAGAAATCGGGTCCAGCGGAAGCATACATGTAGCTGGGGTGTAACTCAATTGGTATTACAACACAAGTTCAAAAATGGTTTTCACTTGAATCATTTAGAATAAAATAGCTTAATCAAAAGTATTGAATTTACATTGTTAAAATTTGTGCGGAAGTAGGCCCTTAAAATAATTTTAAAACGGCCCCCAAATGAATATCAGAGTCTTCTATGACCATGCCATGCCCTGCCAAAACCTCCTGTAGTGTGCCATTGCTTAATACCTGAAAATACATGCTAAAAAAATGTCAACACGAGGTTGGTGAGTTCATAAGTTTGCATTAAAACAATAGTGTTGTGAGTTCAATAGAGGGTTCAGTGACCATTGTGTGACTCACAATGTCATGAAAATAGTGTTTACCTTACAGTAAAAATTAAAATTGTGGACCATGAGTAGAGTGTGTGATCACTACAACGAACATAATGTCACATAGTAAATAGTCTTATTACGCTAGCACTAAGTTCATGCAACCGAAGCTACGACAGTGTGCATGCTCTAGAAGCATGTTAAATATAAATGCCCGGCAAGTGTTTATCCCGTTACACTTGTAATTCGACATGTTATACGCTCGCGTTTGCCTATCCGGTCAAACCGAACGGGGGAGTCACCACCAATAGATCTATTTATAACATTCGCGCTTCCCAGCAGGAATTGACGGTTCATGAGTTTGGGCATAGTGGGATTCAAGGGCTTAGGCTAATCCGCGTAATAGTTTAAATAAAGCATAAGTTTCAGTGTGGTCCATAAAAGTGTTTGCATAAAAGCAATTGTTCATAAAGTGTGTTGCATGTTTATAAAATGCTTGTGTATGCGAGAAAATAATCAAGTATGCAACCAATATACACATAGGTGCATTTGAATAATCAATCAAGTATTCAGAGAAACAGTAGTGTTTAAGTAGATAATTGCGCATTCAAATAAACAATCATTGAGTTTAGTTAAAAACGAGCATGTATTCTCCCCCAAAACAGTTATAAAAACAAGTAAAAGTAGGGGGTATGAACTCACCTGGTGCGATAGCTATGATGACAAAAGTGGATACACTGAAATGAGGCACGATCTCTAATCGCAACCTAATATGAATGATAGTTTCTAATGTAAGAAATGAAATGATGCTACACATGCAAATACGTATGTTACCAATACCACTCATTAGTTTTGAAAATAATGTTTATCGTCGAAAAATATATTTTTGACGTCTCGTTAAGTTAATACCCACTTTTCATGTAAATATGTTGAAACGGTACTCCACGATCCTTGTTTGGTGTTCTAACAGCATATATAAGGTTTTCGTCGCAAAAATAACATTTTCATTACTTGAAACTATGCCCAAAATGGCCTCGCGAAACAAGTCGCGAAATGTTGTACGTTAAGGGTTAGTGATGAAACTCGGCGTTTTTGAAAACCTTGTAACAATATCTAGAAGTCGCGTCATTTAACTTTTGGTTATACGGGTCTTGATCGATGAGAAAATCGACTCTTATTGTTGTTACTTGAAAGTATTGTGTTCAATACTTAGAAAATTTCATTATATTAAAAGCTGTCAAAATATATATAGTTTATCGGGCATATAGATGAGGTCGTAGTTTATTCGTTACGAGTCCAATGATCAAACGGCCAATTGATTTGAAAAGCTTGCTGGGAGATCTTGATTTCATAAAACTACAGCTCGGACTCAAACTGATCCGATCATAAAGAAAAATAGCCGAGAAAGTGGTGTCTCGCAAAGACAGTTTTGCGGCAAAATAATAATAGAAAAGCTGATGGAAATTTGTAAATATCGTCTAAGTTCAAACGCTTGTATCTTTTTCGTTATAAGCTCGTTTTCTGCGTTCTTTATATCCCCGGAATCGTGGGATGGCATACTAGTATATTTTTGATAAGTCGGGACGGCTAGATCAAGTTTTAGACCTCGAAACAGTCCAAGAAAATCGTGGGACAGCAAGTAATTTTTCAGAAAATAGTTTTCGTCGTTAAAATTGAAAGTAGCATATCTTTTTCGTCGTAACTCGGATTTTAGTGATTCAAGCGGCCACGGTTTCGTTTTTGAAAGTATTTTCTGAATATCTAACCCAATGTTACCGGGAAACCCCTGAGTTTTCTGAAATTGGCGATTTGGGACAGGACCTATATTTGAAAGTATTTTTCGTTGTCAATATTCGGAAAATCATATCTCCTTCGTTATTAACTCGTTTTTATCCCCGTTTTCGGCCATAGTTTCGTCTCGGAATGTATTTTCTAAATCTTTGGTCCAAAATTACACAAAACCCATTGATTTTCCCACGTTTAACAAAAATGGACAGTAGTTTTGAAAGTTTGTCAAATCTTAGTTTCCTAGTTATTAACTTTGTTCAAATCTTAACCGATCTACTTCAAATCAACTCCACAAGTACCCAATCCTACCATACACCTTCTTAGGGTGTCATGGGTTCCTAGACATCACCAATCTTAGTGGATCTAATGAGATTACTAGTAAAAATTGTAGATCTATGTTCATAAAGAAAGAAATAAGTAATAAGTGGTATGGATCATACATACTTGCATGTTTTACCAATATATATTGAAAATACATAAAAATATAAAGTAAATGAAAGTATGAAAAGATCAAAAGTGTTTTAGAAGCTTACTTGAATATTTGATGTGATTTGAAGATGATTATGTTAAGAAACATAGGGTTTTTACCACAAAACCCCAACTAGATCTTGATTAGGACTTTATTAAACACTTGGATCTTGATAAGTTTATGGATTCTTCTTGGTTCTTGATGGTGGGTCGATTCACACACCAAGGGAGGAGATGAAAATGGTGTTTGCTAGTTATATTTGTGTTGTAAAAATGAAGAAGTGTGTTGTAATGGAGTATATATATATGGTCTAGTCAAAGTCTTGGTCTTTGGTCTTTGGTCTTAGGGGGGGACATAGGGGCGGCAAAAGGAGGGAAACAAGGGGGAGGTGTTGGTGGCTCATTAAATGAGCTTGTCTAACACATGTGTTGGTTTGGTTTTAGTTGTGTATTGGGTGTTATCGGGTACCGAGTTAATTAAAAATAAATGTTAACGAGGTGAAATAAAATACGACGAAGTTGTAAAAGTTGTAAAATAATATTCCTGATGAGAATCGGGTGTTGAAATAATTATTGAATTGAAATAACGCAAACCGACGGAGTTATAAGCTCCGACCGTAAAATATAGTCGTTGATTTTAAAACACCGGGTAAATTAATAATATAATTTTTATATTATTATTATGAGTATGAACATATGTTAGGATCATAGTCGGGAGTATTGGGTATACGTTAGTAGTAAAACTGAGTGGTATCGTTAATTACAAATTAAGCAAACGTAAATTGAAATAATGCATATCCGTGTAGTAACTAATGTGATGATGATTATGTGTAGACTATTCCGTCTATATGAAGTATCATTAATGAATGATGCATGAATTCGCAGCTAAACCTAACTGGTTACGCGAATTTGAAGACTCGTAAACTCAGTTTACGAAATGACAAACGATGATCTTGAATAGTGATTTCCCTCCGGGAATGAATAGTGTCGCATGAATAGTAATGCTTCTCAGAATCACAAACGGGCTCCGAAAATGATGAATAGTAAAATGATGAATAGTGACCGGTGAATAGTAATTGATGAATAGTGAATATTAGAAATGTCCCGAAAATGCGGGTTGTTACACATATGATGGCTCGTGATACCACTATTGGTGATGTATGAATATAAAACATATAAGAATGAAATAAACGCAGCGGATTAACATCACCCACACGGATCCATATTGCCATATGATCAATCAATAAGATAAACAACATAGTTTATACCTTTGTAGCGTGCACCGGGAATAACCAACAAAGTCACCACCAATATCACCACCCACGAATGAATCAAGAAACCAAGTGATCAATAAGGTTGATTACCTTTATGATGAAACACACTACACGTCACCAATACCCACTTGATGCTAGTCAAGACTATGTAACAATAATTCTAGCAATAACCTACAAGAGAGTTATTCAAGAAAAGATGGAAAAATCATAACCCTAGGAAGGTGGTTATTTTTGCCGTGAGATGGGAGGGAGAGAGAGGAGAGAATTTCTCCTTAATTGTGGTAAAGAGTAAAAGTCTTAATTAATATGATTAATGAGATTGATCTTATCAAATATACATGTTACACTTAGCACCTAGAAAAATTCTTTCCACCCTTTCTAGCCCCCCCCCTTAGGCCGGCCATATAGTGGGCCCAGAATGGGCTTGCCCATTGTTGGTTCACTCCAAAAATGCTAAGTCTAACTTAGTATTTAATGGGTCGTTATAGATCCCGAGTTACGTAGTCGTTTATATATTGTAAATACGATAAATACAATCTATAAAATGGTATCACTGTGTATAAGTGTGTGACCCCATAAGCTCACATATGTCAAGCCATATAATTATTTATTATGACACGAGCATACTCCAACAATCAGAAGGAACAAATTCTTTATTGACTACAAGAATAACCCATGAACTTTGCAACACTTCTGAAAACAACCCTTATGACTCCCATTTACGGTGAGCGGTAGATTGCTTCACAAAAATGCACTACATCCATGACTGTTATCTGGTATCTCAAGTCTGAGGATAATTTTAAATATGATTATCACATATATTAAATCATATTGTTGGGATCAGTCCAATATTCAATTCATCGAATATCATGTGAAATTGGTATGACTACGCATCAATATACTTTCAAGTATATCCTTCACCAATACTCAAATATTGTCTTAGTTTAATGATATTCCCATATCATTAATCGACAACGGACAATTTAGAATAATAAGTTATTCACGGATATTAAACATGCAAATGTAGGATATATTATTAAAACAATGATAAATAAACATAACCATACTTTATTTCATTAAAATTAATAATTGTACATTACATCCTTTATCCAAATACTAATCACAAATGGGCATGAAACTTTCAGCTAAACGAAGCCCTATGCCTTCAGCTTGTTTATAAAGCTTAGTTCCGGGTAGAGGCTTTGTTAATTGATCTGCAAAGTTGTCATCTGTGTGAACTTTGAGTAATTCGATTTCACCTATTTCGACTTGTTTTCGAACATAGTGATGCTTAATCGGGAAATGTCTGGTGCCTCTCATGATTCCAGGCTCATTGGCAAATGTAATTGCAGCTGAATTGTCGCAATACATTTTTATAGGTCTTTGAATCGATGGCATAACCCCAAGCCCCGAAACAAATTTCCTAATCCAAATAGCTTCCATAGCAGCTTCTGATGCAGCTATATACTCACTTTCTGTTGCAGACATCGCTAGTGTACTCTATTTTCTGCTCCTCCAATCCACAGCTCCTCCATTAATGACAAAGACATAACCCGTCTGAGACTTCGTATCATCCTTATCACCTTTCCAAGAAGCATCGTAGTAACCTGTAACACCAAGTTCTGCAGATGGAGTACCCCCATAAACTAAGAACATCTCTTTAGTAGCCCTAAGGTACTTAAGAATATTCTTAACAACAGTCCAGTGAGCTTCACCTGGATTCTGCTGATATCGACTGGTTAAGTTCTAAGCAAATGCCACATCAGGCCTTGTACTTTTCACCGCATACATAATAGATCCCACAGCCGAAGCATAAGGGACTCTCTTCATGCGTTGCACCTCTTGAGGTGTTGAAGCACAAACTTTATTGCTCAAGCCATGTTGCTCTCTCATTGGCAAATATCCCTTCTTGGAATTTTGCATATTGAATCTCTTCAATATTTTATCAATGTAAGCACTTTGGCTTAATCCAATTAATCGCTGAGATCTATCTCTATATATCTTGATTCCCAGAATAAATGCAGCTTCCCCTAAATCTTTCATAGAAAAGCACTTTCCAAGATATGCCTTAACCTTTTGCAAACTTGGAATGTCGTTTCCCATGATCAATATGTCGTTGACATATAAAATAAGGAAAATTACATTACTCCCACTAGCTTTGTGATATACACATGGCTCATCGAGATTTTGAGTGAATCCATACTTTTTAATCTCACTGTCAAATCTCTTATTCCATTGTCGTGATGCTTGCTTCAATCCATAAATGGATCTTTGAAGTTTGCATACACGATTTGGGAATTCTGGATTCACAAACCCCTCAGGCTGCGCCATATAGATATCTTCATCTAGGCGACCACTTAAGAAGGCGGTTTTGACATCCATCTGCCAAATCTCATAGTCATAGTATGCGGCTATGGCTATAAGAATCCTAATAGCCCTAATGTCAGCTAAAGGATAAAAGGTCTCCTCATAGTCAACACTAAATGTTTGAGTATAGCCTTTAGCTACCAAACGGGCCTTATAGGTGTGTACAATGCCATCCATATCAGTCTTTTTCTTGTAGAGCCATTTACTCCCAACTACCTTGGCACCAGGAGGTAGGTCTACTTCTTCCCAGACTTCATTGTCTTTCATGGATTGCATTTCCCTATTCATAGCAATCTGCCATTTTTCCTTTTCAGGACCATTTATGGCAGCCTTAAAACTTGTAGGTTCATCAAGATCCCCTAGCAAGTTATCATCACACTCTACATTTAGACATAGACGTTCAGGAGCTTTTATAGGTCTAGTTGACCTACGAATGGGAACCACTTCAACTTCAGGTGGAGGACGTAAACTTTCAGGTTCCACAGGAAGTTGGCTAGTGTTTTCAGAAGGTGTTACATCTTCTTGATCTTCTTCAAGATCATACACTCTCCCACTGAATTCTTGAGATATGAGCTCCTTTTCCAAGAAGTCTCCATACCTTGCAACAAAAACTTTGTTTTCAGGTGGGTAGTAAAAGTAGTAACCCATAGTTTCCTTAGGGTATCCTACGAAGATGCACTTCACAGATCTTTGTTGGAGTTTGTCTGCTGAGTCACGTTTAACATATGCCTCACAACCCCAAACCTTAAGATAAGACAAGTTAGGAGCTTTTCCAGTCCATAACTCATATGGTGTCTTATCCACCTTCTTAGTTGGAACCATATTTAGAATGCGAACCGCAGATTCTAAGGCATAATCCCAAAATGAAAAAGGAAGAGTTGTTAGATTAAACATAGATCGTATCATATCTTGCAATGTACGATTCCTTCTCTCAGATACACCATTTTGTTGTGGAGTATATGGAGAAGTAAGGTGCTGGACAATTCCCTCCTTAGCTAAGTAATCTATAAACTCTTGACTCAGGTATTCACCACCCCAATCGGATCGAAGAGCTTTAATCTTCTTTCCAAGTTGCAACTCTACTTCTGCTTTAAACATTTTGAATGTTTCAAACACCTCATGCTTATGTTTAAGTAAATAAACATAACCATAATGTGACAACCCGCAAATTTCCCGTCATGTATTATCTGGAGAAACGATCAATTATTTTGAGTTCGGTATTATTCGTGAGAAGCTATACATGTTTATAGTCATTTTAATCGGAAATTTTATTTTGATCACGTTGGTGAAATCCTCTCGTCTTAAAATTACCGTTTACCGGTCTTGAGCCTTATTTTATGAAAGATATCGTGAATTACAGTTTTAGTCCTTGTGGTATATTTTGTCCGTCACCCCTTAACTTTAAAGTAATAACCAAATGGTCCTTGTGGATTACAATACCTAAACCACTCCTATATAAACTAGTGATTATATCATTTTAGGGATTGGTTTTCCTGCTTCTTCTCTTTCCCAGCCGACACCACTCACATCCCCTCTCTCACTTTTCCGGTCATCAATTCCGGCCAAAGCTCCCTCACCGCCGCGCGTCATCTCTCACCGCCACCACCACAATCACTACCATTTAACCCTCGCTCTTTTGAGCTACTTTACGCGCCGTCTAACCCACCCTAACACCTTCTCTGTTCAAGTTTAACCCTCCAATCACCACCACTCTAGTCTCCTCTTTTGTGGTTCTTGATAACTGGATATTAGGTGAGTCTATCTTGCAATTTCGGAGGTGCTGGTGTCGCGATTAGACTCAAGACCCAAGGGTTTCGAGAGCATGATAATAGAAATCGGATTAAAGCTAGTTTGGTATCATGGTGTGGGTCTCGTTGTTGTTTTGTGTGACGAATCAGGTGATGCCGTGAGCTTGAGCTCACGGCCATATGTGTCTTGATGGTTGAATCTTAGTTTTGAGTCAAGACCTGGTATGGTTAGTGTTGGTTTCGGATTTGGGTTTTGATTGTGTCGTGTTTTCAGCCGAAGGATGGAATGGATTCGGATTGTTGGTATCGAAATTTGTAGTTGTTGTGTTTAAGATTGCTGCCGAATTAGTATTTTCGTTGTGTATTATTGTTGGGGTCCCGTGGTTGTTGTCGTTGTTCTGGTGCTAGTTGTCGTTATCAGGTTCTTGTTGCTGTCGAGCTGGTTGCTGTTGTCTTTCCTATTGATTGTTGTTTGCTCTCGCTTGTTGTTGTTGTTGTAAATCTCCTGGTTATGGTCATGGCTTAGCGTTGACAAGAAAAGGGTCCCTTTGGCTAGCCGTGAGATAAGACCGAGACCTTACCGTAAGGTCTCGACATATAGATATTGGTTATTGATTATTGTTGGTGATGAGAGTTGTAGTTGTTATGAATTATTGGGTCGAGTTTCTATCATTGTTCTGGTGGTTATTATTGTTAAGTCATGGTCGCGTATAGATGTTGATGTGGTTATTGATGATTGTTGGTAGTGGTAGTATAGTGACGGGGAGTAGGGATGAGTAGAAACGTGTCGTAGTCGGCCGTTAATTGTTGAAGTTGTGATTGTATTGCGGATATGGACATAATATTGCTATTAGACTTATGTTGTTGACTTTTGACCCGGGATAAATGTAAACTCGAAACGTGAAATAACTCGAGAAAAATATAAATTATAGTTGAACGATTAAATGGCACATTTATATGTTTATATTAGTAACTATAAATATTAACTAACGATTAAACACCGTTACTTAATATTTATAAGTTACCAATAATTATTAAATAACGATTAATATGTTGCATAATGTTTTCTTACTAAGAAATATTAAGTGACGTTGAAACGTAATTAATATTTCTAAAGTTAAAAGGAAACATTAAATAACAAAAAGAACGTTATTTAATATTTTATGGAAATAATAAATGAAGCGGTGTTGAACTTAATACGGATGAGTTATTTAACGTTTCGAGGGCACGTTTATCAAGACTTACCCTTTAGGAGTTATTAAGGTTCGAGTTAGTACTTGCCGAGTTACGGATTGGTTAACATTAATATTATCATCCGGCACGGTTAACGGACTAATTGGGGTACTAAAGTCAATTAGGGTCGACAAACGTGTCGGGAGACAATATTAATGGGTGACCCATCCTACGACTTACCATATCTATTTATTAGGTATGAGTAACTTTAGATTAACAAGTGTATCGTAGGAATTGTTGAAATTATCGTATTGGTAAATACGATAAGTATTCAATAATTCGTACCATTTCACTTGTTAAACTTTTGGTTACTCGAGATTGACTTTGACCATAAGGTTGACTTAGTAGCCATTTAAGTATGATTGCTTTGGATGGATTATGTAGCTTTGACCCGGATGTTTCGTATTGAGTTTTGTCTCGTCTTGATTGAAGTCACATGTTACTCATCTCTTGGCGTGAGTACTCTTGAGTCTTGTCTCGATTCTTGTCGACTTCGCTTGTTTAGTCTTTGGTGTGAGTTCACTTGATTATATGTCGTGTTCTCACTACACACACCATGATACCAAACACAAACACAAATAAATGGATAATGAGAGATTTGGAGATAGAAGATTGGGTATTACTTGGAAGTAGATAGATTATGGAAGATTTGGTTCATCGCTGAGGATCTCGTGTTAGAATAAGTCTTGCATATAGAAGGCTTCACCGTTTTCCGTATCGATGTACCGCCTCTTTGATGCTGTTGTGAATCTGTTCGATGCCAGTTGTGTCAATCATGATCTTTGCATTGCTGTGGTCCAGGTGAGTTCATAGCCCCTACTTTTTAACGGTTTTCTTAAACTATTTTTGGGGGAGAATACATGCTCGTTTTCAATTAAACTCAAGTTTATTTATTTAGATACGTGAATCGTTTACTCAAGATTTGACTATTTGGTTGGAATATTTGATTCGGTTATTTGAATGCATTATGTGATTACTTGTTCATTTATGTGGTATGAGATTTGTGATTGTGGTTTATGAACCTGTTACATGAGCTGGCTAAGGGCATGTCGCATCCTTGCGAATGCAAATTGAATTGGTTTATGGAGCGAGGCCTAGTCGATAACTAGGTAAGCTATGGAGCGAGGCCTAGTCAAGAACTAGGTAAGCTATGCAACGAGGCCTAGTCTAGAACTAGGTAAGTTGAGCATGTCGTATTCTTACGAATGCATCGCATGTCGTATTCTTACGAATGCAAGAACATGTCGTATTCTTACGAATGTTGGGTATGTCGTATCCTTACGCATACAGATTGATTTGATTTGGTTTGGTTATTGGACTATAGTGTGCACTATAGGGAATTCTTTTGTGGTTTGACTTAGCCAGCGTAACAGGATAACTTTATGTGACTCTATATGAGTGTGGTATCTATGTGATTGATTATGATTCGAGTTGTTTGATTTGAGTTGATTGTGGTTATTTGATTTGGAATGGTGATTTAAGCTGTGTAAGCCTACATTAAGTTGACTTGTTGAAAGGTTGATTTGAACTCGAAAACCCTTTGGTTCAACTACATTGTTTTAACTAAAACTCTATGGACTCACCAGCGTAAGCTGACCGTTTTAGCGTGTATTTTCAGGCTTAAGGTGTTAGCTCACTATTTGAAGGCGCTTGGCAAGGGGCATTGGTCATAGGCGACTCTGATATATATTTGGGACCGCTTTAACTTCTTTATGGGCCTATTTCCGCACTTCACTTATAAAATGTAAACTTAACACTTTTGTTAATGTATTTTATTCTCTACAAATGAAATAAAAACCGTTCTTTGTACTTATGTTGTGATACCAATTTCGTAGCACCCCAATGCATGTATGCTTCCGCTGGACCCAAAATTTGGGGGTGTTACAGTTGGTATCAGAGCCTAGGTTATAGAGAACTGGGTAATTTTAAAACCTAGACTATAACCATTTTTGCGAAAACTTAACCCTATGACCACTACGTGCCTGCCTGCCAAGCCGATGCCTCGCGTATGATTTTGTTTGAGGATGTAATCGATTAGATGACTAAGGATATGATGGATGAGATATTGATTGATGAGTTTAGTGAGATATTTGATGGTATATGTGATGAGATGTTTATGGTTTATTTGGCATATTGTTTGATGATTTGTTTGTTGATATATACCTCTATTCTAGTGGATGCTTTGAATCCACCTATGGTAATTATTCACTATGAACATTCTCACAATACCCACACTATACCTGTCACAGAGTTACGTTATTTCCTTGCGTAATCTCATGAATCGATTTTGAGTTTTGGACGCTTGTCATGGTTTTGGGAATGATATTGAGATATAAGGGACATATTACTAGTATAACTAGGCTGAGTGTATCAAAATTCATTGAACCTCGGGTGAATGTAGACTGATCACCTATATTCAACCAGGGACAGTGGGACATGGCCTGATCAACTATGTCCGACTCAGAGGTGAATTTTGCGATACTAAGGGTAGTTATAACAGGATTATGTCCGGGTTAGAGTTGATATTTGGAATGATGAGTTTTGTGTGTGTACACGGGCATTGAATATTACTTCCACACACACGACACACTGGCATCACATGGATCGAAGTGCTTTTAGCGCCACTAAACGTCCTCGTTTACGTGGAATTCTTGTTGTCGCCATCGAGCGTAGGTTGCCATGGATCGGGATAGACCCGATTGGCACCATTCGAATTCGAGTTACTTATCGTCATAAGTCTCGTCGATCTTATTGAAATGTCTGTAAATGATTTTCGGCATTGTATGGAATTGATTTCCGGTTACATCTTGAGTTGACTTTTGGTATTTTAGACTTGGTTTTGACCATTTTGAACTCGATCTTCGGTTATGTTTGGACTTTATTTTTGGTTACGTTTGGATTTTGTTACGTTTAGATTTGATTCTTGGCCACGTTCGGATATGTGTGGATTTGATTTCCGGCTATGTCTTGATTTGACTCTTAGCTATTTTTGGTTGGTTTCGACCATTTTGGATTTAATTCCGATTACGTTTGGATATGATCTCGGCTACGTTGAAATGGATAGTATTATGTTTGGATTTGATTTTTGGTCATGTCTTGAATCGTTTTCCGACTATGTCTTGATATGACTCTCGAATATTTATGGAGCTGGTCTCGATTATGTTTTGATTTGGTTCGGATTATGAATTTGGATAGTTGGATTTCGTGATTTTCGATCTCGTTACGAATTTGGATTGGGCATTCGGCCTCGTTTCGTTAATGATCTTGTCACAGCCTCCTTTACCCTAAGCCCTGTGCTAAATCGATGATATTCATTTTCTCAACCAACGATGTTCACTTCCTCGATTGATGATGTTTGTTTGTTTTCCCGATTGATGTTGTTCAAATCAATGTTGTTTTAGTAACGATGTTCAAAAGAGGTTGTACTTTCCGCCTCTACTCTAAGTACCCTACTAAATCAATCGACTAATTGTTGGTAGCAATTAGATAGCCTTTTCAGAATCGTACCCTGAGACTTGTTAAACTCACTGTTCGGTATAGATTTCATGCTCAACAGAAATCTTGAAATTCTTAAGGAGTAATCTGAATCGCGTTCCGTGTGACAACCATCTAGTCCTTATCTCGTCCTTCGTAAAGTACCTGAAATCCTTGCTACATTCTTACCGATCAAACGACTTTACCGCAAGCGAAACCTTAGAAGTTAACCTCGCACCTTTACCTGAGTAATCACCGTTGATAATCCTACCCAACCTGTTTGCCTCCTGCTAATCAAATTCTTTTATTACACTTCCTACCATTTCAGTATTTCTACGGCACTATAAGAGACCCTCTATGGTCGAAGGTGCCGATCACCGTTTTGTTGAATAGAAATGGAGATACCCAACTCCTTGACCCTGAACCTGTTCATGAAACCACCGAGGAGATCGTTCGAACGCAAAATGGAGACGCAAGTTATGATTTGAAACCCTGATAATGTGAATCTCTCGAATTCTTGTCCAATTAATTCTTTCAAATTCCTGTTGGAGTTGGACTGGTAGTTCACCGACTCGAGCTGCCGCCAGGACTCAGCAACGTTCGCGACGTTTTCATGAGTATAATCTAAGTGATGACTTGCCGATGACGCAGCCGTTATTCCTCTGAGAAAAATTCAGATTTTATGACGTTCAAACCTTGTTGACCTATTTGAATCTTGAACCTTGGAATTGTTCGTTGGAACTCGCGAAAAGATCCTAAACTCCCGCAGAAAATGTGAAGATGAATCCTTTAGTGTATGTACTCATTTCTATTCGACCTTAATGGATAACTTGAATTGAATCGAGAGGACTCGATTCCGTTAAGGAGGTGAGGCTGTGACAACCCGCAAATTTCCCGTCATGTATTATCTGGAGAAACGATCAATTATTTTGAGTTCGGTATTATTCGTGAGAAGCTATACATGTTTATAGTCATTTTAATCGGAAATTTTATTTTGATCACGTTGGTGAAATCCTCTCGTCTTAAAATTACCGTTTACCGGTCTTGAGCCTTATTTTATGAAAGATATCGTGAATTACAGTTTTAGTCCTTGTGGTATATTTTGTCCGTCACCCCTTAACTTTAAAGTAATAACCAAATGGTCCTTGTGGATTACAATACCTAAACCACTCCTATATAAACTAGTGATTATATCATTTTAGGGATTGGTTTTCCTGCTTCTTCTCTTTCCCAGCCGACACCACTCACATCCCCTCTCTCACTTTTCCGGTCATCAATTCCGGCCAAAGCTCCCTCACCGCCGCGCGTCATCTCTCACCGCCACCACCACAATCACTACCATTTAACCCTCGCTCTTTTGAGCTACTTTACGCGCCGTCTAACCCACCCTAACACCTTCTCTGTTCAAGTTTAACCCTCCAATCACCACCACTCTAGTCTCCTCTTTTGTGGTTCTTGATAACTGGATATTAGGTGAGTCTATCTTGCAATTTCGGAGGTGCTGGTGTCGCGATTAGACTCAAGACCCAAGGGTTTCGAGAGCATGATAATAGAAATCGGATTAAAGCTAGTTTGGTATCATGGTGTGGGTCTCGTTGTTGTTTTGTGTGACGAATCAGGTGATGCCGTGAGCTTGAGCTCACGGCCATATGTGTCTTGATGGTTGAATCTTAGTTTTGAGTCAAGACCTGGTATGGTTAGTGTTGGTTTCGGATTTGGGTTTTGATTGTGTCGTGTTTTCAGCCGAAGGATGGAATGGATTCGGATTGTTGGTATCGAAATTTGTAGTTGTTGTGTTTAAGATTGCTGCCGAATTAGTATTTTCGTTGTGTATTATTGTTGGGGTCCCGTGGTTGTTGTCGTTGTTCTGGTGCTAGTTGTCGTTATCAGGTTCTTGTTGCTGTCGAGCTGGTTGCTGTTGTCTTTCCTATTGATTGTTGTTTGCTCTCGCTTGTTGTTGTTGTTGTAAATCTCCTGGTTATGGTCATGGCTTAGCGTTGACAAGAAAAGGGTCCCTTTGGCTAGCCGTGAGATAAGACCGAGACCTTACCGTAAGGTCTCGACATATAGATATTGGTTATTGATTATTGTTGGTGATGAGAGTTGTAGTTGTTATGAATTATTGGGTCGAGTTTCTATCATTGTTCTGGTGGTTATTATTGTTAAGTCATGGTCGCGTATAGATGTTGATGTGGTTATTGATGATTGTTGGTAGTGGTAGTATAGTGACGGGGAGTAGGGATGAGTAGAAACGTGTCGTAGTCGGCCGTTAATTGTTGAAGTTGTGATTGTATTGCGGATATGGACATAATATTGCTATTAGACTTATGTTGTTGACTTTTGACCCGGGATAAATGTAAACTCGAAACGTGAAATAACTCGAGAAAAATATAAATTATAGTTGAACGATTAAATGGCACATTTATATGTTTATATTAGTAACTATAAATATTAACTAACGATTAAACACCGTTACTTAATATTTATAAGTTACCAATAATTATTAAATAACGATTAATATGTTGCATAATGTTTTCTTACTAAGAAATATTAAGTGACGTTGAAACGTAATTAATATTTCTAAAGTTAAAAGGAAACATTAAATAACAAAAAGAACGTTATTTAATATTTTATGGAAATAATAAATGAAGCGGTGTTGAACTTAATACGGATGAGTTATTTAACGTTTCGAGGGCACGTTTATCAAGACTTACCCTTTAGGAGTTATTAAGGTTCGAGTTAGTACTTGCCGAGTTACGGATTGGTTAACATTAATATTATCATCCGGCACGGTTAACGGACTAATTGGGGTACTAAAGTCAATTAGGGTCGACAAACGTGTCGGGAGACAATATTAATGGGTGACCCATCCTACGACTTACCATATCTATTTATTAGGTATGAGTAACTTTAGATTAACAAGTGTATCGTAGGAATTGTTGAAATTATCGTATTGGTAAATACGATAAGTATTCAATAATTCGTACCATTTCACTTGTTGAACTTTTGGTTACTCGAGATTGACTTTGACCATAAGGTTGACTTAGTAGCCATTTAAGTATGATTGCTTTGGATGGATTATGTAGCTTTGACCCGGATGTTTCGTATTGAGTTTTGTCTCGTCTTGATTGAAGTCACATGTTACTCATCTCTTGGCGTGAGTACTCTTGAGTCTTGTCTCGATTCTTGTCGACTTCGCTTGTTTAGTCTTTGGTGTGAGTTCACTTGATTATATGTCGTGTTCTCACTACACACACCATGATACCAAACACAAACACAAATAAATGGATAATGAGAGATTTGGAGATAGAAGATTGGGTATTACTTGGAAGTAGATAGATTATGGAAGATTTGGTTCATCGCTGAGGATCTCGTGTTAGAATAAGTCTTGCATATAGAAGGCTTCACCGTTTTCCGTATCGATGTACCGCCTCTTTGATGCTGTTGTGAATCTGTTCGATGCCAGTTGTGTCAATCATGATCTTTGCATTGCTGTGGTCCAGGTGAGTTCATAGCCCCTACTTTTTAACGGTTTTCTTAAACTATTTTTGGGGGAGAATACATGCTCGTTTTCAATTAAACTCAAGTTTATTTATTTAGATACGTGAATCGTTTACTCAAGATTTGACTATTTGGTTGGAATATTTGATTCGGTTATTTGAATGCATTATGTGATTACTTGTTCATTTATGTGGTATGAGATTTGTGATTGTGGTTTATGAACCTGTTACATGAGCTGGCTAAGGGCATGTCGCATCCTTGCGAATGCAAATTGAATTGGTTTATGGAGCGAGGCCTAGTCGATAACTAGGTAAGCTATGGAGCGAGGCCTAGTCAAGAACTAGGTAAGCTATGCAACGAGGCCTAGTCTAGAACTAGGTAAGTTGAGCATGTCGTATTCTTACGAATGCATCGCATGTCGTATTCTTACGAATGCAAGAACATGTCGTATTCTTACGAATGTTGGGTATGTCGTATCCTTACGCATACAGATTGATTTGATTTGGTTTGGTTATTGGACTATAGTGTGCACTATAGGGAATTCTTTTGTGGTTTGACTTAGCCAGCGTAACAGGATAACTTTATGTGACTCTATATGAGTGTGGTATCTATGTGATTGATTATGATTCGAGTTGTTTGATTTGAGTTGATTGTGGTTATTTGATTTGGAATGGTGATTTAAGCTGTGTAAGCCTACATTAAGTTGACTTGTTGAAAGGTTGATTTGAACTCGAAAACCCTTTGGTTCAACTACATTGTTTTAACTAAAACTCTATGGACTCACCAGCGTAAGCTGACCGTTTTAGCGTGTATTTTCAGGCTTAAGGTGTTAGCTCACTATTTGAAGGCGCTTGGCAAGGGGCATTGGTCATAGGCGACTCTGATATATATTTGGGACCGCTTTAACTTCTTTATGGGCCTATTTCCGCACTTCACTTATAAAATGTAAACTTAACACTTTTGTTAATGTATTTTATTCTCTACAAATGAAATAAAAACCGTTCTTTGTACTTATGTTGTGATACCAATTTCGTAGCACCCCAATGCATGTATGCTTCCGCTGGACCCAAAATTTGGGGGTGTTACACATAACGGCTGTAATCATCCGTAAATGTTAAGAAGTAGCTAGCACCTCTCCTTGACACATGTCTAAGTGGTCCACACACATCTGTGTGAATTAGACCAAATAGATTAGAAGCCCTTTCAATCCTATTCTTAAAGGGTTTCTTTGTCATCTTCCCAACAATACAAGATTCGCACTTATCAAATGATTCATCATTGATCTTTTCTAAAAGCCCATCGTGTTGCAGCTTTTCCATGCGAGCCTTGCCAATGTAAGCAAGTCGACAATGCCAAAGATAAGATGAATCCAGACTTTTCTTGATTCTCTTATTATTGATGCTATACATTGAATTATTTTTAACGAAAGCATTATCATTATCATTCATATCAACTTCAAAAATACCATTCGCAGCAATAGCATTAAAATAAAAAACACCATTATAAGAAACAGAAATTCCATTGCTAGAAACAGTATGATGAAATCCAAGGTTCAACAAACACAAAAATGAAATAACACCTCTAACAATTGACGGTGCATAATGACAATTATTTAAAGATAGTTCAAGGCCCGAAGGTAACACTAAATTAAAAACGCCTATAGCTTCAACTTCTGCATGTGCTCCGTTACCCACGTGCAAGAATTGTTGTCCATAGGCCAGCTTTCTCTCAACTCTGAACCCCTGCAATGTATTGCAAATATGAATGCCATATCTCGTATCATATACCCATGAATTCAATTTAGGAGTAAGAGTGAATAATTCAATCATAAAGAACTCACTTGAAGTGTTGGGGTTACCAGCTTCATTCTGCTGCTTCTTCTGTCGCAAATCATGAATATATAGTGGACAATTGCGCATCCAATGGCCCTTTTCATGACAATGGTGACATGCCTGATCCTTCTTGTTTGGAGGATTTGCTTTCTTCTGCTTAGGCTGATGCTGCTTCATCTTGGGTTGTGGTTGATAGGCCATGACCTGCTTGCCTTTTCCACCCTTCCCAATGCCTTTGTTCACATGCGATTTCTTCTGGATTCTCCCTCCTTGAATTGCCAACACTTGAGGGGTAGGAGCCTTGACCTTGGCTGGTAGACTTTTCTCATAATCAACAAGCAATGCAAGTAATTCTGAGACTGTCTTCCCCGAGCAATGCATGTTGAAATTCTGCACAAAACCAGCAAAGTCCTTGTTAAGGGACCTGTTGATTAAGTGCACTTGCACATTGTCGGGGTAATCAAATCCAATTCTGTGAAGTTGATCAAAGTATTCTCTCATCTCATTCACAAAATCTTCAACTGGTTTACCATCACCATGCTTGCAGCTATGTAGTTTGTCAAGAGACTCATACAATTCAACTGCAGGAGACTTTTCATAGGTCTTTCGAAGTTCATCGAGTATATCCTTGGGATAGGAATACTCGTACTTCTTTTGCAATTGAGCATTCATACTAGTAAGCATTAAACAAGCAACCTCATTGTATTTATCATGCTCAAGTCTCCAAGCTTCCTTAACTGCATCTGTTTCAGTTGCAGCAGGCTCTGCTTCGAAATCAGTGGTCAATTATTTGATTTTACCGGTCGCCCTCAAGACAATTCTAAGCGAACGGTACCAATCATTGAAGTTCTTGCCAGTCAATTTTTCCCTTTCAAGATGGCTCTTGAAAGCAGAAATCACAGATGGGTTATCGGGTTGAGCCATATCTACAGATAAAAGTTCAAACATTAGTATTTTCGATAATAAATATCTTCAAGAAAATATAATACCCATAGGCTATATTCATATATCCAACTAATTCTCTTGAAGATCTAGGATCCAACTTTACATAGTTCCACCACATCAGTTGATCTGCTAGTGGTGAAAGTACAAAAGATGGTAATCTGTCGAACAATAATTGGCAAACAAGGTTTCCAATTCCTAGATCATTATGGGATTTACTCAAATTGATTCATCAATTTGCTAAGTAAGCATATTTCATCCCATCACATGCCTTAAGTTCTAGGTCTCACGCATAACTTAATTAAGTCGTCTACCTTAGAAACATGTAAAATTACAATTATGGTCTCACGCACTAAAAGAATTTTACCTTGTTATTAAAATTTAGCCTAGGTCTCGCGTTTACTAAATTATAACTCCAAGTGTTTCTTATAGGTAGATGGCATGTAACTTAAATTTTATAGGGTATTCAATTTTGAAGTGACAATCAAAATATGTATAAAGATGCATGCACTCATATTTATATCATAAGTTTTCAAAACCTTTTTAATACCAATTCGTAAGACTAATACAAAAAGTTTCACTTGAGGTAAAATACCTTAAGATGATATCGTACAAGATGAAGTTAAAAGAAAAACGTTTAAGACTTATTCATAAGTGTGATAACCAAACCAGACTCTAAGGCTCTTTCTAAGCCTTCTTATCACAACTTTGAATTAGGTCTTAAAGGAGTTACTTTTAACAACCATGTTGTATAACATCATCAATCAAGTAAAAGTTTTTGGATTAAATCTTAAAACAGTAACAAAGTATGAATCTTGCTAGTCTCGCCTTGGAGCAAATTACCGTGCGAAGCGAACCGTTGTTGGCACATAAGACACCGCAAGATTCAATCTTTATCACTATTAGGGTTTCACCATTATTAGTCCGTATTATTTTCTTTATGAAAATTACCCTTTTTATTGCTTACATCAAGTCAAATAATTAAGAAACAATAAAAACAAGTAATTCAAGACAAATCAACAACTCTTAATAACAAAGGTGAAACAAGTAGCCACATGCAATCCTTATTAAGAAAAGATCCTAACAAAATTAATTCTAGGTGTAATAATGCATGCAATCAACTAAGGCCTTTCCCTCTTAATGGAGGTGGAGCCACATACATTGACGAATCAATTGCGTAGGCCATAGCTAATATACACACCAATTAGCACGTAAATTAATTTTAATAATTATTATTGAGGTCTTCCCCAATATTAGATCTATCTTATACATGTGTCAAACAATTAAAACAATCATGATCCATGACTAACATGCATGTTTCGTCACAGATCTAGCATAACAATTAGCATATTGGTCAAATAACCGATTTAAAGACCTAGGGTTTCTAGTAATTACACATAATCAAAGAAAACCACAAAACCTTAATTAGGGTTTCATGGAAAAATCGACCCCCCTTTAAAATTAGGGTTAGGGTTTCGAAAATTTTTAAGAAAAAATTGAAAAAGAAAAACCCTAGATCAAAACATGTATCTAAAACACATAAAGATCCGATTTTTATTTTGTTTTAGTAGTCAATTTACATGTTATACATGGCTGTGATGCCACTGTTAGAATTAAACAATCATAGAGCACACAACATGCGGAAGCAAGGATCAAAACATGCAAAGAATACTAAAACATAAATCGGAACATACCTCTTAATCTTCAAACAATTCTTGATCTTGTGTAATAATAGATCTTTGATAAACCCCTTACCTTTTTGTTTATCAATCTCTTGATAACAACTATAGTGAGTTGTTACCTCGTTTTTGTACACACAAATTAAACCGTATTAAGGTTATGCAAGTAAAACACAAGAAAACAATTTTTGATCACCAAAAATCGAAACCCTAAGGATCTAGGGGTGTTCGACCAGATTTGAGAGCAAAGAGAGAAGAGGAAAAACTAGAGTAACTTGTGTGCACAAAAGATGTGTAAAACAATTACCCTAGGCCTTGTATTTATAGTTTTTGGATAGCTTTTGGACCAAGCTAGGGCAAGGGTGCCCCTTGTGTGAGTTTCGGCCGACCCAACCCAAGGAGGGGGGGTTCTAGACCCTTCCTTGGTTACCAAAATACATAAATACCCTTTTTACTCCTTTCGTCTAATGGTCGTTAGTCCCTTTTCCGTTAAGTACTAACGGTCGTTAGTCCTTGTGTTATAATAATAAATATAAATAAATTATATTAATTATTATTCCTTAATACTCATTTGTAATGTGTGCAATCCCGAGGTCTCGGGTTCGATACTAGTCATTTACTTATTAATATTTATACGTAACTTTTAACATGATGATGTTCGCATGATAGGGATCAAGGGGATGGGAGGTGCGGGCAAGACAACTTTGGCCAGAGCTATTTATGAACATATATCCTATCAGTTCGAAGGTTATAGCTTTGTTGAAAATGTCAGGGAAAAATCAACACCGTCTATGTCTGGTTTGAATTTATTACATAAACAAGTACTTTCAGATGTTTTATCGGATCAAGGCATCAGTGTAAGTGGTGTTCTTGAGGGGAAAAGCATGCTGAAAAAGAAGATGTGTGGAAGAAAGGTTCTTATTGTTCTAGACGATGTTGATAAGATAGAACAACTTATGGCGTTAGCCGGTGACCGTAGTTGGTTTAAGCTGGGAAGTAGAATTATTATAACAACTAGGGATGCACAGGTGCTAATAGCACACAAAGTGAACCTGATTTGTGATGCACATTTGTTAGATGATAAGGAAGCCATCCGTCTCTTTAGTAGGCATGCATTTGGGAGAGAGATTCCACTTGAAGGGTACAAAGAGCTATCGGAACAATTTGTACGTTACGCTGCTGGTCTTCCCCTAACGATCAAAGTTTTAGGTTCCTTTCTACGTGGCAAAGATGATCTTGACTGGAAAGATGCGTTAGAAAGATTAGAAACAATTCCATTGAATGAGACTATGAAAGTTTTGGAGTTAAGCTATATCGATCTAGAGGAGGATCATAAGGAAATATTCCTAGATGTTGCTTGCATGCTCAAATATTGGAAGAAAGACGATGCAGTCATAGCGCTTGAAAGCTGTGGATTTCGTGCTCGGATTGGTTTAAGAGTTCTTGAGCTGAAATCTCTTATAACTATTTCTGAAAATGGGTGCTTGGAAATGCATGACCATATAGAAGAAATGGGCAAGAATATTGTTCGTCGTGTGAACCCCAATAAACCCGAAAGGCATAGCCGATTATGGATTGGGGAGGAAATTGTAGATATATTGGCTAATAACAAGGTAAGTACCAAGTTACTATTTGGGTTTTGGTAAACTAAAAAGTCAGTATACTTTTCTAAAACTACAATTAGTCATGGTACAAAAACAATTTTGATAACAAGCCATTTAACATCTAGTCAAATACAGTGTAGTGCTAAAGATTAATGGGCCTTTGAGTTTATGTAACCTTCCATCTAATCAATCATGTACACATAAATTTATGTTATAAGCTTTTTTTGATAAAACACATTAAACATTATTATTATTATCATCATCAACAATGATACAGAAATGTAAAGCATTGAATGAATGTGATTAAAAACGACAATAATGATTTTGACTAATAACGTATAAAACATTGGTTGTGGAGTGAGGGGTGGTAAATTGGTAATTAATCCTTCCTAGAACGACTCTCTATTCTCTTTGTCTGGTCTCAATTTCAGATAGTCTTTGACCACAATAAACACAAAATATGCTACTATAAAATAAAGTTTTTAAATTTTAATAAAATAAAAAATACAAGTAGATAATAAAGCTTCTATATTTATTATTCTCTTTCATTCTGTCTAATTTATTTCAAACAACAACAACAACATAATCATCTTCGATCCTAAATAATAATAAAGCTTCTATATTTATTATTAGCACCGAATCACCATCACCCAAAAATCCCCAAATTTAACATAAACCCTAACCTTTGAATATCAAATTTAACCAATTCCTCTAATTTAATTGAAAAAACAAAAAAGACCCAAATTTTATAAAAATTAGAGATTAACCCTAACCTAAACATTTCATTTCAATTCGAGAAATTAACTTCACATTTTCTTTTGCAATGAAACAAATCTCATCATGGTCTCTGCTATTTGAATTACAGGGTACCCAAGCAACAAAATGTATAACACTGTATACATCTCGATTCAATTTTGAAATTTTAATGAATGGTCTCGCAAACATGAAGGAACTTAGATTTCTTCACGTGGATCCCGTAATTATAAGTGAAGACGTATTTAGCAAGTGGAAGAAGTTTGATGAAGATAGTCTACACTTTCCAAATGCCTTACGATTTCTGAAGTGGGAAGGTTATCTTTTTTCAAGTTTACCCAAAACATTTCAACCAAATAATCTTGTTGGTCTTGATATGTTTTATAGCAATATGGTTCAACTTTGGAAAGATGGAGAAGGAAAGGTAGGTAGAATAATTAATTGGTAGTTTTATCTTTCCCTCTTTTGTTACTCATTACACCAATTAACACATTTATCTTTCCTTTTTTTGTTATTTATGACAGCTTTTTTAAAGTTCACAGATTTACAAAGATTGAGGACCCTTGACCTTATTAGGGTGGCTCCGAATCTTGAGACACTAATTCTTGAACATTGTGAAGTTAAGGACCCTTCTGTAACAATTCACATTTTTCAGGATAATTACCATTCCCGGAAAATTTCACTATTCACTTTTACTATTCATTTTCCCGAAACTTTCCCGAAAGTTGATTTTTATTTGATTTTATCGAGTGATAAATCATTTCCATGGCAAATTAAAAGTTTGACATTCATAAGCTCATTTTCGTGAAAGTTATTAAGGAATTACAAGTTTTAGGGTAAAACGTCAATCAGAAATTCTACGCACAACGAAATTCAACCCCGTCAGGTGACCCCACATCGGAAAAATGTTTGACACACTCATGATTTATTTGAGAATTAATCGTGACTGAGAAAAACATGACCAAAAACTTCCCAGCAGGTCACCCATGCCTGTACTACTCTCGCATGAGCACGCTTAACCATTTGGGCGATTAACCGTGAGACCACAAAACGCGTTTCTAAGACTTTTTGAGTTTTCAACTTATTAGAAAAAGTCAACATATTCTTTCCCTCCTCCATTGACCAAAAATGATCCCTTAATGTTATAAGTCATTTCGTGATTTTTAGGCTTACGGTTTGATGTCTAAAAGACATTTAACACCAACCGACACTAGACTGAGCTCAGTCTAGACATTATAAGTCATTTTAAATCATTTTTATCACATTAGAAAAGTAACATTTTACTTTTCTCAATTTTACGCAATATTCGTACATTTTACGTATTACGCGTTTTAGACCCGTGTTTCCAGTTTTTAGCAGGGTTTACCACCCAAACGGAACCTACCACTCATTTTATATTTTATTATGGAACTTATTGACATGTTTATCAATACTTTCAAGTTCCATAATTTTACGACACCCGGTTTTACGTTTTGAGGCTTAATCATTTACGGTTAGCTTTTTACGGAGTCAAAATGCACAAACTAAGCAAGATAACACCAAGACTCATCATCTAGTCATCTTATCCATGCCAAACCGCCATTTAGGGGGGGGAGTCACCTTGGTGTGGCTTGATCTTGTCCATTGATTCTTTAGATCATTACAAGTGTCTAAATTAACCATGGTTAAACTCTAACCCAATATATGGTTAACTATTTTTCCTACCCTATAAATACCAAGCTAAACACATGATATTTCTTGCACCACACCTTCTTATAACCTTCAAGTCCTAAAACCTAAGGCACTTTTCTTATATTTTGTAAGAAAGTTAACTAGTTTTTGAAAGAAAACTAGTGTTTGATCTTTATTCTTGGAAATTTTCTAAGAAAAGTTGTTATAACTTTAAAGTCTCCAAAAAGACGTCGTTATAATCTTCAAATAGCTTTGGACTTCAAGAAGGCGTCGTTATAATCTTCAAATAACCTCGGTTTATCATAGATTGCAAAGGGTGAAGCTAAAAGTCTATCAATGTCCTATCCTTACATGTTAACTTCCTTTCATCTTTGAAAGCCAAAAGTTGTAAGCCAAACCCTAACATGCTTCTTGTTGAATAATTATGTTCATGTTATTTACATATTATTCATGCTATATTATGTCTTGTATGCATGTCCATGATGTATAAAAATGACCAAAACAAGTTATTGTTATTGATTGTTGAAACAAGTTACTAAAACAAGTAAACTAGTGACTTTCTTGGAAAACCACGACCAAAATGGTAAAATTTTGATATTGGATCATTACATATTATAGTAGAGGACTTAACAAGGAAACCATAGCAATTTGAACCACCTAAAACGAGTATACGAGACAAAAGTTATGGCGATTTGAAATTACCAAAGATTTCCGGCAAAACTGCCAAATAGCTTCCTGATCAAATTTGGGTTTTGAAAGTCCCACTTCTGGTCCGATTCATCAAAAAGTTAAAACACGAAAGTTGTCCGGAACGACGTTTTCGTTCAGGAACAAAGAAGCTCGAGACCTAAAAATGCTTTCCGAGTGATAAAATTCTTCAAATTCTAAACAGCCCATTTTTAGCCAAAGTCATTACATATAAGTTATGGTTTATGAAGACCAAAGGGGTCTTATGACCTAGAATCAAGACACAACCATGGCTAGAGCCAAGGTTGAGTCTCAAGACCATGGAACAATGACCAAAGGTCATGGCTAGGCCATGACGAAATGACCATACAAGCTTACCAAGGCAAATACATGAACTAGAGAAGTTGGCGATAACTTGAACATACAATTTGGATCTACTTCATCTAAAGGAACCATGAGATATTACAAAGAGAAAATGGTCATACAAGACTTATGAAACTACCCCTAATAACAATCTTCATGTACAAATAAACTTTCCTAAGTTTATTCAAGTATCGGACATCTAACTTTTCGGATCAAAAACTTATATCTATATATTTCATCAACTACTACAATAGTAGGGAGCCTCATGTGAGGAGTTCATTATGTAAGCCGTCGAGATGAGTTGTGGATTTACGAGTTAAAGTATCCTGGCTCCTCGAACGCTTACTAACATGACTTCTGAATTATGTCGGCCCGAACAGTAGTAAACGATATACAAAACATACATGTTTCATGAATCTTTTCTTCCAAAGACTTACATTATACATCATACCACATCATGGACTAAATGCAAGATATATATATAGGCACTACTTCATATTCTTTACTCCGATCCTAAGTCGCGACATTCTATATTAGGTTGCTCGTAGAAACCTTCACGATTCAACCGTTACATTCATTACTTGCTATCTTACTTAAGGTGAGTTCATAGCCCCACTTTCCATTACTTAATTGTTTTACAATTCCTTGGGGGGAATACATGCTATTTCTAAATCAAACACTATGCTTTCTACTGTATACTATTCGACTATGTTTTATTATCACTAAGTAACATCCTTGCCAAACCAAGATCCCTTAGTATGAACCATTTAATCACTTGCGAGGGTTACTTGTAAGTGAGCGCGAATATTGTGAATAGGCCTATTGGGATTGACGAATCCCATTTGTTTTGATTAGTTCAAACAAATGCATTAATATTTGAGACATTAGGTATGACGGCAAAGTACCTACCGGGATAATCTGCCGATCGATATTGGTACACGTTAACGTTTTGGTTTCATAAGCTTAGTGTATAATACATGTTCCGGGCGTATAACAACGTAGCCTACCTGTTTTGTTTTCCAAACATTGGTGTGAGTCTACAGCTCACACTACGATTATTGTGTTCAAACGATTTACCTACAAACACTACGATTATTGTGTTCAAACGATTTACCTACAAACACTACGATTATTGTGTTCAAACGATTTACCTACAAACACTACGATTATGGTGTTCAAACGATTTAACAAACTCTATGAATATCACTCAACCTTTGTGTTGACCTCTCAAGCATGTATTTCAGGTTCATGACGATCAAGGATGGCACGGAAGGACACGGATACTCAAGAGGGCTATAAATTTACTTATCATTCAAAAACACATTTATTATACATTGTAAACATGGAACCAATTGGGACCTCATTTTGTAACCTCTGATATTTATATAATTTGAATGATAAATCTTTTTAAAACGACTCAATTGGAGTTCGTTTTCTATTATTGTGACTATTGTGCCGTCGAGTAACACCCAGTTCGAATTCCGCTGCAACCATGAATTGGGGGTGTTACAGATTGGTACCAGAGCCATGGTTATAGAGAAACGGGTCTAAGTGAGACCTAAACTATAACTACAATCACAAGCAAAAACATTTTTATAGCCTTCCGCTCTCCGTGTCTTCCATCCTCCAGACGATTATGGACTTAGTAAGCATGTTATGCTACACAAACATATTAGTATATTGATATATACACACTAAGCATTTTATGCTACATGAAAACATATTAGTATATTGATATATACACACTAGGCATTTTATGCTACATGAACACATATAAGTATATTGATATATACACAGTAGGCATTTTATGCTACATGAACATATCTGTGTATGCCTATTCTAAGGCATTTCGGCACAACCACACTCTCCCAATCATGTTCCTACTCCAACATTATATGTCCAAGACATTGTAACTGATTACAATGGTCTCATTCATTTTCCAAGACATTGTGAGATACAATGGTCTCATTCATTTTTCAAGACATTGTGAGATACAATGGTCTCATTCATTTTCCAAGACATTGTATGATACAATGGTCTTAATCATTTCTCAAATGTTTTGAGTCACACAATGACCTAACCTACTTCCCAGACATTGTGAATTGCACAATGGTCTAACCTACTTCCGAGACATTGTGTTTTGTGCAAATGGTCTCTAGAATTAGTCCATCACATCATCAATATCATTTCTTATGATATCAAAAACCCGTCACAATCTATCGATTTCAAAACAAGAAATATGAGATTTCTAAAGGACAAACTAATCCATCATCGACAAAAGCTGAACTTTCTCTACATTCATCAAAGTTTTCTTATGAAAACTTCATTATAAAAAGTTCGTGATCCTGGCCAAGTATGTTCTATTTTAGAACTACTTAAAACTTCCTTTCCATACGTACCTACCCTTACTATCTTCTATGCTATGGAATATGAAAACATACGTTACAAGTCTTGTATGGACGGGACTTGCAACTTAAGGGTTGACATCACCTTTGTTTAGTGAACAGTTTCCCGAAAGCAACGGACATATCAAAAGTATACCTAGTTTAGGTATTTAAAAAATTTTATCGAACCTTGGCTAAATATAGACTAGTCACCTATATTTAACCTAGGGACAGTGGAATATAGTCTGACTAACTATATTCGACTTAGAATTTTCAAATACTGAGAATAGTTGTACTAGGGTTATGTTTAGGTTGATTTCCTACATGAACTCGATAAACCACCAGAATACATTAAAACAATCTAGAGACACGATAATGTCTTACCACTCAGCGAAATCTTAACACCTTATTTGTGTTACCTAATTTCATTCTTGAAATTTTTCATTTATGAGATAATCCGAACTACTATCTTGGGATAGTTATCAATTATTCTCTTCATCCTGTAGAAGTACTATCCTGTTTAGGTCCTAAGGATACCATTCCGTCATAAACTTTTAAAAATCTCTTAAGATTTTTAAAGCAAACTCAACATCGATACCTAAGAGTATTAATGTTAAGCATACACTACACACTTTTGTTCATCAACATATCATAACATTATCTTCACAAACGTTGGAACCACAAGCTCATTTACAGATTTTGATGCACTTTTAAAGCTCAAATCATCCTTAGTTACACCACAAGTACCCTCATCAGCTTTACAAGTTTGAATATTCATCTTGTACTTTTGGAACACCAGTATCATCTCATAATACACTACCTTGTAACTCACCGGCTAAGTATGAATGTTGTGTCGGGAATTCTTGAGTAGGATGATTTATAATGTCCTTATTTGAATGGATTGGGATGCCTTTTCATTTAAATAAAGAAATTATAAATCATCGAACCATACGTTTATATTCCTTTAGTTACATTGTTTGGGATGCCTCTCTATGTAAATAAAGAATTATAAACAAGTGGGCTTAATTATATCCGAAATAACATAAGTATGAAGTCAACCTACATTACATTGCTCGGGTATAGCATGATACCTACATTTTATTCGCCACAAGAAATCCTATCTTTTCACCGACATCGCTTCAAACCATGACATAAACACTAGGTACAACAACCAATTACCTACTAGGCTATGATTGCAACGACTATCCCAATTTCCATTAGTACGAGGTTTACACTTTGGTTTTCATAATGATAGTGCAATAACAAACAAACTCATTACGAGGCCATGTACCTATATGCATGTGCAGTCGTAACAAACTCATTGCGAGGCCATGTAACCATATGCATGTGCAGTCGTAACAAACTCATTGCGAGGCCATGTAGCCATATGCATGGGCAGCCGTACAATTCAAACAGGACTTGGTCCAACCGCATGTTCAACGCTTATTCCATGATTCGATTCTTATATCAATTTCCATTTATTGGATTCCTATGTAAATTGCTATTGTTGTTCAACTGTTATATCAATTGCTATTGATACTTGACAACTATATCAATTTCCATTTTGATATTTAACTATATCAAGTTCTATTTGATATTCAACTACTATATCGATTCCTATTAATATTCGACTGCTATATCAATTTCCTTTGATATTCGACTATTACCATACCTTTCCTACATAAAAGGAAGCCTCATCCTACACCATACACTGAAATGACAAATCAAATTACATTACCGGAAATCCCAGACTTTGGTCCTCATAAGTAACCACACATCTTTATTGACACCACTCCAACATATGATATACACAGAACTTCGGGACGAAGTTCCCCGTAAGGGGTAGAGACTGTAACAATTCACATTTTTCAGGATAATTACCATTCCCGGAAAATTTCACTATTCACTTTTACTATTCATTTTCCCGAAACTTTCCCGAAAGTTGATTTTTATTTGATTTTATCGAGTGATAAATCATTTCCATGGCAAATTAAAAGTTTGACATTCATAAGCTCATTTTCGTGAAAGTTATTAAGGAATTACAAGTTTTAGGGTAAAACGTCAATCAGAAATTCTACGCACAACGAAATTCAACCCCGTCAGGTGACCCCACATCGGAAAAATGTTTGACACACTCATGATTTATTTGAGAATTAATCGTGACTGAGAAAAACATGACCAAAAACTTCCCAGCAGGTCACCCATGCCTGTACTACTCTCGCATGAGCACGCTTAACCATTTGGGCGATTAACCGTGAGACCACAAAACGCGTTTCTAAGACTTTTTGAGTTTTCAACTTATTAGAAAAAGTCAACATATTCTTTCCCTCCTCCATTGACCAAAAATGATCCCTTAATGTTATAAGTCATTTCGTGATTTTTAGGCTTACGGTTTGATGTCTAAAAGACATTTAACACCAACCGACACTAGACTGAGCTCAGTCTAGACATTATAAGTCATTTTAAATCATTTTTATCACATTAGAAAAGTAACATTTTACTTTTCTCAATTTTACGCAATATTCGTACATTTTACGTATTACGCGTTTTAGACCCGTGTTTCCAGTTTTTAGCAGGGTTTACCACCCAAACGGAACCTACCACTCATTTTATATTTTATTATGGAACTTATTGACATGTTTATCAATACTTTCAAGTTCCATAATTTTACGACACCCGGTTTTACGTTTTGAGGCTTAATCATTTACGGTTAGCTTTTTACGGAGTCAAAATGCACAAACTAAGCAAGATAACACCAAGACTCATCATCTAGTCATCTTATCCATGCCAAACCGCCATTTAGGGGGGGGAGTCACCTTGGTGTGGCTTGATCTTGTCCATTGATTCTTTAGATCATTACAAGTGTCTAAATTAACCATGGTTAAACTCTAACCCAATATATGGTTAACTATTTTTCCTACCCTATAAATACCAAGCTAAACACATGATATTTCTTGCACCACACCTTCTTATAACCTTCAAGTCCTAAAACCTAAGGCACTTTTCTTATATTTTGTAAGAAAGTTAACTAGTTTTTGAAAGAAAACTAGTGTTTGATCTTTATTCTTGGAAATTTTCTAAGAAAAGTTGTTATAACTTTAAAGTCTCCAAAAAGACGTCGTTATAATCTTCAAATAGCTTTGGACTTCAAGAAGGCGTCGTTATAATCTTCAAATAACCTCGGTTTATCATAGATTGCAAAGGGTGAAGCTAAAAGTCTATCAATGTCCTATCCTTACATGTTAACTTCCTTTCATCTTTGAAAGCCAAAAGTTGTAAGCCAAACCCTAACATGCTTCTTGTTGAATAATTATGTTCATGTTATTTACATATTATTCATGCTATATTATGTCTTGTATGCATGTCCATGATGTATAAAAATGACCAAAACAAGTTATTGTTATTGATTGTTGAAACAAGTTACTAAAACAAGTAAACTAGTGACTTTCTTGGAAAACCACGACCAAAATGGTAAAATTTTGATATTGGATCATTACATATTATAGTAGAGGACTTAACAAGGAAACCATAGCAATTTGAACCACCTAAAACGAGTATACGAGACAAAAGTTATGGCGATTTGAAATTACCAAAGATTTCCGGCAAAACTGCCAAATAGCTTCCTGATCAAATTTGGGTTTTGAAAGTCCCACTTCTGGTCCGATTCATCAAAAAGTTAAAACACGAAAGTTGTCCGGAACGACGTTTTCGTTCAGGAACAAAGAAGCTCGAGACCTAAAAATGCTTTCCGAGTGATAAAATTCTTCAAATTCTAAACAGCCCATTTTTAGCCAAAGTCATTACATATAAGTTATGGTTTATGAAGACCAAAGGGGTCTTATGACCTAGAATCAAGACACAACCATGGCTAGAGCCAAGGTTGAGTCTCAAGACCATGGAACAATGACCAAAGGTCATGGCTAGGCCATGACGAAATGACCATACAAGCTTACCAAGGCAAATACATGAACTAGAGAAGTTGGCGATAACTTGAACATACAATTTGGATCTACTTCATCTAAAGGAACCATGAGATATTACAAAGAGAAAATGGTCATACAAGACTTATGAAACTACCCCTAATAACAATCTTCATGTACAAATAAACTTTCCTAAGTTTATTCAAGTATCGGACATCTAACTTTTCGGATCAAAAACTTATATCTATATATTTCATCAACTACTACAATAGTAGGGAGCCTCATGTGAGGAGTTCATTATGTAAGCCGTCGAGATGAGTTGTGGATTTACGAGTTAAAGTATCCTGGCTCCTCGAACGCTTACTAACATGACTTCTGAATTATGTCGGCCCGAACAGTAGTAAACGATATACAAAACATACATGTTTCATGAATCTTTTCTTCCAAAGACTTACATTATACATCATACCACATCATGGACTAAATGCAAGATATATATATAGGCACTACTTCATATTCTTTACTCCGATCCTAAGTCGCGACATTCTATATTAGGTTGCTCGTAGAAACCTTCACGATTCAACCGTTACATTCATTACTTGCTATCTTACTTAAGGTGAGTTCATAGCCCCACTTTCCATTACTTAATTGTTTTACAATTCCTTGGGGGGAATACATGCTATTTCTAAATCAAACACTATGCTTTCTACTGTATACTATTCGACTATGTTTTATTATCACTAAGTAACATCCTTGCCAAACCAAGATCCCTTAGTATGAACCATTTAATCACTTGCGAGGGTTACTTGTAAGTGAGCGCGAATATTGTGAATAGGCCTATTGGGATTGACGAATCCCATTTGTTTTGATTAGTTCAAACAAATGCATTAATATTTGAGACATTAGGTATGACGGCAAAGTACCTACCGGGATAATCTGCCGATCGATATTGGTACACGTTAACGTTTTGGTTTCATAAGCTTAGTGTATAATACATGTTCCGGGCGTATAACAACGTAGCCTACCTGTTTTGTTTTCCAAACATTGGTGTGAGTCTACAGCTCACACTACGATTATTGTGTTCAAACGATTTACCTACAAACACTACGATTATTGTGTTCAAACGATTTACCTACAAACACTACGATTATTGTGTTCAAACGATTTACCTACAAACACTACGATTATGGTGTTCAAACGATTTAACAAACTCTATGAATATCACTCAACCTTTGTGTTGACCTCTCAAGCATGTATTTCAGGTTCATGACGATCAAGGATGGCACGGAAGGACACGGATACTCAAGAGGGCTATAAATTTACTTATCATTCAAAAACACATTTATTATACATTGTAAACATGGAACCAATTGGGACCTCATTTTGTAACCTCTGATATTTATATAATTTGAATGATAAATCTTTTTAAAACGACTCAATTGGAGTTCGTTTTCTATTATTGTGACTATTGTGCCGTCGAGTAACACCCAGTTCGAATTCCGCTGCAACCATGAATTGGGGGTGTTACACCTTCACCTCGGGGTTACTCCAAATCTTGAGAAGTTAAGCTTCTTGGAGTGTACTGATATGGTCGAACTTCCCGCTGAATGCCCAAAGCTCGTTAAGCTCAAACTCAGAGATTTAAAGTTGAGGACCCTTGACCTTAGTGTGACTCCGAATCTTGAGACACTAATTCTTGAACATTTTGATGATGTGGTAGAAGTTCATTTCTAGGTTACTCCAAATCTAAAGGAGTTATGTATCTCTGAATGTGTTAATTTGGAAAAATTACACATGCCTGAAAGTCCAAAACTCAGATCTCTCGACCTTTATAATTTAAAGTTGACGACCCTTCACCTCGGGGTTACTCCAAATCTTGAGACGCTACGGGTCATGAATTGTACTCATATGGTTGAACTTCGTATGCCCACTGAATGTCCAAATCTTGAGACGCTAATCCTCTTGGAGTGTACTAATATGGTCGAATTTCGTATGCCCGCTGAATGTCCAAAGCTCGTTAAGCTCAAACTCAATGATTTAAAGTTGAGGACCCTTCACCTCGGGATTACTCCAAATCTTGAGAAGTTAAGCCTCTTGGAGTGTACTGATATGGTCGAACCTCACTTGCCCGCTGAATGCCCAAAGCTCGTTAAGCTCAAACTCAGAGATTTAAAGTTGAGGACCCTTCACCTCGGGATTACTCCAAATCTTGAGACGCTAAGCCTTTGGGGTTGTACTGATATGGTCGAACTTCACTTGCCCGCTGAATGCCCAAAGCTCGTTAAGCTCAAACTCAGAGATTTAAAGTTGAGGACCCTTCACCCCGGGATTACTCCAAATCTTGAGACGCTAAGCCTCCGGGGCTGTACTGATATGATCGAACTTCGTATGCCCGCTGAATGTCCAAAGCTCGTTAAGCTTGAACTCAATGATTTAAAGTTGAGGACCCTTCACCTCGGGATTACTCAAAATCTTGAGACCCTAAGCCTCGATGACTGTATTGATATGGTCGAATTTTGTATGCCCGCTGAATGTCCAAAGCTCGTTATGCTTGAATTCAATGATTTAAAGGTGAGGACCCTTCACCTCGGGATTACTCCAAAACTTAAGACCCTAAGACTCGATGACTGTATTGATATGGTCGAATTTTGTGTGCCCGCTGAATGTCCAAAGCTCGTTAATCTCAACCTTAGTGATTTAAAGTTGAAGAGCCTTCACCTCGGGATTACTCCAAATCTTGAGACGCTAAGCCTCCGGGGCTGTACTGATATGGTCGAACTTCGTATGCCCGCTGAATGTCCAGAGCTCGTTATGCTTGAACTCAATGATTTAAAGTTGAGGACCCTTCACCTCGGGATTACTCCAAATCTTGAGAAGCTAAGTCTCAGGAAATGTACTGATATGGTCGAACTTCATATAAGTGCTGAATGTCCAAAGCTCGAAAGACTCCACCTCAATGACAATGCAAAATTGAGGACTCTTGACCTTGGGCTGACTCCAAATCATGAAAGCTTGGATCTTAAAAATTGTTATGATTTGGAACTTCATATAACTGCAGAATGTCTGAAAAAGCTTCTCTACTTACACATAAGTAATTGTGGGAGGTTTAAATCCTTTCAGTTTGACAAAGAGCTTGATTCACCTGAGGGTGTTTCTTTATCTGAGTTACATCTGATTGTATATGATGCAGATGATGCAGATGATACAGATGATACAGATGATACAGATTATGCAGATGATACAGATAATGCAGATGATGCAGATAATGCAGATGATACAGATTATGCAGATTATGAAGATTATACAGATGATGCAGATAATGCAGATGATACAGGTATATGTGATCCCGGCAATACTTGGCCAGAGTTTAAGTTTTCCTGTTATTATCAAGAAGACCCAGCTTCATCTTTTGGAAATCTTGAGAGGCTTATTTCTCTAGGTTTCTGTGCTCGCATAAACGTCGATTCTTTTTCAGATATCATCTGTGATTTACAATGTTTAAGAAAGCTTACACTTAAAGGTGGTATTCCAGAAGCTCCCAAGAACCTTGATCGGTTAGATTGTCTAGAGGAGCTAAGCTTGCAGTCTACAGATATTAAAAATCTTCCAGATAGTATTTGTATGTTGAAACACCTGAAATCTCTTGAAATCATCTCTTGTCGTCTTCTTGAGCAGTTACCTGAGGATATTGGCAGATTACAATGTTTGGAGAAGCTCATTGTAAAGGATTGTATATTTTTACGAGATATTCCAAACAGCATCTGTGAGATGCATCGTCTGGAATCGTTAGATCTCACTGGTTGTATTCGAATTGAGGAATTGCCTGAAGTAATTTTATGTTTAAAATATTTGAAAGAGTTGGATATAACAGGTACAGGCATAAATCGTCTTTCGCAGAGCATTTTTCAGTTAAAAGGTCTAAATATTAGAGGGTCCACACAGATTTTTGAGTACATTATGTGTCATAACACCCAGAGACAAAACGACATTGACGATGGTGATGGTGATGATGATGAACGTGATTATGAACATGCAAGAATGTTTATAATGATGATGTTGAGTTAAAAGATGAGTTCAGGTGTGGCAAAGGCCAAAAGAACTATTTTACCAGGTACTTTCTCAGATTTCTAATACTCTGTGTTGCTTTAAAGGAACTTTCAAATTGATATGACACTAATTAAGATATTTTCTGCACATGATGCATGTTTTACTGTTGATCCTAACAACGAAACCAATTCCGAAAATTAGGTGGGTCTGATGACCGGGAAGATTAGCACAAAAGGTGATTTATCCAACTACATATTAATTAGTTAAGTGCAACGATGGAACTCAATTAACACTAACCTAAACAATACTTAACTCTTTTCATGTGCTTAGGCACTGTATCTAGCACATCATTGAACGGAAGGATGATGTTCTCTTCACAAGCCATAACGAAGTCCATGTTCAATCTCCAGGCTCTATGATTTGATTCCGGCTCAATCATTTTTTCCATCTCTGAAACCTTACCTGTCAAGCACTAGTGTGATGTCTACAGCAAGGTCTCTGGAGGTTACAGATATATTGGAAGTTCAGAGGCTCATTTTCTTAGATATTATCAGAGTAGGATAGTTTTTGTTTTCTGTAAAAATTACTACTATAAATTATCCGAACTGAAGTTAGATAATCTAAGTTTGTGGACTTCATTTTACACAGTTGACTTCTTTAGAAGGTCATCAAACTGTTTTCTTAATGAATATGTTGGTGTTTGACAAAGATATTGGTGATGATCGTCATAAGAAAGTTTCATTTTCATAACTGTTCGACTTTTGTTGGAATTGTAAGATCCAAGCTTTAAAGCCTGCAACATAGGTTTGCAATTATCTAATAGCACAAAAAATGTTGTTTTTCAATGTCGTATGAGGGTAAACCTACCAGGTTTGGTTTCGGCAATTAAATAATCCCAGATTAAATATCAACTTCTGTGTTGATGGGTGTGCTTGAGACTTACATAAAATCAATTAATATATTGAAGTTAGATAAGTTAATGTATGGAGTTCAGCGTAGGAGAGTTGACTTCTTCAAAAGTCAAACTGTGTTTTGATTAAAAAGGTAGGATTTTTATAAGAGTTTGGATATCATCATGTTAAAGAACAGATTCAGTAACATTTGATAAGTAATTTAACTACCGTAAGCAAGTTTCGATTTGAAAAAGAATAAATTGGGATAAAAGCATTGAGCATAACGAAGTTGACTTTTTAGTCAAATATAGAATTTCAACAAAGAAACGTGGCTAAAAATGTAAAATAATCAAATATATGATTTTATGCCCAAAAAGGCAAAGACAAAGAGGTGGAATAAAATCCATTAATGCGGTTAACAATCACCAAATAAACTACTAGTAACTTTTTTTATGTTGAAAGAACCTTATCTTTAAGACTGTTGGACCCTGTCTTCTTAATGTACTCTTATTCATCTCATTAGACTTTGTTTGCAATTATTTCACATTGCGCCCATCAAAGGCTAAATTTTAAGAGATACTTGAAGCGTAGCCTCAATGGCACGTCTACTTCAAATTTGTCGATTCAAAAGAGCTTCAAGTATGATGTGTTTCTAAGTTTTAAAGGATCTTGACAATTACTTAATCTATTGTCCATTCAAAAGAGCTTCAAGTATGATCTCGACCCTCGGGTCACATTCCCTTCGTTTTCTATATCGGATATTGCTTTTGGTAGGATTAGTCTTAATGGATGTCATCGTACTAAAAAGGTTGTGCACGTGGTATTTCAATGTGCTACTTGGGCCTTTTCTAAATGAAGTAACAAAGTGGTTGGATGATACGCCCGTGTTGGATAACTATCGTAGTTTATTTATTATGTTTTATTAGGATAAGTGTTGGAGTCATTGTTTAGGATATGTCTTGAGTCATGTTATGATAAGTCTTATGTTTGTGAGAGTTATCTCATAAACTAGTATTTAAGGTGTCATATGTTATCAATGAATCAATCAATCAAAGTTTAATAAACAAATCTCTAGTTGTTCTCTCTATTTTCTTAAGGAGCTCGCACACGCTAAAAGTGGTGCCTTATCCCGATACAACCCCTAACCCGGTCGTATCAATTGGTGCTTTCATTGAGAGCTCTCGTTGGGAGGGTTTTTTATTAGGGTTCCAATTGATATGACCCGGTTAGGGGTTGTATCGGGATAAGGCACCACTTTTAGCGTGTGCGAGCTCCTTAAGAAAATAGAGAGAACAACTAGAGATTTGTTTATTAAACTTTGATTGATTGATTCATTGATAACATATGACACTTTAAATACTAGTTTATGAGATAACTCTCACAAACATAAGACTTATCCTAACATGACTCAAGACATATCCTAAACAATGACTCCAACACTTATCCTAATAAAACATAATAAATAAACTACGATAGTTATCCAACACGGGCGTATCACTCCCCACTCCTTCAAAATCACCTTGCCCTCAAGGTGTTATCTAAAATAAATCTTGATTCCAGGATCCCACGTTCTTCTTTGAATTTTAGTCTCCATTCCCATGGCAACATCCATGTTTTCAAAAGTTACCAATAGTAGCAATGTCCTTGATATGCAGGTCTGTACCCACTTTAGAATAACAACCAAACTCTCACTAATATCAAAAACACCTTCTATCGCGCTTTTAACCTCATCAACACCAATATCTTTATCAACATCTAAGGACCCTTTAATCTCAGGTGAAGCGAATTCACTTTGTAATGATGGAATGGCGTCTGATTTCTTTTCAATTATATGCTCTTTTTCCTTCTCTTTAATTGCCTCAAAACGAGCCTCGACTATATGGGCTAAAGAAAAGGCTTCTCTTAAAGTTGTAGGCCTTGCCCTCAACACTTCTATTTGTAATGTCAGTTTAAGTCCGGAGATATAAAACGATGTAAGTAAAGATTCAGAGATCCCTGTTACTCGATTTGCCAGTACCACAAACTCACTTTCATATTCGGCCACAGTACCCATTTGCAAGAGCTTAGAGAGTGCGTATTCCGCGTCCTGATCGCTGCCGCTTGATGCCATGAATAATACCCAAGTGATTAATAACTCGAAAATTTTTCCCCCGATGAATAGTACCTGCGATGAACAGTAACGATGAACAGTACCCGATGAACAGTACTTTTTTTTTTTTTTTTTTTTTTTTTAATAAAGATTGGAACCCTAATAAAAAAACCTTCCCAACGAGAGCTCTCAATGAAAGCACCAATTGATACGACCCGGTTAGGGGTTGTATCGGGATAAGGCACCACTTTTAGCGTGTGCGAGCTCCTTAAGAAAATAGAGTGAACAACTAGAGATTTGTTTATTAAACTTTGATTGATTGATTCATTGATAACATATGACACCTTAAATACTAGTTTATGAGATAACTCTCACAAACATAAGACTTATCCTAACATGACTCAAGACATATCCTAAACAATGACTCCAACACTTATCCTAATAAAACATAATAAATAAACTACGATAGTTATCCAACACGGGCGTATCATTGGATTCGGTTAATTCGCATAAAGGAAGAGGACATCTTCCCGTAGATAATTCGCATATATAAATCATGGATTAGTGCCCGCTATACATCAACGCCTGCGAATTGGAACAGTTGGATTGCACACCCCTTTGATTTGTTTGTTCAATCTTAGGTTTTTGGGTGTTTGGCACTGTTGGACAGAACTCTGCAATTTTGCAGCGTGTGGTTGTTTGGTACAATAGGATATCTCTCTCTCTCTCTCTGCAAGTTTAAGGATGTTTGGCACAACAGGATATCTCTCTCTCTCTCTCTCTCTCTCTCTCTCTCTCTCTCTCTCTCTCTCTGTGTGTGTGCAAGTTTAAGGATGTTTGGCACAGTGGGGCTGCTCTCTGTTTGCAATTATTTATGTTGGTCTGCTCTTCCATATCGAGCTTTTCTAATGGGTTGTTTGGCCTAAATGCTCGTGGGTCCGGTTTAACTTGTGATATTGGGGGCTTGCATCTAATGGTGGAAGTGGAGATGCATTTGAGGCTGTCACAATTGGGACAATATTCTGCCACTATTTATTGCAGCAATAGTGTGTTTGGTTTTTGCCTTTTTGGTATCTTATTGGCTCGTGGGGCCAGAATGATTTTGAGGCAGAGACATTGTGGTTTTCTTTTTGTTACCGTTGAAATTGACATTCCTCAATTCGTTAAATTCGGTTAAATACCTTTGAATTTGATCGGTTATATACTGTTATATACTTTAAACTTCAAACAGTAAACACATTACCGTTGACCTTTTGGATTACGCGTAACTTGATACTGTAACTCAATTGGAAGCCTTCGTTTGTGTGTTTTTCTGAACAGATTAAGTGTTGGATTAGCTCATTCAACAAAGTTGGTAGGAGTCAATGTTCAACAAAACTAACACGTAGTCGACAACTATAATCTGTAAAGTTAATCACGCTTTACCTTTTAGTGCGCGTAATGTGTAGTGATAGTTGAATAATGAAAAATTGATTGAGCGATATATATGATCTTTTTGTGAGTTGTAGTATTTCGATTACTCGAACAATCCCATCTTATAATTGAATGTTAATGTGTATATAGTTTTTGATAACTTGGGATTTTTTTTATATCATCAGTTTATGAATAGGAATAGTGAAATAAGGATAAGGATGTATCTATATGACATTAAGAACTACTTATGTTATTGATTTTGATCAATAGGATATATCTGCATCTTTAGTCACATGTAAATTTCTTATGTAATGTGGTAGTGTAGACGTGTAGTTATTCACTAAGGGGTGTTTCGGATTGCTTATTAAAAACTCCATTTCAAATAATATGCAGATAAGTTATTTTACTTGGTTGTAATTACAGTTTTTAAACCCTAGTTTTACCTAGACACCTTCTTGTTTTAGCCTATGATGCACGGAAACGGCAATTAGGGCCGCGTACCCGTTTGGGAACGGGGTGGGAACGGAAACGCCCCCGAAACGCTCCCGAAACGTTTCCCTGCCGTTTCCCTGGCCGTTTCTGGATATTTAAGAAGTTTCCAATCCGTTTCTTATGGGTTTTAATCTGGGGGCATCATATTTTATATTCATGTTATATTAAGATAGAAAGAAAAACATGAAGAATGAAGAATTTAGATCTGAAAATAAAAGAAGATACATGAGGTAGAAGATGATGTTTGGAAGAAAGAGAAAAAAAAAATTAAAAAATTAGTATAAACTATTGTGTTGACCCACGTGGGTGAGGAAGAGCAAATGACAGAATGATTTATTTCTTAATTTTTAAAACTTTTTTACTATGTAGCATGGTTCACTTTTTTAAAGCATTTTTACAAGTAAATTGAAGTAAGTATCATGTATCTATTTTGAATTCAATAGAAGATGTAGTGTTTTTGGAGTTTGCCGATCTCTCACTAGATGAACCGGAATTTGAAAATAATTTGATTATTGATAATTAATTACTTTTCGAAGATGTAGTATTTTTGGAGTTTACAATTTACATCAACGTATATCTATTTTGGATTTTATTTAATATATTTTTAATATTTTTATATTTTTTATTGCCGTATCTATGCCGTTCCCGTATCTTGAATTTTTGATTTTTGCTGTTTCCCGTTCCCGTATCGTTCCCGTATCCCTTTGCCGTTCCCGTTTCGGTGCTACATAGGTTTTAGCTAAGAAAGTTTATGGTAGATGTGAGCAGAACTGAAATGATAGGTAGAATTCATCTATTAATTTCATTATTCGATTTTATATGTTGCATTAGATTTGACTTCTCGGACTAGAGGTGGCAATAAGGTTGGGTAAGTAACACTATAAGCCGGTTCAGTTCAAAATGGGTAGTTCCGTGCAGATAAAAACAGTTTGGCTAGATAAGATTACAATTACTATTTGTATTGCCTTAACTTAATTTATGTGAATAGGATGACGTTTAAAGGTGGCATTTTGGCCGGTAAGTAATAGGTCAAAGTTGGCTCTGGTCAGAATGGGTAGTTTTGTGCACTCAAACGGGTCAGGTTAAATATGAATACAAAAACTATCTTGTTACAATAACTTATCAGGTCAAAGCAGGTTCTGGTCGGAATGGGTGGTGCAGATTTAATCGGGTTGTGTCACAAATGATTACCAAAACTATCTTGTTATAACATTTAATGATTAAATATTTGTAAAGCGAATGATTTTTAGAGCTGGGAATATGCGATGGTAAGTAACCTGTCAAAGCAGTTTTAGCCCATTTGACCCATTCGGAGAATATTTAGCCCCAAACCCCCTGATAATTATAAATGGATCGAACTTGCCAACTTTCAGTCCATCCCACTTGGAGTAATTGTCTTGGTGATTGTTTTGAGTGCAGGTGAGATTGGGTGAGCGTTTTATCATTTACTTGCATTCAGTTCTACAAACATTAGTATTACCTGTATATATAATTCTAATAACATACGACGCCGTATTGCGTCGCCCACTTTTCCCGCCATTCCATTCTCCCGCCAAAAACTCTAGCCCAGGTTGTGAGCCTGTTTCCTTGGGCCTCCTAATCCAATGCAGTCTTTTGGCTGGCCCACATAATGCAACAAGGTTATTACCCGGTTATCATATTATTCTTCCAGAGTTTTTCACACATACCTAACCACCGCTACACATATCTCTGCTGCTGCTGATGATGATCGAAGGACGTGAAAGGAAAACCAATAGACGATGATAAAATACCACATCATAAATCGCAGGTTTGATATTTATAAGAATTAGGGTTTTGTATTAATTTTGGGATTTTTGTGAAATTAGGCGCTCTGTATTTTTCATATCTTATAAATACCACATGATTGCATAATATGATAACCGAGTATGCATATCTTATAAATTAGGGGTGTATACGCTCTGTATGGCCCAGTCAGCCCCATTGGTTTATACGCTCTGTATTTTGGATTTTTGTGAAATTAGGGGTGTTTTGATTTTTTTAAGATCCTATTTTGCGAGATAGTTAATCCATCATTAGCTAAAAAGTGTGTACGCTCTTTATTTTGCATATCATGTATTCATGTTAGCCTTTTAGTTTTTCAATTATGTGCAGAAAACTTATTTCATTATCCTTTGAGACTGTATAATTTACACTGGTATAAATGAACCGTTTTAGTCTTTTAGAACATGTGTCATAGTTTGACTGCAAATTATAGACACACATAAACGCCTGTAAAAGGCGGGTTAATCTACATTCTGAGGAGTAGTAAATTCTTTCACTGTGAATATTCGATATTTTCTCTTCTTTTGACCTATGTGACAGTAACATTTGGTATTGTATTATTTTGATAGGTATAAATCAGCCATTGAAGATTTCGCGTTATAATTTGCGTACAAATAATCAATGCACGCAGTGGTTAGCAGCAGTCAAGCTGTGTAGGAATCAAGGTACTAATAATCGAGGTATAAGACGTAATACACTTTTACATTCGTCGAAAATGTCACTCTTATAATGGCGATGTTCTATTTGTTGAACTTTGCTTCTGATTATGCAGGTCGTAAATTCTTCCCGTTGTTAGCGAGGTTAGAGTAAATAAACATTATGCCTGGATCACATTTTCCCAGAATTTATATGCAATTTGTTTCAGGTTCGCTTATTAAACTTTCTATGAAATTGGGCAGATGGTTAGCACAAAATCACCAAGAAGAAGTAATGACAAGATTCAGTTGTATCTAAGCGTGGTGCGTCTGCACTTGCAACGTGATTTGCTTATACTTGCGTGATGCACAGCTTGATCTTATGCCTATAGTTGCCAATATAGTAAGGTTGCAAGTAAGTGATTTCAATTAATTGTCTATTATCAGCCATTTGTTTCAATTGTTGGTAGTATCGATGTAGAACCATTATGATTGTTAGTGTTTAGTTCCAAACCACATTTTTTTGGTCATCAGGTATAAATGTATAATTCAATCATGCTTATCATCATCGGTGCAATATGCTTTTTTGCATTTGGGTCAGTCTGTGACTGTATGCTGGAAGCCAAATGATGCAACCTTTTGAAATGGGTGACAGGTACTTGAGCTTTAGGCATTTGTAGTAGCTTATTTTGGTTAGCTAATTCTTAAAGGGTGTTTGGATAGCTATGAACAACAAGGATTCACCAGTTTTTTAATTCAAATGCAGTGTGTGCAGTTAAGCCTGAATGTTTTGATGCTCACCACGGGCGACAATATTCTTTCGGTGTCCAAACGGCTCATAATACAGAAGCTTGGGATGTGAACTTGCTGACGAGGATACAGAAGTTGGAATGCGAGATCTTCCCATCCCTAAACACATGGATATGTTCTATCTCACAACAAAAAATTGAAGTTCTATACCTTCAGGTACAACATACAGCGTATGAAATTGTGGTTGTTTTTATATAAGAAAGAAAGAAAGTTGGGTTGGGACGTTTGGTAGTTATTGTATCATTTTTATAACCAATGTTAATATAAAAGGCCACCAAGAGATGTGGCTGTGGCGTTGGAGAATGTGGTGAGCTATAAGGTCATGTAGCTAAGCCCATAAGCCACTGAAGGTTGTTTGTTTCGGCTTATATAGCCGCCTTATGCCTTATTTAGTTTAGGGCTTATGTTTCATTAGCTCACTTTTCTATATCGCCATTCTTAATTGTATTTGGTAATGGTTTAAAGGATAACACCATGAGGTTATCCAACATTTCCTTTGATGTTTATATCTGCATTTTGTTAGGTCCACGATTAAACCCTTTAGTCCATTGCCCAATGCTATTGTAAATAAGCATAATTAGATAATAAACTATAACAAAATGCAAAGCAATGCCTAGAGGTGTTTGGATTTGCTTCTACGGTTATGCAACACAATAATCAAATAAGCGGTTTCAGTGACAATTCTGCTCATTTATGTGTTAATCAGTTTATTGCGGCATTTTCATTTTATAGCACATGAGTATTGTTTAGTGTTTGAATGACATTAGCTTAGTTTTGCTTATATCCAAACACCCAAAACTGTAGCGCCTATTACGGGAAAATCATAATATGAAGTTCAGGTATAAAGTTTTCATTGTCATTGTTACGCTTTCTGTCCTACACAACCTAGATACTAAGGAAACAGCTCTTTTGATTTGCAGGTGGGTCGTTGTAGAAGCCTTATGTAGTGGAAGAGGGTGATGAAGAAGTAGAACTTCAAGGAGAAGTGGAGGATCAGATAAGGTCTGTCTTTACGTCTATCATTTATCTTTGCTTCGCGTGATCGGTGTTTGTTTTATTATTTGTCGTTCAACAGAGATGGGAGATTCTAAGCGAATGATTGGTTTTGTGTTTTACGGCCCACTTTTTGATTGTTATGATCTGAAGTAGCTGGGTGACCATATCACTATCATGCTAAACAAAAGGTGTAGTTTAAGGGGTGTGGTTGTTATTCAAAAATTGAAAGTCATTTTATCTATTGAATTTATAAATTTTTCAAATTTATCCAATGCTTAAACCCTGATTAGTTGGCTACAATTCCAGATAAAGCTTAAACGTGTGATGAGTTGACCACAATTCCAGACAAACAGTAGCACATCGAAACAAAATCTTTTACAACCCACTTTACTACAGTTGATTATCTGCTAACGTGAACAACGATGTCCAAATTTCAGTCAAAATTAAACCTTGGTTACATCCATTTGATGTTGATAAACACATTTCCAATATCTTGCTTACTTTCTTGCTACTGATTCAGTCACTCTCACCTTTCATCTAATTTTTTTATCAGTTTGTACCTGAATTTCTTAGCAAAATGGAAAGTTTAACCACATTGAGGAAGTCGTTGGTCAAGGCAGCTAGCAATTCAAGGTGAGATTTTGGTACTCTATAAATTTATTTTACTATGTGCTCTACCATATTTCTTTTGCTCTTTTTGTCTGTTTGTTTTGAATACAGGATCTCGATTAAGTATAGAGACAAATATGAGATGATAGTCGCTCATATGGTGGATAGAGGTGATAGTCATCATCATTAGAAGAAATTCAGGTGAGTTCATTGAGCCCACCCACTGAAGTACAACTTTTGGAAACTCAAGAACAAACTCCCAAAAGGAAGTTTGCATTAATGGACACAACCACAGAATGCATGGGCCACCTCTTTACCTTGACACATATGGTTAAGAGGTAACACAAAATTCTGCATTCAAAATGTTTGAGCCATGGTTTATCCTTTAAATGTACAGTATTATAGCTTACTGTGAAAAAAATATTAATAAGATTAAAATTTAGTTAAAAGCACCGCATTACCTGTGATATGAGAAATAAGTGTTAAGTACCTACCTTCTTAAATGTATGCCTTTAACCTATTACTATATACCTTTTTAAATGTATCGCTGACCATGTAACTTATTTTTTCACCGCTGTACCTACCTTCTTAAATGTAGTGTTGAAACTGCAGCAATGACTTCTCAAGTTTCCGACGCGGGTCACGCTTGACCACGCGGCGAGGATGGAGGTAATATGTATGTCTTAGTGTTGTGCACTTGAAATGTTATTTAAACACTGGTCATATGCCATGACACCTTATGCTAATGTGCTACTATTACACTGTTATTTAGGGGTGCCACCGCGGTTACAGCCACCAGTTGCCGGTGCTCATGTTGTGCATGAAAGTAGTAGCCACTTACTGCGTCGTGGTAAGTTACTCACATATGATAACTGCCTTTCCTCTATGATGTTAAAGCCAACCGCTTTTTTTATGACATTGCTGCTTACCTCATACGTCCCCCCTCGGAGTACATCAAGTTACAAACCGAAGGTGAAATTCAATCTGTATGTTTAGTTAGTCGTAGGGGTCGATGCGTGGATCATGGTCATTTACCATAGCCATTCATGTACAAAGTCAGGTTGGACACATAAACATACACGAAAGGGTAGTTTTGCTCATAATTTAATTATTGCACCAGCTGCGTATCAGATAAGGAGTTTTTGACATGGTGGTTGGACTTCTAATCTGTTGCAAAAATTGCGATAACCAGATAGGCTCTTAAACTAGGCAACTTTAGCTGATGTTAGGAATTTGTTCAGCTACATTTCGAGGTTGATTTGCTATACCAAATTCTAGGTTCTATTATCGACTAATGGATTTTTAGTTTTGCAGAAAAAGGAGTATGGTGCTGATAAAGATAATAAGACCGATGAAGTTACAAGTTCTCCAAGTGGTGGAGGACTTCCTGAACTGCCAAACAAAAACCTCAACCGCCGAATTGCGATTGTTTCTGTTCTTGGAGCAGTGGGTTTATTCTTATCGGGCAGGCTTGATTTAGGGGTATCTTTGAAGGACCTTTCTGCTGCAGCATTGCCTTATGAAGAGGTTGGCTTTTTGTCACTAGCATAGTAGCATCTGATTTTAATCTTTTCAAACAATAAAAAATTTAACTCAAAATTATTGAGGAGCGATATGTGTTCTTATAAGATTGAGGGATGTTTGGGATACAACAGATATTAGCAGTTTTAAACTTAGTTGATAATAATTATTTTAGCTCTTATTTTCATACATAAGCGAAATTCCCTGAGACTATATCAACTATACTTACTGTCATCTTTTTCACCGGTATGTGTTCTTATAACTTATAAGATTGAGCGATGTTTGGTTTACAATTTATTTATGCAAAATTGACTCGGCCGAAAAATAGGCCCGCCCGCAACGCGGCGGACCGCTGCCATTCTCGTACAAATTTTAAGCACATGAAACATGTCACCTGATATATGATTTTCTTAATTATTGTGAAATTGCTTATATTGTTTCTTTCTTGATTAATATATATCAACTTTTGCTTTGAAATTTGCGAGTTTTTTGAATTCGACACTATTCAATATATGTATATGTTATATATATTTGCATTGGTTAGTAGGTTTACATTCTCCTTTAGTAGAGCTTTGCAACGAGCTAAAGTGCGTCCAAAATAAAGGTAATATGAATGAGATATCGTGTCTCAAAGTGAGACACTTGAATTATAAAATATGGAAATAGGAATTTATCCCACATCGCCCAAGGAAGGAAGTTTATATTTAACCTATAATACTAGTAGTAACTAAAATTTTACAATCAAAATATTTTGAAACTATATATGTGGCTTGATTTGCTCGTTCGGCTCGTTAGTTCAAGTAGCTCATTTGGCTCGTTCGGCTCAAATAATTAAATGAGCTTTCGAACGAGCGGAGCTAAATACTGGTTTTAAAAGCTTGGCTCGCGAAATTAATCAAGCTCTACATTTTGTTTGAGCTCCACTCGAGCTTGGAAATTATCAAGATCGACTCGAGTTAAACGAGCACGAGCTCGAGTTGCTCGTTAAGGTCTACTCGTGTTTGGTTAAAGCTTGACTCGTTTTGATGATTTCATATAATATAAAGAACTAGCTTATAGACCCGTGGATTCACGGGGTTTTAGAGAAGTTATTTATTAAGAAGTTAAATGTGTGAATAAAGTAATAAACAAAAACGAACGTAAACATGTTCAATTATTTTTTAAAGGGATACTATAAACGATTATACTTGTAACTATTAATATAATAAACGTCCATGCATCATCTTCTCCAATAACTGCAGTCAACGCCAACCACTTGAGTAATAAATGTTCATTCCATGAACACCTAACGATTGATCAACCAAGCAAAACCAATAGGTTAGTAATTTATGTGCATATGTGTTAATTCATGTACATCAAACGGGATCCTATTAGACATCTATCCCTTGCGTTTACTCGTATAATAATAGTTATTAAATCATTAAATCTCAACATGTTGTTTCTTTGCATTCCATAATAGGAGTGGCCGGTTTGGCACACAATATGAGTAGGTGTGATTAGGGGTGGCGATTTCTAACCCGACACGAAACCCGACCTGAAATCGACACGAAAATTAACAGGTTCGGGTTGAGTCTAAATAGATTTCGGGTCGGGTTTGGGTCGACCCATCTAACCCGTTTATTAAACAGGTCAGGTTCAGGTTAAGAATTAATTAAACAGGTCGGCTCGCCAACCCGTTTAACATTATTTTCTTAAATTATAAATTATTTATATTTTATTATACTGATTAAATGGGTTAAACGGGTCGACCCACAAACCCGTTTAACCTGTTTAACTCGTGTAATGTCTCAACTTTTGAGTTATGTGAAAACATGTTAGGGTTGACATAGCTGACTCGGTAATTTAAAGAAGATAAGGGTAATATAGTCATCTCAGTTATTATTTTAATAATAAACCGGTTATACTGGTGAAGTCGGGAAATTTTTGAAAGTTTGCTAGTAAAGTAAGATAATAAAAAAAGTTTGTTATCTAACCCGGAAAAATGGGGAAAGTGCGTTTCCAATTAGTGGACTTAACCAAATGTTTTATTAATTCAAAAGTAATGTAAATTTTACTATCCATGTTTTCAAATTGACTTACTACAGCCCACACAATCAAAATTCAAAAATCAAAGATCATAAGAGTATTCACTATGATAAACTTTTTACAAAGGTTTATACATTAATATATCAATAAATTTTAGACATTATGATTTTATAAACCTACATTCACTATAGTATAAACCTTTGCAAGTTCATAAAATGTCTTTTTTAACAAAAGCATTAAATGTATTGAATTTATAAAGAGGTTCAAGAATTAGGACCTCTTCATGCCACATAGACATGAAATAAGTGTCCACTATGGTTGAAATAAACATAAACCTTTTCATCTTTTTTAGACCTTTTCATAAACCCACCATAGTGGATGCCCTAAGAAAAATCTATTAGCATAATTTATCTTTACATGGATAGTAAACTCAAATTTTAGCAGTTGGCCACTTGAGACACCATATAAACGAAAAATGGCATTCCAACTACTCTAAAAACACTAACTAAACTAACATACATTTGCTTTGAAAGTAACTATGCGTCCTTATTTGACTTGTACACATATCCATGCTTGGCCGCAATTAAGAAAAGACTATCACTCACCCTGCACAAGATGTTAACAACCTTTAAGAGCCACTCAAACAATTAGCCTAGAATGGACAATGAAAAAAAATAAGCCAATTGCTAATAAAACTCAGAAAAATAAAGATAACAATCTTTAACGGGTCAAAATGGGTAACATAAAACTCAGAAGAATAACGAAGCATGTCTATTGGGTACCAACAGATTTTTCAGGTACCAACATGCTTATTTTAAAGTACTTGTTAGTTGTTCCTTAAAAAAACAGCTTTCAATATAGGGTATGGGATTCCATATGTGCTTTATAAGCATTGAATAATTGCAATAAGCAGACCTTAATAAGGAATCCAAACACCCTCTTCGAAACAGCTAATGTCACTTTTATACAAATAATACTTCTCACTTTTTGTCTAGATAACAGATTCATCAAGTTTATCAGCTAATGTCACTTTCATATAACTAATATTTATTTTGGGCTAAATTCCAAATCGTTAACTCAATATTGTTTCAAAACAAAACAAAGTGATCAAACTGGTGCAATAATGAGGTAAACACTAAGACGGCTCCGATGAGAGTGAATATAATATAGAGCTATTCTTACCCGAAAAGGTCAAGATTACACCCAAACACTTATTTTTATAAACACCTGAACATGTACATCACGAAAGACGGATTCGGTGAGATAAGATATATTGTACGCGATTGTAAGCTTTATTCAATAATCCTAAGTACATTGGGCATAATTATTAAAATAAATACCTATAATCATGGCGCTCTTTGAGGTCAATCTTTCCAAACATGACAACAGGGTAAAAATCATGTAGGCACCGTAAATCTTCAAAAACTAAAAGGCAAATCACAAAGATAAGTAGGCACTGCCCAACTCACAAATTTGTATATTGCTAAAAATCTACAATTGTCAAACTCACAAAGTATGGCAAGATCAGTAATGGTCAATCTTTCCAAACAACATGACAACAGGGTAAAAATCAGTAGTAGGCACTGTAAATCTACAAAAAACTAAAAATAAAACCACAAAGATCAGTAGGCACCGTCAATGAGGCACCAAAGTCACAGATTTGTATATTACTAAAAATCTACAATTGTCAAGCTCACAAAGTCTACAACATGACAAGATCAGTAATGGTCAATCTTTACAAACAACTTCAAAAGACAGCATCCAAACAGAACTTTATTGCAGTAAAGTGGCCTGCTATTATGATTATCTGTACTTAGGATTACTATACATGGACAACCATTGACTAAATAATAAACAAACCAATAACCACCAGCCATTACTTTTGACCACTTGGGACCTTGGAATCAAAGATTATCTAACGTTTGTTGAATAGTGTAACATATACTGTTTTAGCAACAGCCAAACACTCCTGTTGTTTTAGAAGTAGCCAAACACCCCTATTGCAGCAGAAATTAATATGATTACAAAAAGTATATTATAATGTAAATAATTGTTTCTATAATACATCAATTAGTAAGTTGTATGCATTAGAAAACATTTTAGTTTGATTTTCTACCTGGTTGAGCATACGACCCATTTGATCCAGCACTTGTAAAATCTAACCCAAAACAACGCTTTCATAAGCTAATCCGTAAAATCGCCACCGCTACACAGAAATATCCACGTCATGATTTTTCACTTATAGTGTTGTCTCCTTACCTAAAGTCAAAAGCACCCGGTCCATCAGTAGTACTGGCTGCAAATCCAAATCCCATAGTGAGGCGGGGCTGCAGACCTACAAATCAGTTGACCCGTCTTGCTATGCTCAAGTACTTGGTTCTGGTTTACCTGAAGTGGACTTGAAAGAAGTCGCAAGTTCCATCAATTCATGATCTGTATCAATAACACCACTAAGACTTTAGTAGTAATTTGCTAGATGAGTGGGGTATGCGGGTTAAATAAATTTCAGATTACGCTCTCTAGTTAAAAAGAAATTACTAAAAACCTAGCCAACTACATCATACATAATTCTTTTTTGAACAGATAAAACAATATCTTTCATGCTGTTTTCCCAACTTTTAGTTTAAATTCTGGTGCCAGGTAGACACATATGAATGTCAATCTAGTGCTGGATATGGCAAATAACAATCATACAAAATATAGAACTTCTAGCTTTTTTTATTTGCTTAGATAAACGACTCATAGACTGTACATACAGAAAACACGCACCTTTACATGTTTGGTCTGCTTGGACCTGACCTAACCTACTCTCCATGGAGAGTGGAGATGCGAATTCAGCTAAAAACATGGATTTGCCTCATGTTTGTGGATCTCACTTGTCGTATATGTTTATATTGATTTAGGGTTTAGGGATCATTGTTGAACGACAGCTTATCGTTGTTCACTGTAATATTCCCATGGAAATGGGTAGCAAAAATGGATCAAGTTAATCTTCCTGCATATACTTTTGTGCTCACTTCAGTACCATAAAAAAGCAGGATTTAATAAACTTTTTTAATTATCCAAGGTATCAAGTTATGTCACACGGTATCTTAATATATTCAAAACAAAAGACATTGTTTACGTACCTCTGGAAGAACACGACACAAAATTCACAAAAAACTATATACTTACAGGAATGTAGTCAAAGAGAACGAAGAATACAATCGACACCTACTTTAACATAGAAAAAAGATCATCACAAATAATAAAAGATCATATGAGCACATAAAAATAAGCAACAACGATTCAATAAAAGATGATACTTCTACAGAATTGTGATAATTTGTACATGAATAATAATAGAAAGAAAAAAAACCAAAACAAAGAAGACATCATACCCTGTAACCCTGTTGCTTCCACATCAGGCGCCTGGATAACAACATGCTAATTTTCAAATGCTTATTTAATTAGGAGTGTTTGGAATCGCTTACTATAAACTGCTTATATGCAGACTTTAATAAGGAATCAAAACACCACCTTACACAAGTTTCTTTATCTAAACACAAAATTCTATGCTTATTTAGGAGTGTGTGGAATCGCTTGCTATAAACTGCTTAACTGCTTAATTGGTCTACCTGAATAACATAGTTAAACAAATTATTTGAAGCATAGAAAGAGCATACCTCATTTATCGAAAACTATACCATCAAGTACATGGTCCAAAAAAAATGTTGATTGATCTTTACCTGCAAAAGATGAACATAGCTAATAAAAAAACCAACTGCAAAGCTTAACCAAATTCCAACTTCTAACGAACTATTATTAAGATTACATAAGCACTAAAATCATTGACAACTTATTTTATAAACAACTTTAGGAAATGTTCTTTATCGATGTATGATAATTACTACATTTGAGATAACTTAACCCTATGTATGTGAATTGTGATGAATTCAAATAAGACTATAGGTAATAATCCAATAATCTAAACATTGCTATGACTCAAGCTAAATACTTACCAATTAATTGATGAATTGAAACTGGCGATTTGAGTGAAGAAGCATATTTGTTATGATATGCTGCGTTGAATTATTGACAGGGATTTTGAATTGATTTATCAAAATCGGTTACATTCGTTATCTGTAGGCTAACATAGTGGTCTTCATCGTTTGCCTGCAAATATAACTCTCAATTAACATAAATCCACATAATTTTCAGATTTAAGAAAGTGATAAATGATTTGCATACCTCAACATCTTCTAGATACTCTTGTTCCATCTCAAGCATTTTCAAAAACAGCAAGCCAATAGAAATCCAATACAGAAGGCTGCATTTGAGAATAAAAAGCACATTAACTCATGATTAATCGAATAAAGCTAAAAAGCACACTATCACAAATCACACGAAGAAGTGTATAATTAAATGGTGCATGAAGTAGCGTACAATTTGACATTTATTCTACTGAATAGGTCTATTACGGTATGTTTTATCCGTACGGGTTAAACTATTTAAGTAGGTAAAACTTAAATTGGTGCAATGAAGCTTACTTGCTGACTTACAAAGAAAGAATCACAACCGGCCTGACCAAGTGCACCTACCAAATTCATTACCTTAGGTGGTGTTGCGCACAACATGTAAACACAATGATAACTTCTCTCAAGCCAGACATTTGACACACACATGATCTTATCCAGCAAATAAGTTCTTATAGCAACACCAGACATCCTTCCCTGTTCGTTGAATTGGATCTCGACAAAATCATGTAAACGATAGCAAAAATATTAAATTCGGTTAGACAAATTTGGTTAAACAAAAAAACACTGAAAGATCAAAAATATCTCAAAAGTGTAATTTAACCTGTGCTATTCTCTCGGCTCAGTAACATCATATCCTAATCCAACAAACCCGATCGCAACCTCAGCAGCCGCCTTCACGCGTAATACCAACTTAACATCAGAATCGGAACTCAACAACAGGGAAACAATCAGGATCCCATAATTCAAGTCAAAATTAGAACTTTGACTATACTTTTAGCAATTGTGTGTGTGTGTCTTGATTTGCAATTGTGTGTGTCTTTTGAATCAGAGAAGAATACATATATGCTTTTGAAGGATTCTAGTACAGACTAAAAATGACGGTTACCAAAAAAAAAATGAGAAGGTTAGGATAAAGACCAATTCGAAACCTTAATATTATAATTAAATAGGTACTTACCAATTCTTCCATTGTCCGATTTTTGAATCTGTAGAATCATTGTCCATTTTTTTTAACGATGAACTGATTTGAGATGAAACTGATGTTTTTGATTTTTGAATCTTGGTGCGTTTGAGATGAAACTGGTATGGATATAATAAAAAATTGTAACTTATTTTTGGGATGATTTGCATAACGCGTATTGCATTAAATGCGTTGTAAAAACTGAATTGAAATGAAGCGACTTTGAAGAAGTGTATGAAAGAAGTTTTGGTAATTGGTGGAAGATTGAAGAATGAGAATGAAGTTGGAATGTGTATTGAAAGTAGTGCATTAGCATGTTGTACACATTAAATCTCCAGCCAATCACAGCCGAGACACATCAGCTTATTAATTGCATCGTGTGCATTAGAGTGCTTGTAAATTATTCTGGTTTATTAGTATAGATAGATTGTAACAATAAATGCAGGGGGAAAAAAATAATTCTATCTAGAATTTGGGCCATGTAATCGGATAACGTATCTCAAATGGCAGCTGATATATATGGCTTGGAATTTTGCTTTGGTTATTTTCTCATAATTTTAAAGCTTGGACTAAAGACTTTTGGCGTCAACATAAATTTAAAACGTGTAGGGCCTTTGGAACATCCATCAAATTTGAATGGACATAAAACATAATAGTATTAAATTTATATAAATAGGCTGTATCTTAAACTCGTTTTTCTTCACAACTTTCATACATATCAATCAAAATTTGAACACTTGTTTTTGCAAAAGAGAGGATCTAAAGAAAGCAATCTTACAGGTATTCTCTTAAAAATGTTATTTTACACATATACTGATCACCATTTACATTATATATTCTTGCTTCTATACGATCTAATGTTTTCTGTTGCTTTTTTTATATTTACTTTTATAGCAATTCTTAAATGATAAAAATACACTATGTCTCTTCATCATTACACGAGTGAATTAACTAAACCTAAACATGCCTGTTGTTGACTTAACGAGAGTAGTCATGTTTCGGTTTAGTTGCGGTTGTTTATACGAAAAGAAATCACAGTAGCTAATCTTGACTAATGGTTATCATTAGTAGCGGAATCATGATTAAAAGTGATCGTTTTAAAAATTATACTCTTCGTATAAGAAAAAAATGTAAAAAAAAAATTGCGACTTTAATGAAAAGATTGAGTTTAACATAAATTGAGTATATTTTTCACTTATTAAGAGATCATCTAAGCAAGTTTTAGAAATACAACTTTTTTTCATCCGAATGCTAGTAAGAAAATTTTGAGATTTTTTTTTCAAAAGTTAACACAACAAATTAAAATTTCATTGATGCTTTGTAAAACAGTGCAGGCTCACTAATTCCATCACTGGATATCATAACTTATTTTGAATTGCTTAGTGTTTGGTGTTTAAACTCGTGAAGAGTAAAAATTAGAAAATACATACTCCCTCCGTCCGATATTAACTGTCCACTTTAATTTTTTTACGTCTTTTTTTATCAACTTTGACCTTATATATTTTTGTTTGTGTTATATAATACTTGATGCAAAATATATGAATGAATTAATTTAAAATATATTTTCATTGGTATAATTTTTACTAAATATCATACAACACAAACAAAATATTTAAGGTCAAAGTTGGAAAAGAAAGACTTCAAAAGTTAAAACTAAACAATTAATAGGGGACGAAAGTAGTATATAGTAAGCAAATGAGCGTGTGTTTTTTTTTTTTTTGTTTTCTTTTACTTTCATAGTTTCACTTATTGGGGATGGTATGGGCTAAAAGTATTAATTCCTCTTATTTGAAAAACCCGCGCAAGCCTCTCTCTCCCTTTTAAGAGGCTAATTAACACCCTAATCTAGAAGCCACTTAATTCAATTGAAAGAAAAAAAAATAAAAAATAAATAAATAAATAAATAATAAAAATAGTGTAGATTGACATATGGTTTGTCATATTGCATGAGTAATCATTATTCGGCAAATGCTTAAAAACAATAAAATATTTGTTTAGGGTCAATTTCATATATACCCGACTAAAACATTATAATGACATATTTATCCAAACATATTCTGTTAGCCGATCATTACTTGTATTCTAAATATATTGTATATCATGCATTCAAAACATGTATTTTAAGTATATATAACAAATTTTCATATCCAGACTGAGTGTATATTGAATTATTCTTTGTTTAAAAACAAGGCTACCATTAAAAATGATATTGAATTACGGCTAAAATGAATTGAATAGTATCATAAATTTTATCGTTTTATAATATTCTTTAGATAAATTAGTAAATTTTATTCAATATTTCAATATAGACCTCTTACTATCATCCATTATACTTATTTCATATGTATCCTTGTTAGGTTCTTTTATAATATCCGATCAAAATATAATAATTTACATAGTGGTGAAAGGCAAATAAACAATAAGCTGCGATGTTAACCTTTTTTAGATTGCAAAACTAATTCTTTTAACAAGAACATTTATGGATCCTAGTGTCATAACATTATTGTCCATAACTCGTAGTACTCTGTTGAGTAGCTCCACTGTCTCAGGAGAAAGGAAACCACATGTATCAAACGCGAAAAGAATAAACACGTGTTGATTTTCAATGCATGTTTACTCGTTTTCTGTTACTTTTCATGAGGCGGCTTTCAAAGTAGCCTATCCAACTGTAAAACCCTGACTGCTCAAACCCACGAGAGGAGAAACCACAGTCAGATCCACACAAGCATGTTTCTCTCCAACCCATCCAACGACCAAAACATCAGCCGGTCTCAATGTGGATCTTCCATCTGACGGGTCAGCCAAAAGTTCATAGTTTACAGGGCTTCATTCTTAGCAGAGATCCCGAAACTCCTACATACATGAAAATGGACGTCTCTAACCATATTGTGTCGGTACTTGAAGCTCGGGAGCTCTTCCGCATTTTCACCAAAGGAATCCAAGCATGCCTTATGACAAACAGGGCATATCTCATCAACCGAAAATTATGGAATCATGAGGCGATACTTAAGGATAATACGATATTCCACCGGTGACATATATTGACCTAACCCATCTATGGGGATAGCTAGTAGAAAATCTAGAGCATGTGGTGCGCATATACACTCAAAAAAACTTTTTTGTATCACAATCAGCTCAAAGTAGACTTGCATATCCTGGACCATTTCACTAAAATCGACATTCGCTAGTGTTTGTTAGACTTTAGAGGGGGCAATGTCCTTATGAAACCACTAAAATCAAAGCTTGGAATCGTATCATGAAGACAAGCCGTAACACAAACATAATTATCATCCATGCCACATATGTCATTGTCATGTAAGATATGGTCTTGTAGCACCGAATATTGAGCCCTCGAGGCCACAAAAGCATAAGAGAAAACCATTTTTTCCGAGTCAAACACAAACCACCAACTTGAATAGGTAAAGAAGCACTTCATCACTGTAAATCTCCAAAAAAATCTCCTCCACAAACCACTACAAGTTGACAAGTCATGAAAAAAAGTTTTTTTAAATATCCATACACGATCGAAGCAAAAGAAGCTCACTCTGCGTGTCATGTAACCATATAAGAAGACTCGTCAAATCAACAACATTCGTTGCTCTCCTCATAGCCAACCCACTAATAAAATCTGTGTCTCTACTAATAGCTCACCCAAGAAGCTTCACACCCAATGATGGCCTCCGAATATTGACATGAAATAAACCCTAACAAAGCTTCATACCATTACACGAGGTCCAAAATATCTCTGTTTTGTTGATATTAAGTTCAAGACCCAAACCTCAGTAAAGGTCCTATCATCAACATACCCAACATGAAGGGAAAACTTGCAACTGTCTCTGACCTTACGTACTAACAGGTGCAATACAAGAGCAAAAAGAAAAGAACCCAATGGGTCGCCTTGCTGCACCCCAGTGGCAGACCATATATGTATGTCTCACATATATAATCTCGTTGCATACCCATATATGAGATCCACCCACCAAGAAATAGAGAGACACCTCACCCTAACCTCGTGGAGTAATGTCGATCTATCCACAAGGCCAAATGCATTCGAGAAGTTCACAACAAATATTGCAAAAGACCCATTATTTTGATATTCACTCAACACCCTATTGACATTATGTAAAACAGCCTCAACGCCACCCGACACACGCCAAACTAATAATCACTAAGGTACCTTGACATTTCTTTACCAACACCATTTATAGCAACCTTGGTAACCAAACGTCTCCATATAGTGCCTACTGCAGTAGGTCGAATCCCATTATCTGGTTTAAGGAAGGCTGTGAGAGGAGCAGATGCAACAAACTCAGAAAAAATAGACGGACACCTTCCCACTAACAACAAATTAACGATTGAGACCCATCTCCACATAAAGCATCTAAAATTTGGTGTGCCTTCAAACCATCTCTCCCATATGAAGCACCTTTAGGGAACAATTTAATGCAACCAAAGACATTGTCGTCAATCTCTGCTACAAGGGGAGGCATAGAAATGTGTTGCTTGATATGCATGGGGTGGCTTGTAAGGATGCTTAGCCTCCAAGGCTTTAATGGTATCACCACAATATGGAGCTACACTGAAGGAGGATAACACTTTCATTGCTGCCGTAAAGTGCCCATCTGCAACCTTGCAAAGATACTATCTGATGTGTGGAAAACTAGAAGGGGGGGTTGAATAGTTTTACGTCTTTTTAATTTTATTTTGAAAACTTAGTTTAGTTTTAAAACCTTGTTTGCTTTTAAAACTTTGATTCAATCTTATGTGAACTCAAATCTTGAACAATATGAACAAGTATATCTAAGTATAAACAATAATAATAATGTATGCTAAGTATGTGAAATCAACACATGCATAATATAAACAATTGTAGCTATATATGGGAGATAAGTATGTAATCGTTTATTTTATAATCCTTAGTTATATTTTGTATGAAAACTATACTTGATCGAAATGATCAATTATATGTATGTAACCTTTTTAGTTTGATTGTAAAAACTTTGTTTTGTGAATAAAACTTTCGTTTGATCTTTAAGTAAAATTAATACTAGCACTATATGAGCAACTATATATATATACGTCTACGTCTACAAAAGTAATAACGATATAAGCAAGATAATAAGTAAGATATGGAAAGATCTAACCGCGAGACAAAGGATTTATAGTGGTTCGGCTACAAGGACACCTTCCTTGCCCTACTCCACTCCTCGAGTCACCTACTCGAGAGTTTTCTTCACTATATCAACAAGCTCCCTTATGGCGGAGAAAACCTTACACACCAATTTACACACCACAATATCTTCACACCTAGATCACAACTAATACACACCAATTCACTACTTAATCACACCACTTCTTTCACACCTATCTTCTACACACCATTAATCTACACACCAATCTTCTACACACCAATACTCCTACACACCAATCTTCTACACACCAATCTTCTTCCTAACTTATCTTTTTCATAACTATTCTCTAACAAATATTCACAACTAATCACACTATGAAATAATAATCAATGATGATGCTCAAACAACTTAGATGTGGAGATCACAACTAGTTGTAATACTTCTTGTCTTGAGGGATAGAAGTATTCTTCTCTTGCACTTGAATGGATTATGTATGGATCACTTTGAAACAAAGATTTAAGAATGTATGATGGATTTATAGATTGGAAATGGAGATCTAGAACAGAAAGTTCTGGAGTGCAAAAGGTGGGGAAAAAATCCAGGTTTAAGGTGGTATTTATAGGCAAAAGTTTCTGACAGAGGAGCGTGGCCGGTCCCCTTAAATCATGGCCGGTCCCCTTAATTTTAAGGGGACCGCCCTTTATAATTAAGGGGACCGCCCAGCTGAAACGGCCAGAAACTTTGTCTTTTAGTGGGGAAAGTTTATTTGGTGAAAAACTAACTGATTTTGATTAAATATTTGAAATCATATATTTAGTATGATTAAAACATTTTTCCTTATTACCAAAAGTGTTTTTCAAAAATATATAATAAGATTATATAATTAAATAAACTTTGTATTAGTTAATTAAATACCCCTTTGATCATACATTGCACTAAACACTTTGTTTATTCATACCTTAAGTGATTTGGATGTAAAGAGAAATATTAATCACCAAATACTTGTTTATGTCATAAGTTTTAGTTCTTTGAGGTTATATTTTGTAATGATCAAAACATAGAGATATTGATAAAAACTTAATAATGTTTTTAGGCATTATTTATGTCAACATGATGTTGGTGTTAACTGTTGTTCTCTCCTCCAGAAAATTACCTCAACCCTGGCCTAAGGACCCCAACCTAGAAGCATCTAACATAATTTTAACCAATGTTGTAATACCATCATTTTTCCCTCATGTAGGCAGTGACTTCATGATAGAACTTTGTTGCAATGCTTTTCTATTCCCGTACATATGTTCTTGTCTATTCTTGGGACTATACACCTAAAGCGTGCATCGTGAAAAAAGTAATAATCTGACCAGGCATGGACAACCACCTTGTAAAGAACTGTTTTTAATGCCTGGGAGGAAGCGAGCCGACAACCATGAGGAATACATTTGATAGTAGTGATAAGCACTTTGAAAACACGATCCAAAAGCTCAGGATCAAAAATTAACCCCTCAATTACATTTGTCTCGTACTCCTTATTAGACGGATTTGAATTACTAAATACTTATATTTTTACTAACTTTTATTTAATATACATTGTTACATGAATCTATATGAATTTGAGAATGCGGTGGCAGCTTGATTGTTTATAGGCGTAAATAAGCATGAATCGCGAAAGTAAGGATACACAAGCACCTTTAATCAAGGCATATAAAAATAATTGTGAAGTAAAGAGCACGAAGAAATGAGTATAACTCCATCGAAAAAAAGCATAAAAAACGAGTCCAATGGATATGGCCTCGCCCCAAGAACAGGCCGACCTAAACTTAAATCGGTTAATATACTATAAATTCATCGAAAAAATGGTTAAAACAAACATGAAATGAGAAATTAACACCTCTGGGCGCCTAGTCTAGTTATTGGACGTTGTTTTTTGAAGCAAGAGGCCCGAGTTCGAGCCTTGCTTGCCCCTTTTTAATTTATTTTTAAAAAAATGCACCGTTAGTCTTAAGAACTAGTGATGCAAATACTTTCTCTTGCATTAAAAGATAACGGAGAAATAATTTGCATCGTTAGTCCTCATTGATGTATGGCTGACTTTACTAACGGTGGGATGTATAGTGCCTAACTTTACTAACAGAGGGATGTTTGTGTGCCAAAAAAACCACATCAATGTATTGTGCGACAATGAGCAAACCACAAAAATGTATTTTAGACGTTACTCTTAATAAAATAATATTGTGGCGAGTGTTATTTTACCCAAGTGTAAAACCTTAAGAAGTGGAAAAAAGTAACAAAAACTTCAATAAAGTGTAGCATGCAAAATCCTTGTTTATAACACTATTTACGTGTATGGTGCACCATTAAACCAATTTCTTAAACACCATGTCTTTAATTGAAATAGTCGAGTCATTGGGTCACTAGTTTTAAAGGTTCAATCACGGGGTCAACCCGGCCTTCAGTTGGAAAAAATTGCAAGTTTAAATACCCAAACGTGAATAAACATGCACAATTTTATACCAAAAACACATAAATTCCGAAGAGTCCAATAGCAATCACAACATAAGTTTATAAAACATATAATCTAATACAAAATGTTATAAAACATGTCAAACGAATATGTTTGTAGTAGGATAGGTCATTTGGTGCTTTTTATGTGTAAGGTGTTTGGTTTCTTTGGGTCTCCTTCTTTAATTAGCTTAATTGAGGTATGGAGATGCCATTTAGTTTGTAATGTTTTGTTTTAGTGGTTTTTTATTGTTGCCTTTCAAAACAAAACCAAAAAAAAAAATGAAAAAAAAAAAAAAAAAAAAAATAGTTCCAACATCAAACAACAATTATGCGTTATCTCGATTAATTCAAATGTACCATATGTATTATAAATATAGTATGGAATATTATTATATAAACACCTTATTGTTAAGTAATTGAAGTATGATATGCATCAAGTCTGCAATCACTTAACAAACGAAGTTCACGATGATGTTCATCCTCGTCAATAAATATCCACTTAGTTTTTCTACAAAGACAAAAGTGATTGACTAGTGGTAGTGTCGATTCTGAGTTTATCACTTATGAAAAAATTTGGTTTTCATATAAAATAATTTTTAAAAAGAAAGCTACAAAATCCGCCCAGTTTTAGTGAATCGGGTCAACCCGGATCATATGAACCCTGCGGGTCAAATTGGGTTTTCGAACCTCAAGAACCGAATTGGTTCATATTGACTTGTTTTTCGACCGAAAATGGTTCAACCGGTAGAATCAAACTGGGTTTCAAAACATCGTATCAACTATGAAAACTTATTAACCGAATGATACATGATACATCATCATTAGTGAGTTTACTAAGATTTTAAGACACTTTTAATTTATTTTATCAGAATATATAACTATGAATATAAATATAAATTTGTGTTGATATTTACTTAACAACACAAACAAAAAAATCTCCGTTTAGGTGTAACTATATGACAAGTTGTATTTTGATGTGTAAAACAGTAAAAGACCCATCGGTAACTAGGACAGGTTGTATTTTGATGTGTAAGAGACACATGTTTGCAACTTGTATTTGAATATTATGATTATGCTAGATATTATGGTCACCACTTTCACTAGCTTTCCACAAAAAGGTGTAGGTTGACGAAGACATATGTGGGCTTTGCATCACATCACTATTTATCACACCATCAAACTCATATCTTTTTATTGTACAATTTATGGTCACCACCTAACGAAAAATATAAAAATATTAATATTATACAAACATATCTCACAAATCAAATAAGTAATACCAATAAAAACCCCAATGAGAGCTCAGAATTTCTTGGTTGGAATAAAATAAATAAATAGATGTACAACTTGAAGTTTAAAAGTAATAATCCTCGAGCCTCGATGCTGATTATATGGTTTGTTTGTGTAGTAGTTAAGATTCATGTGAATAACATAATTACTATTAGCATGATTAAGGATTCTGACAAGCTAGTTTAAAATGTAATCCATTAAAATTTAGGTAATGATATCATTTAAGAAACAAAGAAATGGCCACGCTTGATCATGTCTTGGTAAATTAATCATTTTTTTTGTCTTACAATCTGCTATAACAAATAAAATCATTTGGACCTTGATTAAATATATATTTTGCAAAAAGACATGTTTTCTTTTTAGCGTAACGATAAATCATTTTTTGAAATATTTTATTTTGAAAAATGAGTTTTAATTTTGAGTTATCTTTTTGTGATCTTTGTTTATCTCAACTTGAATAAAAGAAGGATCATAAATGCAACTTTTGTTTGATCAATATGAAACATTATTTCATTTGACCAAATAAGTGGTTTTTATGTCTCCACGTTATTCAAAATTTTATCTCCACAAAAACAAAGTTATTACGATTGTCTTGTTGACCATTGCTCTAGAAATAAAAGGTTATTCATCTCATCCAGCTCCTTCATACAATCCTTCAACAGTAACTTCAATGGCGTCTACTTCAACTTCGTCTGATCAAAAGAGCTTCACGTATGATGTTTTTTTAAGTTTTCGAGGTGAAGACACTCGTAACACCTTTGTCGGCCATCTTTATAAAGCTCTTGAGCGAAATGGGATTCAAACTTACAAAGACGATGAGAAAATTGAAAAAGGGGAAACGATCGACACCCAGCTCATGGAATCCATTAAAGACTCAAGATTCTTCATCATTGTGTTCTCTAAGGACTATGCAGGTTCATCTTGGTGCTTAGAAGAGCTTGTCAAGATTATGGAGTGCCGAAAGGCGAGTGAGCAAACTGCTTACCCAATCTTTTATGATGTGGAGCCCACGGAAATCCGCAACCAAAGTGGGGCGGTTGAAAAAGCTTTTGAAAAACATGAAAATAAAGAAGGTGCTGGGAAATGGAGGAAGGCTTTAAAAGAAGCAGCTGGTCTGGCTGGGTGGGAGTCGAAGAAGACCGCTAATGGGTAATTATTCATAATTTGTTTGCTATGTGACTTAATGTTAGATTTTCTTGATGATTAGTAATTAGTTAGATCTTCTTCATTATTACAGGGATGAATCCCAATTGATCCAAATAATTGTTGATGATATTTTAAAAAAAATAAGTTCCAGCAATTTGAGTATAGACAGAAAGTTAGTAGGCATGGAGATACGAATCGAAGCTTTGCTTTCATCTTTAGAACTTGATGCTCCTGGTGTCCGAATGATTGGGATATGGGGGATGGGAGGTGGTGGGAAAACAACTTTGGCCACAACTGTTTTTAACCAAATATCCCATCAGTTCGAAGGAAGCAGCCTTGTTGATAATGTAAGGGAGGTTTCAAAAAACTCGTTATCCGGTTTAAAGGAGCTGCAGAAACAGATCCTCAATGATATTTTCAGCGATCAAAACATCAATGTTAGTAGTGTTTCTGGAGGTAAAAACAAGATGGTGCAGATGATGCGTCGTAAAAAGTTCTTGTTGTACTAGATGACGTTGATAGCATTGAACAACTTGAGGCGTTAGCAGATGAACCTAACTGGTTTAAATCGGGAAGCAGAGTTATCATTACCACACGAGATAAGCAAGTTCTGTCAGCCCACGGAGTGAAGTTCATTGACGTCAACCTATTATCGCGTGAGGAAGCGATTTGTCTCTTGAGTAAGTATGCGTTTAAAAGAGATATTCTGATTAAAGGGTATGAAGATCTTTCAAAAGAAGTTGTACAATACGCTGATGGTCTTCCATTAACGATCAAAGTTTTGGGTTCACTTCTTTGTGGTCAAAATGTGCCTCAATGGATAGATACCCTAGAAAGACTAAAAAAAATTCCATTGAAGGCAACTATGGATAAATTGGAACTCAGCTATATCGATCTAGAGGAGGATCATAAGGAAATATTCTTAGATGTTGTATGCATACTCAAAGGTTGGAAGAAAGAGAAAGCAATCAGCGCACTAGAAAGCTGCGGATTTAGTGCTCGATTTGGTTTAAGAGTTCTTGAGCTGAAATCTCTTATAACTATTTCTGAATACGACAGGTTGGATATGCACGACCATATAGAAGAAATGGGCAGGAATATTGTTCGCCGTATGAACCCAAGTCAACCTGAGAGACATAGCCGGTTATGGATCAAGGAGGAAATTGTAGATATATTGGCTAATGACTTGGTAAGTATCAAGTTATTTTGGGTTTTGGTAGACTAAAAAGTGGGTATACTTTTTTAAAAGTTCAATTTAAGGCCCATTTGTTTTGGGTCATTTGACATGGGTTCAAGGCTTCAGATATTAAAACCCATGTTTGTTTAAAAAGCTACTCTTAGTAATTAGGTTTTAATATCCAAAATTTTCTTACTTCAAAAATATACCATTATGACAGGTTTTATAAAATTAGTAGGTCCATTATTTTTTATTTATTTTTATTTTTTTTGTCTTTATCCTATTTTTGTTACACCATTCTTATAAAATAACTATTTTTAATAATTTATAATTTTTTCTCTTTATTCATATTTTATACGTAATAACTAACCCAAATCCTAATGTGAAATTCAAAATACAAATCCAAATTCTCCCACAAACCAAATGGACCCTTAGTTATTGTAAAAAAGTAAAGATAAAATAAAAAATAAAAGTATAATAAAAAGGATATAACCAAAATATTGGGCTAAAAATATATATATTTTTTTTTAGAGAATCTATCGTACAAAACAAAATTTTATTTTATTATATATATACAAAATATCTTCCATGTCAAATACTAATCCTTTTTCTACAGTATTATTTTGTCAGTACACCAACAATCATCAAACTCATCTACCATCACCCAACAAGCCAACCACCACCCGCGCCACCAGATCACCACCAAACCAACTACCCCCGGAAACCACGACCACCACCTTCAATTTCACCAAAACCCAAAAATCCCCAAATTTAACCAAAACCCTAACCTTTGAATATCCAATTTAACCAATTCCTCTAATTTAATACTACTAGAAAAAACAAAAAATCCCCAAAATTTTATAAAAATTAGAAATTAACCCTAACCTAAACATTTCAATTCAATTGGAGAAATTAACTTGACATTTTGTTTTGTAATGAAACAAATCTCATCATGGTCTCTACTGCTATTTGAATTACCTACAGGCTACCCAAGCAACACAATGTATAACACTCGATGCATATAGAGAGGAATTGAATTTTGAAATTTTAATGAACGGTCTCGCAAACATGAAGGAACTTAGATTTCTTTCTGTGGTTTCCCCATTGGTAATTGAAGAAGAAGTTAGCAAGTGGAAGTTTGATGAAGATAGTCTACACCTTCCAAATGCCTTACGGTTTCTGACATGGAGAGGTTATCCTTTTTCAAGTTTACCCAAAACATTTCAACCAAATAATCTTGTTGGACTTGAAATGATTCACAGCCTTAATATGGTTCAACTTTGGAAAGATGGAGAAGAAAAGGTATGTAGAATAATTAATGGTTGATTCATTAATTGGTAGTTTTATCTTTCCCTCTTTTGTTAGTCATTACAGCAATTACTAACATTTATCTTTCCATTTTTTGTTGCTTTTGACAGCCTTTTTTAAAGCTCAGTTTCCTAAACTTCACCTATTCACGGTATTTGAGGACCCTTGACCTTAGTGTGGCTCCGAATCTTGAGACACTAATTCTTGGTTATTGTTTTTATTTGGTAGAAGTTCATTTCCAGGTTACTCCATATCTAAAGGAGTTACGTATCTATGAATGTAATAGATTGGAAAAATTACACATGCCTGCTGAAAGTCTGAAAAAGCTTCTCCACATAGACATCAGTAATTGTGGGAGGTTCAAATCCTTTGAGTTTGACAAAAAGCTTGTTTCACCTGAGGTTGCTACTTTATCTGAGTTACATCTGATTGCAGTGATTGCAGAGGCAGATGATACATATGATACAGATAATGCAGATGATACAGGTAATGCAGATGATGTAGATGATACAGATGATGCAGATGATACAGGTATATGTGATCCCGGCAATACTTGGCCAGAGTTTAAGTTTACCTGTTATTATAAAGAAGACTCAGCTTCATCTTTTGGAAATCTTGAGAGGCTAATTTCTCTAGGTTTCGGTGCTCGCATAAACGTCGATTCTTTTTCAGATATTATATGTGGTTTACAATGTTTAAGAAAGCTTACACTTGAAGGTGGTATTCTAGAAGCGCCCAAGAACCTTGACCGATTAGATTGTCTAGAGAAGCTAATTTTTAAGTCTCTAAATATCACACATCTTCCAGATGGAATTAGTATGTTGAAGAACCTGAAATCTCTTGAAATCATCTCTTGTCATCTTCTTGAGAAGTTACCTGAGGATATTGGCAGATTACAGTGTTTGGAGAAGCTCATTGTAAAGGATTGTATATTTTTACGAGATATTCCAAACAGCATCTATGAGATGGATCGTCTGGAATATTTAGATCTCACTGGTTGTATTCGAATTGAGGAATTGCCTGAAGAAATTGGACGTTTAGAATGTTTGAATGAGTTGGATATAACAGGTACAGGCATAAATCGTCTTCCGCAGAGCATTTTTCAGTTAAAAGGTCTAAATATTAGAGGGTCCACACAGATTCTTGAGTACATTATGTGTCATAACACCCAGAGACAAAACGACATTGACGATGGTGACGGTGATGATGATTTCAAGGATGTTGGTGAGGATTTTGATGAGGATGTTGATGGTGATGGTGATGGTGATGATGATGAACGTGATTATGAACATGCAAGGATGTTTATAATGATGATGTTGAGTTCATGCACCTAAAGGATGAGTTCAAGAGCCAAAGGCCAAAAGAACTATTTTACCAGGTACTTTCTCAGTTTTCTAATACTCTGTTGCTTTAAAGGAACTTTCAAATTGATATGACACTAATTAAGATATTTTCTGCATATGATGCATGTTTTACTGTTGATCCTAACAATGAAACCAATTCCGAAAATTAGGTGGGTCTGATGACCGGGAAGATCAGCACAGAAGGTGATTTATCCTACTACATATTAATTAGTTATGTACAACGACGGAACTCAATTATCATTAACCTAAACAATACTTAATTCTTGTCATGTGCTTAAGCACTGTATCTTAGCACGTCATTGGACGGAATGATGATGTTCAATCTCCAGGCTCAATGATTTGATTCTGGCTCAATCATTTTGGGATTCCGATCTCAGTTTCACTGTTGTATCATATTATAGTGTGGTGTCTACATCAAGGTCTCCGGAGGTTATAGGTATATCAGAAGTTCAGAGGCTCCTTTTCTTATAGATTTGAAGGATCTTTGTTTGTCAATAGGATAGTTCTGCCATCATGAAGTTATTAGAGTAGGATAGTTTTTGTTTTCTGTAAAATTACTACTTTAAATTATCCGAACTGAAGTTAGATAATTTAAGTATGTGGACTTCATTTTACACAGTTGACTCAAACTGTTTTCTAAATGAATATGTTGGTGTTTGACAAAGATATTGGTGTTGATCATCTTATAACTACAGGAAGTCAAACTGTTTGACTTTTGTTGGAATTGTAAGATCCAAGCTTAAAGCCTGGACATAGGTTGCAATTATCTAATAGCACAAAAAATGTTGTTTTTCGATGTGGTAGGAGGGTAAACCTACCAGGTCTGGTTTCGGCAATTAAATAAGCCCAGCTTGGATATCAACTTCTGTGTTGATAGGTTAATGCATGAAGTTAAGCTTACAGAGTTGACTTCTTCAAAAAGTCAAACTGTGTTTTGATGAAAAAGTAGAATTTTGATACGAGTTTGAATAAGAACAAATTGTGATAAAAGCATTCAGCATAAAGAAGTTGACTTTTTAGTCAAATATTGACTTTCAACAATGAAAAGTGGCTAAAAAAATGTAAAGTATTCAAATTTATGATTTTATGCCCAAAAAGCCCCAAGGAGGCAAAGACAAACAGGTGGAATAAAATGATTAAAATCCATAAATGCGGTTAACAATCACCAAATAAATTAACTTTTTTAATGTTGAAAGAGCCTCATCTTTAAGACTGTTGGAGCCAATCTTCGTAATGTACTCGATCGTATTCATCTCGTTAGACTTTGTTTGCAACCATTTCATATAATTCCGTCCATCAAAGGCTAAATTTTAAGGGATACTTGAAGCGTAGCCTCAATGGCGCGTCTACTTCAACTTTGTCCATTCAAAAGAGCTTCAAGTATGATGTGTTTCTAAGTTTTAGAGGATCTTGATCATTACTTAATCAATTGCCATAAAGTGTTGACGGTTTGGGGGAAGATTTGGAGTTGCTGGGGTCTCGACCCTCCGGTCACATTCCCTTCGTTTTCTATATTGGATATTGCTCTTTGTAGGGTTAGTCTTAATGGATGTCATCGGACTAAAAAGGTTGTGCACGCGGTATTTCAGTGTGCTATTTGGGCCATTTCTAAATGGAGTAACAAAGTGGTCAATGCTAATGTAGATTCGGTTAATTCACATAAAGGAAGAGGACCTCTTCCAGTAGATAATTCGCATATCTAAATCGTGGATTAGTGCCCGCTATACATCAACGCCTCCGAATTGGAACAGTTGGATTGTACGCCCCTTTGATTTGTTTGTTCAATCTTAGGTTTTAGGATGGGCACAATGGGATATCTCTTTCTGTCTGCAAGTTTAAGGATGTTTGGCACAGTGGGGCCTGCTCTCTGTTTGCAATTATTTTTGTTGGTCTGCTCTTCAATATCGAGCTTTTCTAATGGGTCGTTTGGCCTAAATGCTCGTGGGTCCAGTTTAACTTGTGATATTGGGGGCTTGCATCTGATGGTGGAAGTGGAGCTGCGGCCTGCGGCATTTGAGGCCTTCTGCACAATTGGGACAATATTCTATCACTATTTATTGCAGCAATAGTGTGTTTGGTTTTTGGTATCTTATTGGCTCGTGGGTCCAGCATGATTTTGAGGAAGAGGCATTGTGCCGGGTTCGAAATCGACCCAGTCGAGTCACCGGACACCGGGTCAACTAGGTTTTCATTTTATTATTTTTTATTTTTTCGACCGGGTCAACCGGTTCGACCACCGGGTCAACCGGTTCGACTGCCGGGTCAACCCGGGTTTTTGTTAAAAAAATTTGAAAAACGAAACCCGGCCGGGTTTCGAGAACCGGGTTGACCCGAGTCACTCAAAACTCGGCAGGTCTAACCGGTTAACCCGGTTTTAGAAACCCAGGTTTTTTTTACCCTTTTTTTTCGGTACCGGTCGAACCGGTTAACCCGGCCGGGTCGACCCGGGTTTCAAAACACTACTTATTAGGCTATTGTATGTTTTGTATCATTATAGTGTTGTTTGTCTTATGTTAGTTTTGTATCTAGTCAAAGTTTTTATGTTTTTCTCTTGGGTCCACTCCACTTCTTCATCTTTTTAAATGTGGATGCCATTATTTGTATGTTGTTTGTTTGGTTTGTATAATTTGCCTTTCAAAAAAAATTGAAGATAAATAGTTGGGCCGTTGGGGGATAATTTATGTAACATTTATAACTTCATCTGTTATATACTTCAAATACCGTTGAAATTGACTTTCCTCAATACGTTGAATTCGGTTAAATACCGTTGAAATTGATCGGTTATATACTGTTATACACTTCAAACATCAAACAGTAAACACATTACCATTGACCTTTTGGATTACGCGTAACTTGATACAGTAACTCGATTGGAAGCCTTCGTTTTTATGTTTTTCTCAACATATTAAGTGTTGGATTAGCTCATTCAACAAAGTTGGTAGGACCGTAGGAGTCAAGGTACAACAAAACTAACACGTAGTCGACAACTATAATCTGTAAAGTTAATCATGCTTTACCTTTTAGTGCGCGTAATGTGTAGTGATAGTTGAATAATGAAAAATTGATTGAGCGATATATATGATCTTTTTGTGAGTTGTAGTATTTCGATTACTCGAACAATCCCATCTTATAATTGAATGTTAATGTGTATATAGTTTTTGATAACTTGGGAATTTTTTTATAACATCAGTTTATGAATAGGATGTATCTATGTGACATTAAGAACTACTTATGTTATTGATTTTGATCAATAGGATATATCTGCATCTTTAGTCACATGTAAATTTCTTATGTAATGTGGTAGTGTAGATGCGTAGTTATTCACTAAGGGGTGTTTGGGATTGCTTATTAAAAACTCCATTTCAAATAATATGCAGATAAGTTATTTTACTTGGTTGTAATTAAAGTTTTTAAACCCTAGTTTTACCTAGACACCTTCTTGTTTTAGCTAAGAAAGTTTATGGTAGATGTGAGCAGAACTGAAATGATAGGTAGAATTCATCTATTAATTTCATTATGCGATTTTATATGTTGCATTATATTTGACTTCTCGGACTAGAGGTGGCAATAAGGTTGGGTAAGTAACACTACAAAGCCGGTTCCGTGCAGATAAAAACAGTTTGGTTAGATAAGATTACAATAACTATTTGTATTGCCTTAACTTAATTTATGTGAATAGGATGACGTTTAAAGGTGGCATTTTGGCGGGTAAGTAATAGGTCAAAGCAGGCTCTGGTCAGAATGGGTAGTTTTGTGCACTCAAACGGGTCAGGTTAAATATGAATACAAAAACTATCTTGTTACAATAACTTATTAGGTCAAAGCAGGTTCTGGTCGGAATGGGTGGTGCAGATTTAATCGGGTTGTGTCACGAATGATTACCAAAACTATCTTGTTATAACATTTAATGATTAAATATTTGTAAAGCGAATGATTTTTAGAGCTGGGAATATGCGATGGTAAGTAACCCGTCAAAGCAGTTTTAGCCCATTTGACCCATTCGGAGAATATTTTGCCCCAAACCCCCTGATAATTATAAATGGATCGAACTTGCCAACTTTCAGTCCGTCCCACTTGCAGTAATTGTCTTCGTGATTGTTTTGAGTGCAGGTGAGATTAGGTGAGCGTTGTATCATTTACTTGCATTCAGTTCTACAAACATTAGTATACAAATTTTAAGCACATGAAACATGTCAACTGATACATGATTTTCTTAATTATTGTGAAATTGCTTATATTGTTTCTTTCTTGATTAATATATATCAACTTTTGCTTTGAAATTGTCATACTTTTCGTTAACAATGGTAATTTATGGAACTATCACCAGTTTTGTATATGACACATGTAATCCTTTAATCCCAAATACTCATTACAGGGGAAAATAATGGAAGTTTGTAGCTTAATGATGCACTAGAAGTTTTGGTTCTCGGTGAGTGATTATTATTTGTGAGTTTTTTGAATTAGGCTTGAAGAAATTGCTGGAAAATGTTTTGCAAAATGATTATTTGCAAACTTTGGACACTATTTAATATATGTGTATGTTATATATATTTGCATTGGTTAGTAGGTTTACATTCTTTTTTAATAGAGATTCGCAACGAGCTAAAATGTGTCCAAAATAAAGGTAATATGAATGAGATATCGTGTCTCAAAGTGAGACACTTGAAATATAAAATATGGAAATAGGAATTTATCCCACATTGCCCAAGGAAGGAAGTTTGGAGGTTAACATATTATTAGTTTTGGTTTTATATTTAACCTATAATACTAGTAGTAACTAAAATTTTACAATCAAAATATTTTGAAACTATATATGTGGCTTGATTTGCTCGTTCGGCTCGTCTAGTTCAAGTAGATCGTTTGGCTCATTCGGCTCAAATAATTAAATGAGCTTTCGAACGAGCTGAGCTAAATACTAGTTTTAAAAGCTTGGCTTGTGAATTTAATCAAGCTCTACATTCTGTTTGAGCTCCACTCGAGCTTGGAAATTATCAAGATCGAATCGAGCTAAACGAGCACAAGCTCGAGTAACTCGTTAAAAGCTCTACTTGTTTTTTGGTTAAAGCTCGACTCGTTTTGATGATTTCATATAATATAAAGAATTGTAACAATAAATGTAGGGGGAAAAAAAGTAATTCTATCTAGAATTGGGCCATGTAATCGGATAACGTATCTCAAATGGTAGCTGATATATATGGCTTGGAATTTTGCTTCGGTCATTTTGTCAACATTAAAACGTGTAGGTCCTTTGGAACAACCATCAAATTTGAATGGATATAAAAGATAACAGTATTAAATTTATATAAATAATCTTAAACTTATTTTTCTTCACAACTTTTATTGTAGGCAAGTGGTTGACACACTCCAAATATCTTATGAGACGCACCACTGTATGCAATAGGCACTTTTATTTTAAGTATAATTTGTTTTAGTTGATTATACAGTGAGTGTTCTAATAAATTTTTAGAATGTGTCAATCAATTCTTTTTATTTATTGTTGAATCAATTTCATTTTTGGTCCTTGTGGTTTGGCCAATAATTTGGTCGCCATCCAAATTGCGAACATACTTATTTTAAACTTAAAACTGCATATTCAGTTTTTGATGAAAGTTAAATGATTAAAATACCCATTTTCTTCTTCCACTTTAACTTGCAAATATTTTTATCAATTTATTTATTTATCATATACCTAAAAACATGAACAAGGACTCAAATTAAAAAAAAAAAAAAAAATGTAATTTACTTTTAAAAGGAAACCACTCCCACTTTCATACATAAATGAGTGTTGATTGGCACACTTTTACTTTTGATCCGCACATTTCAATGTACAATCTTTAAAAGCAACATATGATAAATTTACAAGTATTTAAAGCATAGTTTTGAGTGTACAAATAAAAAATGAGTGCATACAAATCATTAGCCTACACAAATCAGCGATAACAAACCACAAACACATCCAAAAACTATTCCAAATTTTGCAAAGATTAAGGCTATGTTTGGCAAAAATAGTTGTGAGCAGTAGCAGTGAGCTGTGATCAGTAGCTGTGAGCAGTAGCCAAAAAAGCTCACAGCTTCATAAAGAAGCATTGGGAAAATGAGCTTTCCTAAAAAATAGCAAAGCCCACAGCTCTCATGCCAAACGAACACTAAAAATTAAAAAGCTCATTTTTCACCGCTCATTACCCAAAAAAATCTCCAAAAAGCTTTGTGCCAAACATAGCCTAACAATAATTCTATCTAGAATTGGTCCATATGTAATCAGATAACGTATCTCAATTTTTTTTTTTTTTTTTTTTTTTTTTTGAAAATTGACTTTCATTTCTTTGGGAAATCCATGTCCAATTTGAAACCCGATGGGGGGAAAACCTTCAACTTAAGCCGCCCGAAGGCACGACACTTAAATTGAAGTAAACCCTGCATTCTCTAGATTTGAACCCTTGTGAGTTGAAACTTTCATTGAAAGACTTTGAAATCGTACCGACAGGGCAGTGGTCCACAAGGGAGGACTTTCCGGTTTGGTCACCCAAACCGGTACTACTCTCCATTAGGCACGCTTAACTGAATAAGACATGCCCAGTGGACCACAAGCCCATTGGTGGATAACGAATCTCAAATGGCAGCTGATATGTATGGCTTGGAATTTTGCTTTGGTTATTTTCTCATAATTAAAACGTGTGGGTCCTTTGGAACAGCCATAAATTTAAAACGTGTAGGTCCTTTGGAACAGCCATCAACTTTCAATGGATATAGAAGATAATATTATTAAATTTATATAAATAGGCTGTATCTTAAACTCATTTTTCTTCACAACTTTCATACGTATCAATCAAAGTTTGAACACTTGTTTTTGTAAAGGAGAGGATATAAAGAAAGCAATCTTACAGGTATTCTCTTAAAAAGTTTACACATATACTGATCACTATTTAAATTATGTATGCTTGCTTTTATACGATCTATTGTTTTCTGTTGCTTTTTTTATATTTACTTTTATAGCAATTCTTAAATGATAATAATACACTATGTCTCTTCATCATTACACGAGTGAATTAAGTAAACCGAAACTTGCATGTTGTTGACTTAACGAGAGTAGTCATGCTTCGGTTTAGTTGTGGTTGTTTATACGAAAAGAAATCACAGTAGCTAATCTTGACTAACGGTTATCATTAGTAGCAGAATTAGGATTAAAAGTGATCGGTTGCAAAAAGAAAAACTATACACTTGGTATAAGAAAAAAAATGAAACAAAAACTACGAGTTTAATGAAAACATTGAGTTTAACATAAATTGAGTCTATTTTCTACTTACTAAGAGATCATCTACGCAAGTTTTAGAAATACATTTTGCTTTTTTTTTTCTTTTTTTTTTTTTTTTTTTGCTCTTTTTGAGATTTTTTAACAAAAGTTAACACCACAAATTAAAACTTCATCGATGTCTTGTAAAACAGTGTTGGGCTCACTAATTCCGTCACTGGATATCATAACTTATCTTGAGTAGCTTAGTGTTTGGTGTTTAAACTTGTGAAGAATAAAAATTACTAGTAGAAAATACAGATATAGTAAGCTACTAAGGGTAGATTGACATATGGTTTGATATTTACACGGACAACTTTTATTGCTACACAGAATATTAACGTAAAATGATGTTTGTACCCTTTTCTTGTTTTAACAAATGTCATCATCGTACTCCTTGAAAGCCTCAACCTCATTTTCTCTCTCGAAACTTCTAGTAAAACAATATGATACTAACCCATTTTACCATCCAAAAATTCATGACTCATAAATCAAACCACCATTGTTCGACTATTCTATTATCTTCCTGGCAATTTTTTTTTTCTCTCCATATGTCTTACATTTCTGCTATAACAAATAATCTTTAAACAAGTCAGTATATAGACCTTGATCAAAAAGGCAAGTCTCTCTCTCTCTCTCTCTCTCTCTCTCTCTCTCTCATAAATCGTTTTTGAGATATCTTCTTTTTGAAAAATGAGTTTTAATTTTGTGATAGAAAAATGAATTGCTAAGATTTAGCTATTTAATCATATTTAATAATATCAACAATACGAGGATAAAAATTGCAACTTTTGTTTGAATATGAAACATTATTTAATTTGACCAAATAAGTGGTTTTTAGGTCACCACGTTATTCCAAATTTTATTTCCACAAAAACACAGTTGCCTTCACATTAGGATTGGCTTGTTGATCATTGCTCTAGAAATTAAAGGTTATTCATCTCATCCAGCTGTTCATACAATCCTTCAACAGTAACTTCAATGGCTTCAACTTCATCCACTCAAAAGAGCTTCAAGTATGATGTCTTTTTAAGCTTTAGAGGTGAAGACACTCGTAACAACTTTGTTAGTCATCTTTATAAAGCTCTTGTGCAACGAGGGATTCAAACTTACAAGGATGATAAGAAAATTGAAAAAGGGAAAACGATCGACAAGCAACTCATCAAATCTATTGAGGACTCCAGATTCTTCATCATTGTGTTTTCAAAGGACTATGCATCTTCGCGTTGGTGCTTAGATGAGCTTGTCAAGATTATGGAATGTCAGAAGACAAGTGAGCATATTGGTGATGAGCGGATTGTTTACCCAGTCTTTTATCATGTGGAGCCCAGGGAAATCCGCAACCAAAGTGGGGCGGTTGGAGAAGCTTTTAAAAAACATGAAAATGACGAGGCTGCTACGAAATGGAGGGACGCTTTGAACGAAGTAGGCAAACTTGCTGGGTTAGAGTTGAAAGGGTAATTTCTTTGCTATATGAATTAATATTATATCAAACTAATTGAGAGCTGATTATTTAGATCTTCATGAATGTTACAGGGAAGAATCCATATTGATCGAGGAAATTGTTGACGTTATTTTCAAAAAGATATGTTTGAGTAGTTCGAGTGTTGACGGAATTTTAGTAGGCATGGAAAGACGAATAGAACATGTCCTTTCATCTTTGGAACTTGATGCTGATGATGTCCGCATGATAGGGATATGGGGGATGGGAGGTGGGGGGAAGACAACTTTGGCAAAAGTTGTTTTTGATCGAATATTCCTTCAGTTTGACGGTAAAGCCTTTGTTGAAAATGTAAGGGAAGTTTCAAAACCCTCTCGGGGTTTGAAAAAGTTGCAACAACAAATTCTTCGCAGTGTGTTGAGTAATAACATCACTGTAAATAGTGTTCATGAAGGAACAAACATGATGAAAAATTTGTTGAGTGGGAGAAAAGTTCTTATTGTTCTAGATGATGTTGATGATATAGAACAACTTGAGGCGTTAGCAGGCTCGCCTGACTGGTTCAAATTGGGAAGCAGGGTTATCATTACCACACGAGATAAGCAAGTTCTAGCCCACCAAGTGAAGTTCATTAATCACGTCAGCTTGTTATACCCTGCGGAAGCAATTTGTCTCTTGAGTAAGCATGCATTTAAAAGAGATACTCCGATTAAAGGGTATGAAGAGCTTTCAAAACAAGTTGTACAATACGCTGATGGTCTTCCGTTAACAATCAAAGTTTTGGGTTCATTTCTTCGTGGTCTAAATGTGACTGAATGGGAAAATACCCTAAATAAACTGAAAAAAATTCCATTGGAGAAAACTATGGAAAAATTGGAAATTAGTTATAATGGTCTTGAGCCGCATTACAAGGAAATATTCCTAGATGTTGCATGCTTACTCAAAGGTTGGTATAAAAGAGACGCAATCAGCTCTCTTGTAAGTTGTGGATTTTTTGCTGAAGTTGGCTTAAAAGTTCTTGAGCAGAGATCTCTTATAACTATTTCTAAAGATGAGAAGCTCGGGATGCATGACCATATAGAAGAGATGGGCAAGAATATTGTTCGTCGTGAGAACCCCAATAAACCTGAAAGGCATAGCCGGTTATGGATTAAGGAGGAAATTGAAGAGATATTGGCTAATGACTCGGTAAGTATCAAGTTTTTTTTTTTTTTTTTTTTTTTTTTTTTTTTTTTTTTTTTTTTTTTTTTTTTTAGGAATATCAAGTTATTTAGGTTGTTAAACTAAAAAGTCATCATACTTTTCTAAAGTGTAGTGATATTTACACATACACATAAATTTAAATATAAATTTGGTGGGACTACTAGAATCATACAACTAAAATTTATGTGTAGAAGTTAAAATGTATAGGTAGATATCACTATTCTTTTCTAAAAGTTCAATTTAGTCATACATATACAAAATAACTTCCATGACCGGTAGTCAAATACACTTTTTCACTTTTGAGATGCATCGACTTGAATTAGATGCATCCATATTCTTTTAGATGCACCATAATATATTTTCTAGCAAAAAATTAGATGCATATGCATATATTAGATGCATTTCATCAAGTTAGACGAATCGTATACATTTTTCGTCCTCTGCGGGTCAAATTTGTTTTTAGTACTACTTTGCATCGTTTTTACTTCAAAATCATTTTCGAAACTAATTGGGATGCATCTAAATGAATAGAGATGCATCTAAATCAAGTCGATGCATCTCAAATGTGTGGTTATAATTATTTCTCATTCTTCTCATTTTAAGTTTTCTTCTCACTGGATCCTTACTCTATCTCACTATGATAATCCATCAATAATCATGAAACTCATCCACCATCCCGCCATCACCCAACCACCACCCCCGCCACCAAATCACCACCAAACCAGCACCTCCAGAAACCCAAAAATCCCCAAATTTAATGAAAACCATAACCTTAGAATATCATATTTAATCAATTCCTCTAATTTAATAGAAAAAAACAAAAATCCGCAAATTTTATAAAAAATACCTAAACATTTCTTTTCAATTGGAGAAATTAACTTCACATTTTGTTTTGTAATGAAACAATTCTCATGGTCTCTACTATTTGAATTACAGGGTACCCAAGCAACAGAATGTATAACACTGATTGCACCAGGTGGATTGAATTATGAAATTTTAATAAAGGGTCTCGCAAATATGAAGAAACTTAGATTTCTTCACGTGTTTGCCCCAACTGTAAGTAAATCCAAAGTTAGCAAGTGGAACCTAGATGAAGATAGTATACACCTTCCAAATGCCTTACGATTTCTGAGCTTGGAATTTTATCCTTTTTCAAGTTTACCGAAAACATTTCAAGCAAATAATCTTGTTGGACTTTATATGTATGACAGCAATATCGTTCAACTTTGGAAAGATGGAGAAGAAAAGGTAGAATGATTAATTGGTATTTTATCTTTCCCTCTTTTGTTATTCATTACACCAGTTACTAACATTTATATGTCCACTTTTTTTTTGTTGCTTATGACAGCCTTTTTTAAAGCTCAGGCTCCTAAAGTTGACCTTTTCATTTCATTTGAGGACCCTTGACCTTAGTTTGGCTCCGAATCTTGAGACACTAATTCTTGAATATTGTGATAATTTGGTAGAAGTTCATGTTACTCCAAATCTAATGGAGTTACATATCGATTATTGTAAGAGATTGGAAAAATTACACATGCCTGCTAAAAGTCCAAATCTTGAGACGTTAAGAGTCAGGGATTGTGCTAATTTGGTCGAACTTCATATTCCTACTGAATGTCCAAAGCTCGTTAATCTCGACCTCAGTTATTGTATTCAAGTTGCAGAATTGCCCGAGGAAATTGGACAGTTAGAATGTTTAAAAGAGTTGGATATCACTGGAACAGGCATTAGTCATCTTCCAGAGAGTATTTTTAGGATGAAATGTCTGCGTCTTGTTGGGTCTAGACGGCTTCTTGAGTCGTGTGATTTTACATCCGAGATAAAAACCTCTCATTTTAAAACATTCTGCTACATATAAAGTGGTGAATAGCACAGGCACTAAAAGCAGAAGTCCCATGTACCGTTGTCGAGTGATGATTTTGAACATCTCCAAAGGCCCAAAGAAGTCACTGCGTTAAGAACTTTTTTAGCAGGTATTTTCTCCCTTGTCTATAAATTGTCTTATGTTTGTATGCATGTGGTGCACCGGTTGTTCTTTTTGTAATGGGAGGTGATTTGCACACTCTCATAAATGATTGAGACACTCTAAATTAGAGTGTCTTGACATTTATACCCTCACTGGATAAGAATGAGTAAAACTAATGTGAGGATATATAAATGTAAAGACACTCTAATTTAGAGTGTCCCAATAATTTATGGGAGTGTGCAAATCACCTCCTATTTGTAATAGCTTCTGTTCGTATTGATATTACTTAGACTACAAATTATAATACATTAGTTCTTCTTGGTTTTTTTCTTTTTTTGTTTGTACTGCAATTTGGTTTTATTTGTTTTTGGTTTACACAATTACATGACATACTGAAGTTGAAGGTCAATCTCCGCCCTCAATGGTTTGGTTTCAGCTAGCCATTTAAAATCAAAGTACAAGGAGATACGCCAAGCAACCAAGTCTCTAATACTAGTTATGTACTCTTGAATTAGGTATAGTTATTAACTTTGACTTCTTTATTAAGTCAATGTATGTTCATGGTTAAAACAATGAAACATTTACATGATCATGTTATAAATAATATAGTCTATATTATTTATCAACAAACACGTTTTTTTTTTTTTTTTTTTTTTTTTTTTTTTTTAATCAACACCCGTTTTATCTCTCACTGAGGTGTGAATCGGTATTTTTCTTACCACTTTAATTTCGTTTTTCATTTTCAATTCACTTACCAAAATATAGGAAATAAAAACAAAAAAAAAAAAGTGAGGTGTGGTGGCGCGTGGAAGGTGGATTTACGCGCGTGGACCTTCAAAATAGGTTCACCACCATGAAATAAAGGTGGGTGTGGATGGTGACGCCTGTGATGTGGGTGGTGGTGGTGTAACACGGCGCGTGCACCGCTGTTTGGTGCTTAGGAGGGTGGAATAATAGTGGATCTATTGTTAGGGTGTGCAAAATGAGGGGAGTGGGAGGTGATAAGGGTTTTTATTAACCCAAGGGTCAGTTTTGCCAAGTTGTACAAGTTAAGGGGGGCGTGGCCGAATTTAAACCAAGGGGCCGAAGTGCAGTTTTTCGAATGGTTCAACATAACGTTCCTCTGGCTCGTTTAGCGTAGCAAAAATGCTCGTGTGACATTATAAGTTTCGCCATTGTTTATAAATATATATTTCTGTTAAAAATGACTATAAATAAGTCTATATTTGTTTAACGCGTTAAAACTCATTATTCCTCGTATTATTAGGTTAAATTGTGGTGACTCACGTTGTGCTCAAACCCAAGTTCTACAGGCAAATTACACGTATTAAATAAAAATATTCCAATATCAAATCTCATATAGTCTAAACTGTTTCTAGGTCTTTGTTATCATGTTCAACCGTAACGTAGTGTTTAACTAGGTCTCAAATTACCGGGTTGTCACATCATGTTTGTTATGTTGTATGAGTAGTAGTAGTTAGTACATGACAATATTGTGCTTTATTCAATCACTTCGGGCATTTGCTGCAAGTTCATTACAAGGAAACAAACATTATCAAGTTTTGATTCTTGAGTAGAGGTTAGCTATACGTGACAAGTTCTTTATGAGATGGGAGCATGCTTATTTCTAAGACATCATATTTTTTAACAAAAATCGTACAATCCGACAAAAACCCATGCGCTTCACGTGAATCCCCTTGTGTCTGACCATGTAAGTGAATGAATATCGTTTGCCCATTGATACAAACATATTATATTTGTATCATACCTATAGTTATATTTGTGTTCAAGCACCATCTTTAATACTTTTGCTTAGTTCCTCTCCCATTTTTTTTGACACATATACGATAACATACAAGCTTTTTCATAAGAGACCGACAACAAGCATAGTCTCCGGCTATGAATATCTTATATGCGTACATCACTACACCCGATTAATCACCACCTAGGCGCTAGTGGACCACCAACCTTGCCGATTTGTATAAATCAGTCAACCGTGGTCAACGACTGTCAACGATGGTTAAACTTGTCAGAAACTTGCAAATATCGCCGGAAATACCAAAAACTCATCGTAAACTAGTTTTATATCACTTATAGTCGCTTTCATATCTATTACAAGATATTTTTTAAGGAAAATCCTACCGGAAATACCCAAAACTCACAAAAAATACTCAAAACTTGCTAGAAATGCCAATCTAATTAATTACCGATTCGTGATTTTTGCAACCTTGAACAAATGTAATCACTTATATTTGCTCATCAGAAATACCCAAAACTTGCCAAAAATACCAATCCGATTAATCAACGATTAATCCCGCCTAAACCGATTATAAGCTACAAGGGGTCAACCGCGCGACAACCGATTCGTGATTTTTGCAACCTTTGACTACAATTATAAACACCTTTGGTGACGACATTGTCGTCACTAAACTTATTTATTTAAATACTTTATTCTAAAAATCATTATTTATTCTTTCAAAAAAAAATTAAATGAAATAAAAATAATTAAATTAGGAAAAATATTTGGTAACGACTTAGTCGACACTAAACTTATTTATTAACAAAATTATTTTTAAAATCATTATTTATTTTTTCTAAAAATTTTTTTAAATAAAATAAAAATAATTAAATTATTGTAAATATTTGGTGACGACATTGTCAACACTAAACTTAATATTTTATTATTTTATAAATGTTAAGTAACTAAAAAATTATTATTTATTACTTTTAAAAGTTTTTTTAATAAAATAAATATAACTAAATTATGATAAGTATTTGGTGGCGATGATATCGTCACTAAACTTAATATCTTTCTTTTTTGTTAAGGTTAGATAGCTAAAAGTTTATGAAAAGTAATTAGTGAAGACATTGTCGTCACTAATTTGTGTAGCTTCAAAATTACATTTGACTAGTATCTAACGTTGAAAAAGGTTGAAATAGTTTGCTCCATCGCAATTAGTGACAACACTATTGTCACTAAAAAAACCCGTCCCGTAAAGTGTTTTTTGCTTGTAGTGCATGTACCCCTCTAATCATATAATATCTATACAACATATAATGGAGAGAGCACTCTTTTTCCATTAAATGCACACAAAAATCTTGATCTTAAAATTAAGATGTACATTATATTAAGCTTTTGGTACAAATAAATACTACACACATAAACCTTCTCTCCGTTAAATGTTACTCCCTTCGTCTCAAAATTAATGTCAGGAGACAAAAACCAAAAAGTTTAATAAAAGTGGGGACATTACAATTTTTAACCACAAAAATAAAATATTCCCTCACTAAATTCTCTTTTTATTATTAAATATGAAAAGTGGACAATTATTTTGAGACATCCCAAAAAGGAAATATGGACAATAATTTTGAGACTGGTAGAGTACAAAATTATTAAAATTAAGACATACATTATATTAAGCTTTTGGTACAAATCAATTAAAGGCACATCTCAAAATCTTAAAATTAAGAATACAATATTAAACACAGTAATTAATATTATTTAAAACACCTTATAATGAAAAATACATGTTATTACACACATTGTACAAACAAATAAAACACACAAAATGGGTGAACTTGGATCATTTCTTTCCTCTGATTAATCGGTTCGTCATTGTTATTTTATTGACGACTAAATTTTAATCATAGGGTACCCGTCACTGCAAAGCGCAGGTACCCTACTAGTCTTTTGTAGTGAATGGACAAAGATGCCTCCCAACTAATTTCGTTTTACATGTTTAGTTTATTAAAGTAAGTTTCGGATGACATTGAAATACAACTTCTTAAATGTAATTATAATGACGTTAAATTGTGAAAACACTACAAATTTAATGCAAAAAACAATTAAGTATGAAATGGAAAGTTAATGGGGAATTGGATGCGAATAGACTTAGGGCCCGTTTGGTTTATAAGTGGGGTTGGATTCGGATTTGAATTTGGTATAAGATTTGGATTTAAAGTAGGTTTAGGAGAGAGTAAATTTATTGAAATATATTTTATAATATATTTTAAATAAATAATAATAAAACTTTCACTCAATTTTAACAAAACAAATATTATATTAAATATAAAAGGTTAAAATTAACTAAAAGACAATCAAATGTAAGAAAAAAATACACGTGTAGGATGCATATGTCACAATCAGTTGGAATCAAGATCAAACTAGTCAAATTAGTAAAGATTTAAAAAAGTTGTCAGTAAAGGTTTCGAATCATTGATTTTTGCTACTAAACAACAGTTATTGTGACAAATCCAGTCGCATAGTGTTCATACCCCCTAACCAAACATACTTTAATGTACAAAAACATGATAAAATATGAATGGAATAGATTATGTTTGATATCATTTGTTTATTGTATTAGGTTAAATTCCATCCTGGTTGAATCTTTGTGTACACGCATATGATTTAGACTATTTGTACAACTAGCAATATACTTAAAAATATATTTTTGTTCGTTGTACCTTATAAATTTATTGACAAATCTCTATTCATTTAAAGTGAGCTACAAAACTTAGGCCATAGAATTGTGTTGACAAGTCTTAGACAAGAATTCACTTAAACTGATATATTCAAAGTTAGGCATCAAAATTGTGTTGAAAAACAAAGCTCGACACTCTAAAATATATTCATGCCTAGAAATTGCGTGTGATTTTTATACTCGTAATAAACTAGAGTTTAGTGCGTTTTTTTGGAGACATTATGCAACGCAATTGTTTTTACATGTGGTGCCCACAAGTTTTGTAAATGTACTATGGATTAAACTAAATCAATAACCAAATTTGAATTCCGTTTGGTTTTCAAGTTGAACACGAAAAGCAAGGGAACGAGGTAACCGAAGGCCCAAGGGGGTCGTTGGTTAGATTAAAAATATATATTTTTTTAAACATAAAAATGTTATATTTATACTAAGAAATGGTTTTTGTATATATATAAATATATAAAAAAATATACATATGTTTATGTAAATTCGTATTTTAGTTCGTTTCGGTTTACATTTTGTCAAAACCATATTCAAGCCAAAACCGAATATTTAATTCGGTTAGGTTCAATTAACAAATTCGGTTTGGTTTTATTCGGTTCAGTCCGGTTTGGTTTTCGTGAATACATTTAAAAGTGGACTTATGAACCGGCCTTATGAAGTAGCCCATTATACGTGAATATATTTAAAACTGGGCTTATAAACTGGTCTTATGAAAGGCAGCCCATTATACGTGAATATTTAAAACTGGCCTAATGAAAGCTAGCCTGTACGTAGTTATATTTAAAACTGGGCTTATGAACTAGCCCATCATAAATCCGTTCAATTAAAGGAAACTAGCCGAACTGATCTCTCGTACAAATACATGAATAGAAAAAACGCAATGAATATAATCAATCAGTTTTGCGAATTTTTAAATTTTGGTTTCAGCCATGGTGGACAAGCGTAAGAAATCTCACTACAAGAAAAAATTGCATATAGTGAACAAAATTTAGTGCCAACTTTTTATTTGTTCACTATTTTGGCAAAATCTTTTATATAATAAAAGAATTACATCATTTCGGAGTGTTTTTGAAAATCCCTTCTCATTGAAAAAAAAAATTGGACCAACAGCAGAGCTCAATTTTGCCACATAGGCGAAATCGAGCAACATGATTGGTCAATAAAAAGTCAAAATTAAATTGATTTTGGTCAAACTTAATAAATTTGGTGGAGAAATTTGGTTAAGAAAAAAAATGCATAAAAATATAGGTGTCAAATTTATGAAAACAAAAACTTAAAAAAAGAGAAAGTAATTAATAAAACTTTAGTGATTGAATTTTAAATAATTTATATAGGGTAAAGTGTAAAATTACAAGCTTTCATATTTTTTAATAACTTTATAAAAAACACAAATAACCCCTTACACTTTATACCCCCATACTTTATAATAGTAACTTTGTTTAAAATTACATGAGACTTTCATCCATTAAAATTATAAATTTTGGTAAATATGCGAATTAGTTTTAATATACGTTAAATATTTTTTTAAACTAATGTTAGTTTTAAACTTTCATCCATTAGAATATTTTTTTAAATAAGAACTCATTTTGTAAATATGCGAATTAGTTTTAATATACGTTTAATATTTTTTTAAACTAATGTTAGTTTTAAACTTTTATCCATTAGAATATTTTTTTAAATAAAGACTCATGTTACTATTTAAAAGTTTAATTTATACGTACACGGGTTTGAAATACGGCTAAATTATTAGTAACGGGAATATAAATATCAAATGGTAAGCATGATACTGTGATATGAAAATAAATATATATGATTCTACTTATAACAACGACTCATAAAATTGTTATTTAAAATTTGTATATGGATATCCATAAAAACATTTTAAAAAATTTACGGAGCATATTTTAACTTCATCAACGCTCATTATGTGCTACTAAATTCACACATTTTATAGAACATGATATCGATAGTTAAAGTTAAACAACAAAATCAACCTCAACCTCAACCTCAACATGTCTGTCAGTTAAAAACGTTATACAAAGCTAATTATTAAAAAAAACAAACAAGCACTTGGGTTAGATAGTCATTGTTTAATATAGAAGGTGTTTTCTTTAAACTATATTAAAAAATACATCACAATTCTTATTTGATAACAATCACCTCCTAAAAAATTAAAAAATAAAAATAAAATAAAAAATAAAAAAAACGTTGGTGTTTTCCTTAACTTTATTCATTGACGTGATGTTTTATTAAAAAAATAAAAAATAAATAAAAAAAACGTAATAGTTGACCGTTGTAAACGAATTAAAAGTATGTACATAAGAATTATTTAGCAAGAATATATAGTTTTAATCAGATTATTACGTTACTATACTGCAATAATGTTATTGAGTTGGTAATCACAGATGTGAGATATAACCATTATTCTATACTTATGATTTATGTGTAAACCTCTTTTTGCTTCTGAATAGAATCCGAAAGAGACCTCAGCAGAACTTTGGCTTATACCTTATTTAGCTGATAGTATTTAGTGACTTTTTTTTATGGTTTAACTTTTTTGTTATACACACCAACTTTTTGTAACTCTTTTTTATATTTTGTTGAAAACTTCTACACTTAATATTTGTGTTTTTACTATAAACACGCTAAGCTATAATAGAATTAGTTGTGAGTTCAGGGGTTTTTCACTAGGCTTCTAAAAAAAGCTTATAGCTTTATCATACACTTATTGTATTATGGTAATTGAATAAGCCAATAAGCACCTTTAATAAGCATAACCAAACACCCCTTTTTTTCTAATATGAAGTTTCTTATTTGATGTTATAACTAACTTTGTTGTTATCCTCGCTATAATGCAACACATTAGTGGTTTTTGCAGTTTTATTATCTTATCGCACAAACTAAAGTGTAATGCAATTTGTTGTGTGCGTTTTTTAGAGGAGGATTAAGTATTAACACTTGATTGTCGTGAAATGATTTTCTATGCCTGCTCAAGTTATGAATGTATAATTTAGTTGAGTTGCTGATTTAGATAATACATGAATGTATTTTAATGTACCAAAGATGTGTTTTAGTGCCAATATAGGGAATTTTATGGTAGGAATTCTTTTCGGAGTGTAATTTGTCTTTGAATGAGTTAATGATAAGTGTCAACCAACGGTCTAAAATATGGGTGTCTTTTACCTTGATGATTTAGACCAATTGTAAAGAAAGTTGCATTAAAGTGAAAGGTCGGTAAGGATTCAAACAATCCTAAAAGACTTGCGAATATACTTTTTGTCATTTTTTCATGCATTTATAATTTATTTATACAAGTAATAATAATTTCCTTATATAGTTCGGGCTTAGAGAAAAATTATTCTTATACATAAACGTAAGATTAAATTTGAGTTCTACCCTTACATATTTTTTCGTTTCTCTTTATGTAATAAAGAAGCTATAGTGTAACCATCTATGTTAATTTGGTAATTTTATGATCAAACATGAGAAGTAAATAACACAAACTTATGAAAATACAACTTTTCAAACAAAAAGGTACATTAATAAAAATGATGTGATGGTTATTCATAATTAAGAAAATGAATCAATCTTCAAAGCTATCTAAATATGCTACATATTTTAACGAAAATATAAGTAAAAGAAATAGCACAATTACGAAACACATCGTAAATTGATAGCACAGGTTTGCAAAACTAAAAACATATATCACTAACATCTCATGCAAGTTAAGTATTATCATGTTATTTTACTTGAATAATAAAATATAATTTTTAATCCAAAAACATTCTCCTAAAATAATATGTAGGTTATAACATATACTTATATTTTTAGTCCACCAAGTAAAATCATTTGAAACATGTTAAGTGGTTCATTTCTTAATCGATAATAATACATAATTAAAACAAAATTTTAAAAACCCTGTGCGTGCACATGTATTATAACTAGTAATGACATATAATACATTTACATTAATATTTGGTCATCCGTAAACAATTAGTGACCAAGCTCAAAAGTGGTCAATAATTTCGTCACTATACATATGCGGTATAAAAAAATGATGATCATTACGGGTCACTAAGTTTTTAAAAAGTTAATGACGAAAAATGCTTGTTTAAGTTTATATGTTATTATTGTAGCTTATTTGTGTTTTAGCTTATATTTTATAAGCCCTAAAATTTCAGTTATTTTGAGACTTGTCGGCTTATATAAGTTTATTATAATATGATAAACTTATCTAAGCCATAAGTCTTAAAATAAGTTAAAATTGGGGCTTATAAAATATAAGACGAAGTCAAATAAGCTAGTAATCCTATATATAAGCTTAAACAAGGAAGGTGATTTGCACACTTATCTTTTTTATTTGCACACTCATTGTACAAGTAATCAAAGCATGGTGTAAATATGATACAACTGTGTGATGCGGTAATTAAAGTGTCCCAGTTAAAAGTGAATATGTGTAAATCAATTTCCTTTAAACAAACACCCCTTTATATAAGAAGTGTTATTTTTATATAAGCTACACAAGTACAGTAATAATTTTTTCCCCAACTTATAAATTATCCAATCTCATTTTCTCAAATAAACCCACACGCCTTTTTTTAATCGAACAGTACCAAACACCTTCTTCTTCCCTAATAATCAATTCAATTCAATTCATCGATCACTGTTGCTGTTGAGTTTGGCGTTCAGTTGTTGCTGTTGCTGAGGTAGCTTATGTTTAGCTTATATTTCTCTGTTTAGGATAGCTTATATTTAGCTTATTTTTATTTGGTATAGTTGGCGTTTAGGATAGCTTAAGTATTCAGCTTAAGTATGTGATTAATTTGTTGAAGTAAGAGATTGATGAGCTTATGTTTCAGCTTAATTAGAAATTTGAAAATATGAACATGTATCATGTTATTGTTGCATACTTGCATATAGCAAAATCGTTCGGATGCTTACAATTTGCAAATGCATAAAAGGTCAATATGCCAAATTGTTCTTTGCATTTCTTTTTTGTGCCATCACATGCGCACTTTACTTGTATTATTGCTTATGGTTGAGAAGATATAACATAATTGATTTATTTATAAGTGGAATACTACCAGTTCTGGACTAGCTCTAAGATGGTGGTTAAAGGGGGTTATGGGTATTTTGGCATGGTGAATACCAATTGCTGCATGTCGATATTTTGTGCATCAGCTTCAGATTTAAAACTCTCCCTGTTTGGTGAAATATCAGATATTTAATTGAATATGAAGAATCATCATACTTACTAATAACTTCTCTAAAAGGCTAAGTAAAGTCACCATTAGTTCTAGCTGGAGCTTCTCATGTGAAGAGAAGCTCTTGGAAATTGGCATCCTTTAATACTGAAGGATACTGATCCACTAGTAGACGAATTGTCTTCAGTGTTACTAATCCAACTTGCATCAGTATATCCTTCTAATACTGAAGGATAACCAGTATATGAGAGACTATAATCCATAGTTCTCTTCAAATACTTAAAGACCCTCTGAATTGCTTGCCAATGATGAGCACTAGGATTACTAGTATACCTGCTCAGTTTACCCACAGCAAAAGCAATGTCAGGTCTTGTACAAGTCATGGCATACATCAAGCAGCCAATCACTCTATAATACTCAAGTTGAGATACAGCTTTGCCAGTATTAGGCATTAGCTTCTCACTTGTATCCATGGGAGTACTCACTGGAGTACAATCAAAGTAATTAAATTTCTTTAACACCTTCTCAATGTAATGAGACTGAGAGATAGAAATTTTGTTACTTTCATGTTTAATCCTAATGCCAAGGATAACATCTGCCTCCCCCATATCCTTCATGGAGAACTTTGATGACAAAAATTCTTTTGTAAGATCAACTTGATTTTGGTCAGTGCCAAAAGATCAACATGTCATCAACATATAGACAAATGATGACTCCTTTACCAGATTAATCAAATTTGCTATATACACATTTGTCAGCTTGATTAAGTAAATAACCACTAGAAAAAACTACTTCATCAAACTTTTGATGCCATTGCTTAGGTGCCTGTTTTAGTCCATAAAGAGACTTAATCAGTTTACACACCTTGTTTTCATTGCCAAGCATGATGAAGCCCTGAGGTTGGTTCATGTAAACCTCCTCATCTAAATCACCATTCAAGAAAGCTGTCTTCACATCCATCTGATGAATAATCAGATTGTGAATTGATGCCAAAGCAATTAGCAATCTTATGGTACTGATACGTGCCACTGGAGCATAAGTATCAAAGTAGTCTATTCCTGACTTTTGTTTAAAGCCTTGAATAACTAATCTTGCCTTGAACTTTTCAACAGTTCCATCTACCTTCATTTTCTTTTTGAAAATCCATTTGCTACCTAAAGGTTTGCAACCAGGTGGTAGATCAGTCAACACATAAGTGTTATTGCCCATGATAGAGTCCATCTCATCATTAATTGCTTCTTTCCAGAAAGCAACATCCTGGGACTTCATTGCTTCTTTAAATGTTTTGGGATCATCCTCCACAATGAAGCAATAGGAGTATTGATCAGAGACCTCACTCCTTGTACCTTCAATTAAGTATAATTGAAACTCAGGTCCAAATGACTTTGGAGTCCTCACCCTATTGCTCCGTTGTTGTTCCACAACCTCAGCAGGAACCTCATCAGCAGGAACCTCATCAGAAGGAACCTCATCAGCAGGAACCTCTGAAACACCATTGTCATTGGTTCCATTTGGAATCCTTTGACTTGGTCTAGAGATAGATGAGAATCTGTTCTCATCAAAGATTACATCCCTTGATTCAATTATTGAGTTAATTGAAACAGACTCATTAGGTTCTATAACATAAAACCTATATGCCTTGGAATGCTCAGCATATCCAACAAAGATGCATTCAATGCCTCTTTCACCCAAAGTTTTCTGCTTTGGATCAGGGAGTCTTACAACAGCCCTACAACCCCATATCCTAAGATAATTAAGGTTAGGTTTCTTTTTAGTCCAAAGTTCATAAGGGGTAACTTTGTTCCTTTTGTTGGGAACCCTATTTAATAAATAGCAAGCTGTTAACATAGCTTCACCCCAGAACCCTTGACTCAGCCCTGAATAGGACAACATGGAATTAACCATCTCCTTCAGCACCCTGTTTTTCCTTTCAGAAATACCATTTTGCTGAGGAGTATGAGGGGCAGTCATTTCATGGATTATACCAACAGACTGAAAATACAAAGTATCCATGTACTCACCTCCCCTATCAGTCCTTAATCTTTTGATTAAAGACCCTTGTTGCAATTCAACTTCAGTTTTAAATACTTTAAATTTATCTAATGCTTCATCTTTAGAATGTAATAAATAAACATGACAAAACCTAGAAGCATCATCAATAAAAGTCACAAAGTATTTCTTATTCCCCAAAGAGGGAGTTGCATGTAAATCACAAAGGTCACTGTGAATTAACTCCAAAACTTTAGTTTCACATTTTACTCCTTGAAAAGGTTTCTTAGTTATCTTGTTCAACATACAAGTTTTACACTTTTCAGTGTTCACATCAAAGGCTGGAATTAACCCATCCTTAGACATATCTTGCATCCTTTTAAAATGTACATGGCCAAGTCTTGCATGCCATAGGTTTGAATCATTAAGTTTAGATGTAGATATAAAAGCAGAATCAATATTATCATGAACAATATTAAGTCTGAACATTTGATTACATAAATAACCAAAACCAATAAACACACCATTTTTAGATAAAACAAACTTATCAGATTCAATAACCTGTTTGTAACCACAATTATTTAAAACACTACTAGAAACCAAATTCTTTCTAATATCAGGAACATGTAAAACATTAAATAAAGAAACAATCTTTCCAGAACTAAACTTCAAATCAACACATCCTTTTCCATGCACCAGGGCAGTTGACTCGTTTCCCATGTGAAGAATAGAACCATCATTCATTGACTTGTAGGTCTTGAACCAGCTTCTATCTTTACACACATGAATTGTTGCTCCAGAGTCAACCCACCACGCAACATCATCATCCTGCACAAAGTAAATGTCAGATATATATGTAACATAATAAATCTTAAAAGACTTATTAAACACATTCTGACCTTTCAGAGAATTGGTGTTACCATTCCCTCCACTTGTGCCTGATCCATTGGATTTGTTTCCAACTTTACCACCCTTGCAATCTTTCCTGAAGTGTCCAGGTTTCCCACACTTCCAACAAGTCACCTTAGGTTTCTTGTTAAGATCAGATTTGGTGTTATCTTGATGCTTACGCTTGCCCTTGTTGTCATTGTACTTGGTGGAGTTGTTATGCTCCACCATATTGACAACTGATGGACCAGTAGCAGTGCTACTCTTTGGCTTGTCAATGTCTTGAGCTTTGAGTGAATCCTCAATGCGCAAGTGACTGCCCAACTCAACAAGAGTTAACTCCTCCTTCTTATGCTTAAGCATATGCTTGAAATCTTTCCAAGAAGGAGGTAGTTTATCGATGATACAAGAGACTGAAATAGCCTCATCCATGTTCATCTTGTGTTGTGTGAATCGACCAAGTATACTAAGAAGTTCATTAAATTGTTCCATGACAGGTCTTGAATCAACTATTTTGTAATTGTTAAAATTACTTACAAGGAACTTCTTACTTGATGCATCCTCAGCCATATACTTGGCTTCCAAGGAATCCCATAGTTCTTGAGAAGTTTCAACATTCTGATAAATATCAAATAAAGAATCAGACATACCATTGAGAATTAAACCTCTGCATATGTAGTCATCATTCTCCCACTTGTTCCTTGCCCTCATCTGATCCATAGTAGCATCATCTCCATGATCTTCTGGAATCTCAGTCGTGAGAACATACACCACATTCATACTTGACAATAAGAAGTGCATCTTCTTTTGCCACCTTCTGAAATCAACACCTTCAAACTTTTCCAGCTTTGAAAAGTTAGCAGCCATTTGTCTCATACAGCATCCATTGATTATCACTAATAGTTTCTATTGATTGTTGGTTGTTACTTGTAAACAGGTTCCCAGATTAGGGTTAAGATAATCAATAAAGGTACCGGATATTCACTTGAAATTGTGGTATCACTTTCCAATAGAAACTATTCGACCCTATGCCTGGGTTACACGAATATCTCTATGGGATAAGACCAAGTGATGTTCTTGCTTTAGGCACAAACCAAGAACCAGATGCGTATATAAGTGTTTAGGGTTTCGTGTTTAGAGTTTTATATCTCATATCCATGCAGAATGATGTGATCTCTATTTATAATAGAGAATACTCAAAACCCTAGCCCATGGTATTATGTATAATTAATGGCCCATTAATGATAACATAATAATTTCCATAATAATAGGGATCAGTGGTTATCAGTGGAAACATTATCACTAGCAGTGGTAGTGTTAACACTAGCAGTGGTAACAACAACCCTTGCAGTGGAAACAATAACCCTTGCAGTGGTAACGTTAACACATCAGTGGAAACACACTAGCAGCTGAATCTACTATCAGTAGAATCACACTCCAGTGGAATTACACTATCAGCAGATTCAATACATAACCACTATTAAGTCAGGGGATTCAGTGACCAAATGGGTGTATACTCCATACCTCCAAACCCATTACCAGGTGTGAATTGATCCCTCATGTGCACTAAATTTTCCAACATATCCGTCCCTCTTTTTCTTTTCTCATATATATACACCTATATCCACGATTCTGCACAGACATATGCATGTTTGTGGCGCATACATATTTCATAATATATTTAATCCGTGTGGCAGGAAGCACGTGAATGTATAAGTTTTCCGATGGAGAAATATTTAATTCCAGTTGACGATACTGATCCTCTTGTTGATTTAATTGGTGAATTTGCCATTGATGCCTTCAACAAGTCTTATCAGACGGTTGTTATATTCCTTCCACCTGCTTTTAATTTTTGAGACTGTCTCCATCGTTAACTGTTTTGCTTACATGTAAATAAATTAATTTCTGAGTATGTTGTTAGCATGTCAATGAGGATGCAGAAAAGACGTCACCGAGGCTGTATTCTATGATTGCAAATACTATAAATTGACCTCGAAGTATTACTTCTACATGACCATAGAGGCAATTGAACAAGGGAAACTTGGAGTGTATGAGGTCTCAGTCGAATGTGATTCTGCTAACGGTGCAAGAACACTCAGCAAGTTTGTTCTCACGAATCGTCAACCGATCAAAGTGAGTTGTTTTAATAACATAGCCAAATCCAGCAAGTTGATACCCAACTACCCAAGTATGAAAAAGGTTAGTCTTCCCTTACTTTCTGGATTTTCTTTTTCTATATATACAGTCTGTATTGTGCTAGTCTATTTCACAGTGACGCATTTTGTCCTCAACTATTTGCATGTCCATATTGAGTGCCTAATCGAGGTTAAACAAAGGATATCCTGATTTCTATATGTTCTATGCTTTATATATGGTATTAATTAATATAATTTTGTTTAATATTGCATTGGAGCAGCACATCTGATACTGTTAATTTTAAATAATAGTAGGTTGTTTTTCCGATTCGATCGACTTTTACAAGGTTAGCGGAATGGTGCGTAGAAGGAAGACCAGGGGTGGCAGTTTTAACTATATATCATAACCCGTCATCTGGTTTACACAAGTTTATTGGCTATGATGGTAAAAAATAGGTATTACAAAGATTGAGCCAGCCAATACCATTTCTGTGAACAACAAAAACTATCCTGATCGACTTTTGATCTTGTTGTATGTTTTAACCTAATTGTTACGATCCCACATCGCCCAAGTATGGGATTGGGTGGTGGTTTATAAGTCTAGGTGTCCCCTCCTCTTACAAGCTAGCTTTTTGAGTGAGTTCTACACTTGGACATATGATACCCTTGATAAGGTACTTGATAGGTTAGAACAGATTTAGAGAAGAAGAAGCTAAAGAGAGGGATAATTCACCAAATCTGATCTGCTTATTCATTGATACGTTTAAACAGAAATAGATATGCAAGTTACAATCATACCCCTTGCATAATAGAAAATAACCGAAATTCCCTTAAACTAGAAACATAAATATAAAATACTAAAAACATAAAATAATTAACGTATCAATACTCCCTTCTTAACCCACTTTTTGCCCTCAAAAAGGGATTCAAGTGACCTTATCTTCATCACCTTCATCATCTTCATCATCTATCACCTTGAGCATGTAGATTTGTTTGTTCTTACACTTGTGGCCCGGAACAAACCTTTCGTTACACCAGAAACATTCCCCTTTTGCCCTTTTTAACTCGAGTTCATTGCTCGTCAAACGCCTCGAGCTAAGCATTCCCGGTTTACTTGGTGACTTGTTTGTTGGGGTTGGGAGCAATGGAAGTTTTGAAGCATTAACCGGAGGTGTTATTTTGACATCTTCGGTTTGCGGCCCACCCTCCCCCTCGTTGAGACGCTTCATCAAGCTGGTGTTGTTGATGGTTTGAATTCTTGCTAACCCATATGTGTCACGTAGTGTTGGAGGCTTGAACATCTTTACCGGCCCTTTAATTTCCGGCTTCAAACCCTTCAAATAAAGGCTAACCGCATAGGATTCGCTAACAGTAACCTTGTTAAGCAAGCGATCGAAACCTGAATTATATTCTTGTAAACCCTTGGCATCATCAGTAAGTTGAACGAGAGATGCAATCTCTTCCATAGGGTCTTCAAACATTGAATTAGAAAAACGACTAGATATTGCACTAACATAATCTGCCCATGGAAAGTCCACCACTGTTACCCCTCTTACCTTCATGAAGGACTGGTGCCATTGTATGGCTTCTCCGTCGAGGTGAACAACTGCACATCTCAGTTTGAGGTTATCCGGAGTTTCATCAAGCGCGAAAAAGTGTTCGCAGCGATAGAGCCATCCATCCACATCTTCACCTGAAAACCGAGGAAACTCAACCTTCCCGACCCGCATAGGCCGAGTACCCTTCCGTAAATCATCACCAAACAGCCCTTTACCAGCCCCGCCTCCGCCACTGGAACCGCCGCCGCCGCCGCTGAACTCTCCGCCGCTGAGCTGTTCCGTGACTGCTCGTAAGATCTCTTCTTGTTGTTTCATTGACTGTTCTTGTTGTTTCAAGAGTGTGGCTAGGGTTTCTTGGAGATCTGAGATAGCCTTGCCATGTTCCTTGAGAGTGTTGTCAATTTCTTGATTACGAGTGTTTGTCATGGTGATCGAGGATCGACTGGAATTCTCTGATACCCTTGATAAGGTACTTGATAGGTTAGAACAGATTTAGAGAAGAAGAAGCTAAAGAGAGGGATAATTCACCAAATCTGATATGCTTATTCATTGATACGTTTAAACATAAATAGATATGCAAGTTACAATCATACCCCTTGCATAATAGAAAATAACCGAAATTCCCTTAAACTAGAAACATAAATATAAAATACTAAAATCATAAAATAATTAACGTATCACTAAATATGTTGCATAACTAGGAACCTATAAGGCAATGATGATCACTACCTGCACTCGGTTTTCACAAAGTGTCATCGATCGATTTTCGTGTCTTGGCGGGGCGGCCATTTCCGCCCTATGGTTGCAGCCATCAACTGTGTTCGGTACCACTTTTGTGTCTACAGGTCTGAGCCTTAAGTTAACACACATGAACCACAAGGTGGGTATCCATAGATAGGTCAAGGAGGAAGGCCTCAATAAGGTGATCATGGAGGTGAGTGTTCTGTGTTTTTTATGTATCTTTGTGTCCACATATCTGTGTTTTTTTGTCGAAATGCAGGGTTCTGGATATGTGAATCATGGAGGTGCAAGGTATTAACAAGGTGGGTATTCATAGATAGGTCAAGGCGGAAGGCCTCAATAAGGTGGCGTCCATACATGGGCCCAGATCATTTGGTATATGTCTTTTTTAAATATTGACATTCTTGCGAATTATGTTGTTGCGAATTATGGTTTTGGCGGATTAGTGTGAGAGTCAAAACCGGGTAATCTTGTGTTTTAACAGGTTGGGTCATCCCTAAACATTATTCTCCGAAATGCGTTTTCATTTAGTAACAGTAAGTACCTCAACTAAGATTACAAGAATATTTTTCCTTTTTGAATAATAACTGATGTTGCGACTAAATTGGTTTAGGGGGCTTTTGCAAAATGCACTTTTAAAGGGCCTTTTGGATATGGATGCTGCTGCCATATATAGGCATAAGACAAATATTAATGTGTCGTTTATAGTTAAATATTGGTGTTTGCAACTACTTAGCAACAGATGATGCCTTACTTCATGTCGTTAGAAAGTAGTAGAAGCAGTAATAGAAATGACTACCTGCCATACACAACAATAATGCTGTTAGGGGAATACAATGACGCTTCTTACAATTATACATTTACATTTCCATATAGGCTTAAAAAAATGTCTTATCACTTATTGAAAATGATGTAAATTTAATTCAAAGGTTTTTATATCTACCTTTTTCTTGTTATTGTTGACTTCTTCATGACCCATAATGGTAATTTCACCTTTCTGATGTTCTCGATCATGTCTGAATGCTTTTAATATAACCGTCGTTAACAAATGGCCACATAACCCTATTAATGGTAATTTCACCTCTTTCATAATGAATTACTCATTTGCTAACTACTTTCGTTGCAGGTAAATGAAGTTTTCGGTTACGCGCAGCAGATATGTCGCTTACCTTCAAATAAGTGCACAAGGTAACGATAACTGCAGGCGTGTTTCACTTTTTGGTAGGTATAAGGTTTAGTCTTGCATTGCATTTGATTTTTTCTCATGCTTTTTTTACAGTCAATTGAAATGGGTATTTGTTAATTAGTATGTTAACCAAGTTGAAATGGGTATTTGTTATGGAATGATACAAATATGTTTATGGGCTGTTTGTTTTACTTTCTAATTAGTTTACATAAACGGGGTGATGGATGTACTTTTTTAGTTTGCATACGACCTTATGCTGTGCACCTATGCCATGTTGTGATAGTGAGAGTTAGGAGTTGTGATAATCAGATGATTAATGGCTGACAAAATTTTAATTATTTAGGAGTTATGAGATGACCTGTAAGTTATCAGATAATAAAAATCCATTAAAGTCAGAAACTTCGAACATATTTACCAAAGGATGCACCTAATTCTTTTTTTTTTTTTTTTTTTTTTTTTTTTTTTTTTTTTTGTATTGTTTTAATTGTAATCCTTGCCCAATAAAATCAATGAGTATTGTCGAGTATAACTGAAAGTTGATCCTTGCTTAACTTTTTTATATATTTTTTTAATGCACGCCAGGGTTACAACATACAAGTATGAGGGATTGTTGCTGGAAAAAGTTTGCAAGGTAAAAGGGACTCACAACTAGCAAATTCAGCAACCTTCTGTAAATTCTTCTCAGAGTGAACAATTGGATCGTTTATTAGTTGTTTTCTATACATAATCTAGATAAGTAGTACCAGTTTATAATCTATCAAAGCACAAGCAGGGATTGAATTCAGATTATGTAAAATAACAAGCAACAGCTACTACTATGGCGGTTTTTGCAACAGTCAACTGAGAATTTATTGCTATGCTTTATTTTGGTATCTCTCTTATCTTCCTTTTTTTGTTGTAGTTTTTATGTTCATTTGTATCTGCTCAAGGAGCAATGCTATTACTTTCAAAGCATATTAGGTGATATTCCAATTTTTTACGCAACACATTCTCGAACACGGAAATCAACGATTCTTCACACTGTAAACTACTTCTTAGGCAAAACAGCCCGCCGCGAAGCGCGGGTTATCCACCTAGTTATCAAAACACCAACTTTATATTTCGCATAAGTTCAAAAAAAAAAAAAAAAAAAAAAAAAAAAAAAACTTTATTTTTTGGAAAAAAAAAAAAAAAAAAAAAAAAAAAAAACAGAGCATAAGAAAATCAACCATCATAACACAATTTGTCCCTTGTATTAACAGCGACAGCCTCAACACAATCAACCATAACTATCCTAAAACCATCTCAGCCAACAAACGACTGATATTTCACAGACTCGGGATCTCAGGTCTTAACTCATTTCGAGTGTTCTTAACAAAGATTTAAGATTTAAAGACAACCCATCATCGATCTTGAACTTTAAAGCAAAATGGCACCTACCCGAGACCTATAATTCCTATAAAAGATCTTAGCCGATACCTCGTGCTTATCTCTTCGTTCGAATAACAAAAATACATCAAAGGAGTTACCTTTGCATTTATGTTCGTGTGGTTTTTGCAGCGACCTTGTTGGTACTGTACGCACATTCAAACAACAAGAAAGGGTGGATAGGTGTTCTCTGAGTAGAAAGAAACCAAAGGGTACTTTATGTTTGTGCATGGTTTGCAGAGTAGGCGAGCAACAACATCTGGTGATGGTGGTCGAGCGGATTTGGTGGTGTGTCGTGGTCGAGCAACGGGTCTGGTGGTAGTGGTTGAAGGCGGTCGCTAGCCGGATTTTTGAGAGAGAAAGAATAATGGAATTTTGAGAGAGAGAGAGAGAGGAGTATTATAGTCTTTTAACACGATTAATAATAAGATAAAATGTTATTTTATTGTATTTTATGTCGGAGTACCACTGTCGCGCAGTAGCTTTTGAATAGAGTATTTTTAGTCGATTAACATGATTAGAATTGTAATGAGGTATTTTTTAAAACCATTATACAGATCCAACCTAAACCATTTATATAGACTTTATCTTTTTGACCTACTTAAAGTAGCTTTTGTGCAGATAAAAAAAAATAAAAATAAAGTAGCTTTTGTTTACATTATCATTCCATCGTTTCCCCACAATCACCTTCACATAAAATTGATTACAGGTGTTTCACACACCATTCCACTCGTTAATTGTTCATCTCTTCAATCCAATTAAAGCTCGAACCATACTTTCAATGGCTTCTTCTTCAACTTCAACCATTCAAATGAGCTTCAAATATGATGTCTTTTTAAGCTTTAGAGGTGAAGACACTCGTAAGAATTTCGTTGATCATCTTTATCATGCTTTTAAGCAAAAAGGCATTGAAACTTATAAAGATGATGAGAAAATCAGAAAAGGGAAAACAATCAGTGATGAGCTTATCCAAGCCATTGAAGATTCAAAATTTTATATTATTGTTTTGTCCAAGAACTATGCTTCTTCATCTTGGTGCTTAAACGAGCTTGTGAAAATAATGGAATGCCAGAAGATGAGTGAGCATACTGCTTATCCCGTGTTCCTCGATGTTGAGCCCTCGGAAGTCCGCAAGCAAAATGGGGTTGTTGAAGTTGCCTTTGCTAAACACGTAAATGATGAATCTGCTGGGAAATGGAGAGAGGCTCTGAAAATAGCAGCTGATCTCGCTGGATGGGAATTGAAGAACATTTTTGATGGGTAATTTCTTCGGTAGTATATAATATTTTTCTGATCTGTTTTTGGGTGAGTTGTTTTACATTACTTCTCAACAGGTCAAATGGGTCGTGTAACACCCCCAAAATTTGATACAGCGGAAGACTCAACAACCTTTCGGGGTGCTACGGGGATTGGTATCCAACACAAGACAATATAGAACGAGATAAAGTAAACATAATAAAAACACAACCAAAACGGGGTTTCAAGGTTTACATTTATCCCAACATCATTCAGAGTCAGGCCCAAAATAAAGTAACAATAGGTCCAAATTTAGTTATCAGAGTTTAGAAAAATAGATCCATAAACCGTGAGCCTTGGCCGAGCCTTCCATTCCAAGCATGCGTCTCAACACTTAATTACCTGAGAAAACGTGCTAAAAGTCAGCTTTCGCTGGTGAGATCATAGGTTTAAGTTCATCTAACAATATAGTGGACATATACGCAAAACGCTTGCTAGCTAGACTAAGGATTCGCTAAAAGCCTGCGGATACCCTCCGCTCCAACATAACACACGGATACCCTCCGTACTAACATAGATATTCGGGTAACCCCCGCAATACCAATAAATACTCGGATAACCTCCGAAGTATTAATAACCTATAGGTGCACACTATAGAATCTAAATAAGTCAACCTTGAATAGTACACACAACATATATGTGACTAAAGCTGACAATTCCAAATAACCAAATAAGCCAACCTTGAATAGTACACACAACCTATATGTGACTAAAGCTGACAATAGATCCTAGTCCATTCGCATAGCAAGTTTAGAAAGAATATAAAAGCGATAATAGTCCACATAAAATAATTTGCACGTTTCTCACCCCAAGTATTGAAAACATAGTTCAAGAGTAAAAAGTGGGGCTATGACTCACCTCAAGTCCAGAAAATAGCAAGAAGAAGTCGGTAGAAATAAGATGTATAGTAACTCACGAAACAACAACTACAGACTTGGCACGACCTAACAATATTAACTCTTTCAGAAATCATTTCCTCAAATTTATAATATTCCCAAACCCGGACGAGAATCCGTTTTATTTCCGAAAATCCATTTCGTATTAGTTTGGTGTATTTGCGTTTGGTGTCTATACGGGTGGTGGGTTGACTCAAAACAAACCAAAAAGATCACATAAAGAATAATAAAATAAACTATGGATCTAATATTAGCCCAATATATCATTTAAATAAATCGCCGAAGTTTATCTAATCCGTCGATTTGATAATCCTCATATTTATTTACGTAACATACCGTTCCAAGATTACACCCAACCTAAAGCACATAGCACATAATTACTATATAGTACATATCATAGTTTAATAAATTCCTCAAATATATCGTCAAATTGGCCAGATTTCCTGATATATACACTCGCAATTTATCACACTTTACATATACTACACCTATGGGCGTCGTAGGATACGATGCCCATTAATATATTAATTTCATATAACCAAATAACCCGGTTCAACCTTACGGTTAAGTGGTTATTTAGTTATAGAAAACGTTTATATTAATCGTCATATATCCGTGACAACACGAACGTCACAAATAATAACTTACCTGGACTCGAGTGACAACGACTCCGCATAACTCGATAAGTTTACCCGTTATATATACAAAATGACATTTTATTAAATATTTAATAATTGTCGGGAGTTTCCCGTTTTATACACATTTTTATAATAATAATACGTTCAATAATATTACGCCACTTTCGTAGCCTAATATATATCTAATTGTATTATTTATAATATGACTCGTGATTATTATTATTATTAATATACGCGCCTATATAATTATATATACGTTATCCACGTCTATATATTCATATAAACGTTTATATTATCAATAATTGTTATTACGAGTTTTATTATTTACATTTTAATTGTAATAGTTATCGAGTCATACGAAATGGTCACATGTCCGAGTCATGACTCTCGGCTCATTGTCCAAGTCCAAAGTAATAAACAAATGCCATTTAAACAATATATCCCCGTCCAATCAATTCCAATCCACGTGCTACAACATGAGGGTCCGACTACGGCACCCGACTAACCTATCTCCGTCAATCTAATCACCGTCTCACAATCGGTCCCCAATCACACTTTTCGTCAACAACTCCTCAAAACCAATATCCATTGTCGAGACCAAATGTGGTCTCGACCCGCAAGTATTCGGCCAACATCATACAACCAAAGTCAAATCCAAAACCAATACAAGTTACAAGTAAATAATTATAAGCAAGTCACATTTGGGATGGTTTACCAAGCCAATCCCGGGTCTATACGACTCGATTGAGTCGCGGTCCAAACCATGAGCACAACGGCTCGAACCAAACATACAAGTAACCAAATAAACTCCCACGAGCACAACAAATCTAGCCATTCGACCCATATGGTCTTCGGCAACAACTATAATATTGTGGCTATGAGCCGCGACCCACAAGGGTCGAACCACAGAAAATACGAGCCCATGGCTCGAGTCACGACCAAACGAGAACCCCATATGGGTCTCGACTTGGTTATACGAGCAACCATAGGTAACCCCGAGACCTCATGGGTCTCGGTTAGGCTCGGATCGAAAATCAAGCCCTCGACATCAACCAAAACTACCACAACCAATGATCAAAGCTCCTCCAAATGCTCGAAACAAAAATAAGCCGAGAGCATAGGCTCTCGGTTTCGAGTCGACCACCTCAAAATCCAAAAACCCGGATACCAAACATGATTTTTATTATCAAAACGTAGATTTCCAATCAACATATTTCGATTCCCATCAAAATCATCCGTGTAGCCACGGATTGGTCACCATATCGAGGTACCCAAGGTACCTACACGAGTTCACTCACCTTCTTGGACCTCCAAATGTATAGATCTTGTAAAAATAACAAAAACTCAAACGGATCTTTAAAGATTTGGTGATGTTAATGGTGGTTTTAGGGTGTGTATGATATACCAAATGAAAGAGGGTGAAATAAGGAGTAATATGGTGGTGTTAGTTTTACATGGTGGTCGGCGTAGTGGCGGTGGTGGCCGGTTAAGGTGTTCGGCGGCTAGGGTTAGAAAAAGGGAGGTGAGAGAGATGAGAGTAAAGTGGTGAGGGTGGGTTTGTGTTGTGTGGGTGAACCGAAACCAAGGGAACCCTTTTTGTTAAATCTTTTTCTTTTTTTTATTTATTTATTTATTTATTTATTTTTTGTTAATAATAATAATAATAATAATAATAATAATAATAATAATAATAATAATAATAATAATAATAATAATAGTAATAATAATATTACTAATGGTGTGAAGCGGGTAACGTGGGTAAATGTAAAGACATGTGGCCCGAACCCGAACTCATTTCAAACTTCAATATCTCTAAAAAAAAACATCTCGTAAATAATTAAAATATAGTCGGACTCGTAAGACGAATCATAAAATTTTTGTTAGGTAATCCTAGTGCCAGAGTCAACGTAGTACCAAGTGAGAATTCAAGTATACATCACCGAGCATTAAATCAAAAATGAATTATGAACATAATTCACGAATTCCATAACGTCTTTAATTAAAAATATCCATAAAATAGGTCTTACAAGTTCGTTGTGAAATAAAATTTCAAATAAAAATTATAAACGAACTTTAATAGTAATGCGGGTTTTTAAAATAGCTCCCTAAACTGCCGGTTGTCACATCCTCCCAGTCTCAGAAGGAAACCCGTCCCGGGTTTCACTCGGAAAAATTCATCTACGAAGTGAAAAGCTTCGGATATCTCTTCCGGAACTCGTCCTCACGTTCCCACGTAAATTCTGGTCCATGTCGGGAATTCCAACGAACCTTGACGAGCGGGATGCGACTTCGCTTGAGTCGTTTAACTTCACGATCTAAAATCTCAATTGGTTCTTCCACGAAATTCAGTTTCTCATCAACACGGATGTCCCTCATTGGAATGACGGGCATTTCATCGGAAAGACATTTCTTCAAATTACTTACGTGGAACACGTCGTGAACTTTACTCAGTTCATGTGGTAATTCCAACCTGTAAGCCACGGGCCCAATCCTTTCTAAGATCAAGAATGGTCCAATGTAGCGTGGGTTGAGTTTACCACGTTTCCCGAAACGTATTACACCTTTCCAAGGCGAGACTTTCAACATTACCTTGTCTCCAACCTGGAACTCTAAAGGTTTACGTCTCTGATCGGCGTAGCTCTTCTGCCTATCTCTGGCGGCTTGCAATCGATCACGAATCTGAGCTACTTTCTCAGTAGTTTCCAAAATCAGTTCAGGGCCTGTGAGTTGGCTATCTCCAACTTCTGCCCAACCAATAGGCAAACGACACTTTCTGCCATACAAAGCTTCGAATGGTGCAGCCTTAAGACTTGTGTGGTAGCTATTATTATAAGAGAAATCCGCAAGGGGTAAATACTTCTCCCAGCCTTTACCAAAGTCTATGATGCATGCACGAAGCATATCCTCTATCGTCTGAATAGTCCTCTCACTTTGACCATCGGTTTGGGGATGATATGCAGTACTCATATCAAGCCTCGTCCCCAAAGCCGTTTGAAGTGATCGCCACAAAGCTGACGTAAAACGACTATCACGATCCGAAATAATAGATATCGGGACTCCATGACGCGAAATGATTTCCTTCACATATAACCTCGCAAGCTTATCCACACTATCATCTTCACTAATAGCTAAGAAATGAGCAGACTTTGTCAGACGATCCACAATTACCCAGATAGCGTCACAACCGCTAGCTGTCCTCGGTAATTTGGTAATGAAGTCCATAGTAATCCGCTCCTATTTCCAGACTGGAAGTTCTGGTTGCGTTAGTAATCCTGACGGTCTCTGGTGTTCAGCTTTAACCTTAGCACATGTTAAGCACTTACTAACGTACGATGCTATATTTGCCTTCATATTTGGCCACCAATAGAACTTCTTAAGATCCTGGTACATTTTATCGGACCCAGGATGAATGGAGTACCTTGACTTATGCGACTCATGCATAATCAACTCCCGAATTCCTCCATGCAAATGTACCCAAATCCGATTTCCAAAACATAATAATCCATCAGAACGCTTAACAAATCCTTTCTCATTATCAGCCATCCCAAATATATTCTTGGCAGATCTATTTTCTGCCTTCAACGCTTCCGTTTGAGCTTCAAGTATTTGAGACGGTAATGGCGATACGATAGTCATTCCCAATGACCTAACTCGTAACGGTGGTACTCTTTCCTTTCGACTAAGAGCATCAGCAACAACGTTTGCTTTACCAGGGTGGTAGGGAATTTCACAATCATAATCGCTTAGCAACTCGATCCAACGTCGCTGTCTCATATTGAGCTCTTTTTGATTCACGATGTGTTGTAGACTTTTATGGTCAGTAAACACAACACACTTTGTTCCGTACAAGTAATGTCTCCATATTCTTAAAGCGAAAACCACAGCACCTAGCTCCAAATCATGGGTAGTGTAGTTTTTCTCATGCTTTTTGAGCTGTCGTGAAGCATAAGCTATCACCTTCTCTCGTTGCATTAACACGGCTCCCAATCCTTTATGTGAGGCGTCACAATAGACGACGAAATACTCGTTACCTTCCGGTAACGCTAAGATAGGAGCACTACACAACATTTTCTTAAGTAATTGAAACGCTTCCTCTTCTTTATCTCCCCATTCATACGTAACACTCTTTTGAGTCAATTTGGTCAATGGTTTAGCTATCTTCGAAAATCCCTCAATGAATCTTCGGTAATAACTAGCTAAACCCAAAAATTGACGAACTTCGGTTGGGGTTGTAGGTGCAGCCCAATCTTTTATCGCCTCAATCTTAGCAAGATCCACATGGACTCCTTGTCTATCAATCACATGACCCAAAAATTGTACCGTTGGAATCCAAAATTCGCATTTCGAAAACTTGGCATAAAGTTTCTCCTTCCTGAGCAATTCCAAAATGAGTCTTAGATGCTCCTCATGCTCTTTCTCACTCTTTGAATAAATCAGAATGTCATCGATGAATACAATCACGAACTTATCCAAGTAAGGCTTACACACCCGATTCATGAGATCCATGAATATTGCCGGTGCGTTAGTCAACCCAAACGGCATCACCTGAAACTCGTAATGCCCGTAACGGGTTCTGAAAGCCGTTTTCGGAATATCTTCCTCGCGTACTCGAAGTTGATGATATCCCGATCTCAAATCGATCTTCGAATACACACTCGATCCTTGAAGTTGATCGAACAGGTCTTCGATCCTAGGTAACGGGTATCGATTCTTCACCGTTAACTTATTCAACTCTCTATAATCAATACACATACGAAACGATCCATCCTTCTTCTTCACAAATAAGACTGGGGCTCCCCAAGGTGAAGAACTTGGTCTTAAGAATCCTTTTTCGGCTAACTCCGCCAATTGTTTCGACAACTCTTCTAGTTCGGTAGGTGCAAGACGATAAGGCGCTCGTGCTACAGGTGCAGCACCAGGTATCAACTCAATCTGAAACTCCACTTGTCTAGTCGGCGGGATTCCCGGCAAATCATCGGGAAACACATCAGGAAAATCACGAACTATAGGCACATCTCCAATGCACCTTTCCTTTTTCTTCGTCTCTCCCTTCTCAGAAATTTGGGCTAAGAAAAGGTAACATCCCTTCTCCATTAGTTTCGGTAACTTTGTGCAAGATATAACTGCTAATCGGGATGGGCTCCTAGAATCCCTTCGGTCTCCTAATATATTTAGGACTTCCTTTCCGTATGGTACACGCACGATCTTCTCGTCGCAAAGTATGTGAGCACGATACTTCGACAACCAATCCATACCAATGATGACATCAAAACTTCCTAACGTGACGGGTAGAAGATCTATGTTGAAAGGATGGTTCAAGAAATTCAGCGTACAACCGCGAATGATGGTATTAATCCTTTCTATGTTTCCATTTGCTAACTCAATATCATATCCAATTCCTAAGGCCATCGGGGGTTTCTCTAGTAAGGGTGCAAACGTAGTGGACACAAAACTCCTATCGGCACCAGTATCAAATAGTATGGAAGCATAACGATTATTGAGAAGGAACGTACCAGTAACGACGTTTGGATCTTCTCCTCTCTCGTTCCCGAGTGCATACACTCTTCCCTGAGTAGCTCCAGCTTCCACACGTTGGTCCCCATTATCTTGTCATCCACGGTTTCCTCCAGCTCCACGGTTTCCATAATTGTACCCATTACCACCCGAGCCTTGATTTCCACGGTTCCGCGATTCTCTACACTCATTCCTATAGTGTCCCTTCTTTCCACACCCATAACAAGTAACATCTGCCTTATTTCTCATCTCAGGAGCAGCTTGAACCATAGCAAGAGGTCGGGCTCTACAATCCCTAGCTGTGTGTCCTTTCTTCGAGCAATTCTGGCATTTCACACTACACCATCCAGTATGATGCTGATGGCAACGATCACACTTGGGTGCATCACCGTTCTGATTCTTCTTATCTCCATTCCCAATAGCATAAGCCTTAGCTTGCCTCTTGCTTCGGTGATCATTACTCTTAGAGTGGCGGTCTCTCTTTCTCTTTCCATTCTTCTCCTTATCAGCTTCTTCTAATTCCAACGAATCCATAAGTTGTTGAGCAATTGTGATTGCCTCATGGATGTTTGCAGGCCTAGCAGAAATCACATCATTTCTCGTAGCTACAGGCAACCCATCAGTATACCTTTCGATCTTTTGAGTCTCAGTTTTCACCATATCTGGGCACAACAAGGCTAATTCCTGGTAACGACGATTGTAAGTCGCCATATCATTACCTTTCACCTTGTGGTTCCAAAACTCAATCTCTAACTTCTTGACCTCATTCCTTGGGCAATAAGTCTGAATCAGCAAAGACTTAAATTGCTCCCAAGTCATGGCATAAGCTACTTCACTCCCAACTGCATTTGGTAGTTGTTCCACCAAGTCAAAGCTTCATCCTTGAAAGTAAAAGAAGAAAACTTTACCTTCGCATTTTCCGCAAAACCACTGACATTAAACACAGACTCAGTCTTCTCAATCCATCTGACTAAGTAAACCACTCCTTCAGTTCCACCAAACTCAATGGGTCCACAAATCTTGAACTCCTTGTATTGACATCCATTAGCACGAACAGGTGGAAAAGTTCCAGCAGAATTGTTGGAATGATTTGACTCAGCTAGTAGTTCAGCAACTCTTTGCTCCACAAGTTGATTGATCATTGCTTGATCCACAGTAGGTGCATTAAGTGGAACATGATCATTGTATCCCTGAACATCAACATTTTGATTCCTGTTGTTGCGGTTAGTGGTGTCCAGGTTGTCAGGAGTAGGGGTTTCAACATTTCGAGTAGGTTGACGTCCTCGGCGAACAGGAGTAGTCACAGCAGGACCAGTTCTGGTAGACCTAACAGGGTTTCGTCGTGGTGCCATTGATCTGTAACATCATACAAGTTCATGAGTCTCGAATAGAACTTATCGATATGCTCAACAAAACATTTCAACGAAATCAAGTCATGGAAAGAATAGCAACAATACACCACGTAACATCAATAAAGCGAATAAGGACTCAATTTCCATAACACCCAAAATCACATAATACCATATACTAATAACCATCAACCATACAATAGCGATCTAACATCGTTCCAACTAACGGATAACACAAAACGTACTAATCGTTCCACAAGAGACGAATACTGAGCAAAATACATCAAAATATGATAAATAGCTTTTCTAACCGAACACTCCTCGGTTAAGAAAGCAACAAGACAACATAATCCAAACAACTAGCCACGCGGCTGGCGGAGGCTCCTCAACTCCTGCCTCAAGCCATCAAGATCCCTCCATAACGATCCTAGCTCCACGCTATGGGTGTCTCGGTCTCTCTTGAGGTCAGCCACCTCCTTCTCTAGCTCGGCATTCCTTTGCCATAGCTTGCGGTCGGCCTCACGAGCAGTAACAAATCCTCGCTGCAAACTATCGATATGCTCGTGGACATCCATCAAAACTCTCCTCAGCTCAGTAGTCCTGCCCACAACGACAGTCAAGTCAACTCTCAACTCCGCTAAAAACTCTCCAATAACTCTCTCAAGTCGATCAGATACATGTGCAACTCTCTCACTAAGCTCAGTAATCCGAGTCCACAACCTGCCAATCTCACCCAACTCTGCATGCTCAGCAGAAACCTCAAAAGATGCATCCGACTCAACGGGACTACCAGGTGGTAACTCAAACAAGAACGGATGATCAGGTGAATCAGGCTCAATCGGGTGTACAGGTGAATCAGGCTCCTCAGCCTGAGCTGGTGGTAATAACTCATCATCATCATCATCAGGCATCTCATCCTCCTGAGGGTCATCCTCCTCCTCAGGGTCATCATCATCACCCTGCTCAGCCTCCTGAGGGTCATCCTCCTCCTCAGGGTCATCAGCCTCATCCTCACCCTCGTACTCCTCCTCCTCATCGGAAGAGTACCTCATCACTCGTCGTCTCCTACTAGGTGAACCATGTGGAGATGTAGTAGGTGATCTAGGACGACGACGCAATGATGTGGGTGGCGCCTCAGACAGAAGAGAATGAGCATCAATCTATAAAGGTGATGGAGTAGGGCGTACCGACATGCGCGCCGTAGCTCGGTGGGCAAAGCGTGGTGCCACACGAGCCAAAGCCTGATGAAGAGTAAGCTGCCTCGATGTACCAGGGAGCCCTAGAGAAGATGGGGGTCCCTGCGTAGATGCAGCTGGTAGTGCTGAAGTAGAAGCTGCCTGTGATACAGTAGCTGAAGACATGGCCATCTGGTAAGGGTCATCAGATGCCATAGTGAACTGTGCGGGTAAAACCGGTGCAGTAAGAATATCCTCGACGACATCGGGCATATGGGAGGCCATGGTCTGTGACAACGGCGTAGGGTAGGTGTAAGTGTTTCAAAACAGCTAAATCACAACTCATAATACCATTCCAAATATACTCATCAAATAGTTCCATCATATAATTTCAATAAAAAGAATTTCAAAACACCGCATTACTAAAACGTTTATAAAACATATAGACCATATAATTCCTTGAAAACGCCATCTTATTACTAAAATCCATAAACCTCAAATCATCTCAATAAATCCCAAATCTAACAATCATCTCAAATATCTCATAATACCTCAAATAATAGGAGATGCTTCGGCTTGGCGGGTGATGAGTGCTTAATCACTCATCATTTTTAGACCTTAATTCAGACCAAAAATACCAAATACTAACCAAAAATGCCAAGAGAATGCATGTTTTTGTATTTGTGTATGTGCAGGTACGGATATGAGAAAAATGAACAAAAACAAAGCAAAACCGACAAAAACGAGCACGAGATTGGAAAAAGGTCAAAAGCCGGAGCCGGGGAAGTCAAATGGTCAAAGTCCAAGCTTAAAAAGTCAAATTCAACCTTAGAGAATCACAAAGTTGCATATCTAGTCCCTGTTCAAAGTTTGAAGAGTTTGACGATTCTAGTCCATCAAGTTTAATCAAGTTGTCAAAAGAGGTCCCTTAAAGAAATTTTGAAGAAAAGACAAACTTGGTCCTCCGTTAACCAAAGAATGACAACAAAGACCCTTGGATTATAATTTGGATAAATATCATTTTCAGCCCTCATACTTTTCAAAATTACAACATTAGTCCTTAATTGTTACCTAAACCTTAAAAACACCAACCGGATTCAAATTTATAGTCCAAAACTAAAACCTTATAACTATCCAAAACCCCACCATCCCAAGCCCAAGTTAACAAAAGCCCATTCCACCTTAAATAATTTACCCAAAGCCCACCCCTTAACCTCGGTCAACCCCTTTACAAAACCCGGTCAACTCAACTAAATAATTAAAACCCCCAAAACATAAAGACCCCGCCCCCCAAATCTTTAGTTACCCAGAAAGTTTTACTGTGCTAGGAACCCTAATTCACCTCCCACCAAATTACCTCTCGAAAACAATAATTACCTTATGATTGGGATATTCTAGAAGGGTCAGGTAAGTCAGAGAATGTCAGGACACGTGGTCCAATCAGGGAACTCACGCAGGATCAAGGATGTCACATCATTTAATCAACGGCTGTGGATGAGTGGATAAATCTGGAAACGCATCTAAAGGCTATGGAGGGACTCAAACAAACACACCACATGGATTGGTGACCTGGACTCTCACCCTCTCAGGCTATATAAAGACCCATCCTCTCTCACTTTGAAGCTGTTAGATTAGGATTAGTGTAGGTTAGGAGTAGGTTAATATTAGTTTATCATTGTAATTCTGCTTTCAAAAGTGTACTCTTATTTCAGTTTTAATAAAATTTTTAGTTTCATTATATTTACTTGCAATTTAATTTTCAGTAAAACTATTCTGTTTATGATTAAACTTTTGGTACTGTTTTATTAAATTCATTCAAATAGCTTGTAGTGAGTTTTATTGGTTTATTCTCTGCTTCAAATTCAGTTTAAGTCATTAGTCAACAAAAGTAAAGGTTGTTCATGATATTGATTTCTGGGTTCTGGTGTTAAAATTGATTTTGCTGTGGGATTGATTGGAGCCTATCTAAAGATAGGCTGTGATGGAAATCCTCTCTGTTTAGCTGAGAGGTGAAAGTAAATTTTCAATATTTCAAATTCTGTTAATCTTGTATACCTGTTTCTATTTACTAGTTCATTAGCATTAGTTTGCTTATGGTTGTTTAATTTTTAGTTAGTTACAGCTTTTCCGTAGTTGTTTATTATAATCTAGTTGAGTATCAGTTGATTGATTTGTTACTGTTTTATCTATCCGTCATAGCTTTAGAACTGTGTTTGTGCTTGTTCTTAGTTTATACATGTGTTTCTGTTTGTATTATGCTGATTGGTTCATGATCTGAGTTGGATTATTAGATTGGATTAGATTAGATTGGTTTGCATTGGATTGGATCATTATTAGATTAGACTTGGTAGTTTAGAATTTTCATCTTGTTGCTGCACTACTTCACTGAACCAGTCATAATCATAGTGTAAGCTGCTCTGATCAGGGGTGTTTGGGATTAGTTTAGTTAACTGTGAATTTGGTACTCTTTAGGTGTTACTTCTGCATTTTTAGATTATAGTAGCTATATTAGAGTAAGTAGGAGCATAAAAAGTTTGGGTTGTTTAAGCAAAAGTCAAAAATGGCGTGGGATTAAAAAAAACTGTTGCATCAGTTAATGGAGCATTTGCCTTAGCTTAATTCTATTATATTTTATGTTTATATAGTTGATTGTTGTGTTGTAACTTCATTAGTTTACTCTTAGGTTAAGATTTAAGCTGCTTGAATCTCAAATTAGTCAAAGTCCATTGCCATCAAAAAGTCAAAATACCACAGGCCTGCAGCCCCCATAGGTTCAAGTGCGGCTGATCTAGGCTCCAGTTAAGGGTTCAATTTGGTTTGAAATTTTTATATTTCTGGTTTTCTTAGTTCTCAGTAGTGTAGACTTTATTTCTCTCCCATTAGGTTGCTTTCAATTGCTTATTAGGAGCTTAAAAATAAGCTGTCAAGGAGGGTGTTTAAGCTTGTGCTTCTGTCTCAAATTAGTGAACTGCTCATTTGCTTAATTGGCTTTACTGAGTGCTTAACCAGCTTTTTCAGGTCGATTCATGCTTAGTTAGGTTGATTGTTCCTGTCTTAAGTCTTTGGTGCTTAACAGTAGCTTATTGCTTATTTCAATTGAGCTTATTTGAACTGTTTGTGCTCTTATTTGTGTTTATGAATGCTTCTTGGTCTAAATACTGTTCAATTCAACTTATTAGAGTCCTAAAATCATTGGGTCAAGTGTTGGTCAAACTTGGTCAAGGAGTGCTTATTAATAAGCACTCCAAATAAGCTGTTTTCGAGCTTTTCAGCACTTTTCCAACTTATTTTTCTTTCAAAATTTTTTCTCAAGTTTATTTTATTATTTTAGATTTTCTGTAATTTTTTCAATTTTTTTTAAGTCCATTTGCTATTTTTCTTATTTTATTTTCATTTTTAATCAATTTTAAATACTTTTTAATTACTAAAAAATCCAAAAAAATCTGAAAAAGCCAAGAAAAATCCAAAAATATTTTTAAAATTTATTTTCATTTATTTTAGAATTTTAGAAATTTATTTTACAATTTTCCCATTTATTTTGAATTTATTTTAATACTTTTTAATTTCCAAAAATTACATAAAAAGCAAAAAAAAATTAGTTTTTAGTTTTAAAATTACTTTTTGGTTATTTTATAATTTTCAAAATTTAATTTTTATTTATCTCACTTAAATTCCATTTTATTTTAATTTTTAATTAGTTAAAATAGTTTTTAATTCATACTAAATAAATAAAAATTCAAAAAAATATTTTTCTTTTTCTCAAAATTTTCTTTTATCATTTTTGATTTTTGAAAATTATTTCCAAGTCCGTAGGAGTCGTGTAGCTTAAAAGTCGCGTTTTATTTCGTACGTTTACGTTTTATTTACGTTTTAGTTTACGTTTTCGATTCTACGTTACGTTTTAAGTTTGTTTAGTTGATTTACGTGCTTAATTGATTATTTGTGCTTCATTTACTTTATCATTAGTGTAATCTCATTCAAATCACTTTTTACCGTTTTCACGACACATTTCACGATTCGGGAATTAAGAATTCCATTCACACCTTCGTTGGGACACGACCCGGGGAAATACTTTCCTAAGCATTTCTTCGGTAAAACAAACACTATAATACAAAACGATAATATCAGCGGGCTGGCGGGCGGTGGTCAAGGATCATTTTCTATAAAAATACGGTTATAGTTTAGGCGTTTATTTACCTAGTTCTCTATAACCTTGGCTCTGATACCAATCTGTAACACCCCCAAAATTTGATACAGCGGAAGACTCAACAACCTTTCGGGGTGCTACGGGGATTGGTATCCAACACAAGACAATATAGAACGAGATAAAGTAAACATAATAAAAACACAACCAAAACGGGGTTTCAAGGTTTACATTTATCCCAACATCATTCAGAGTCAGGCCCAAAATAAAGTAACAATAGGTCCAAATTTAGTTATCAGAGTTTAGAAAAATAGATCCATAAACCGTGAGCCTTGGCCGAGCCTTCCATTCCAAGCATGCATCTCAACACTTAATTACCTGAGAAAACGTGCTAAAAGTCAGCTTTCACTGGTGAGATCATAGGTTTAAGTTCATCTAACAATATAGTGGACATATACGCAAAACGCTTGCTAGCTAGACTAAGGATTCGCTAAAAGCCTGCGAATACCCTCCGCTCCAACATAACACACGGATACCCTCCGTACTAACATAGATATTCGGATAACCCCCGCAATACCAATAAATACTCGGATAACCTCCGAAGTATTAATAACCTATAGGTGCACACTATAGAATCTAAATAAGTCAACCTTGAATAGTACACACAACATATATGTGACTAAAGCTGACAATTCCAAATAACCAAATAAGACAACCTTGAATAGTACACACAACCTATATGTGACTAAAGCTGACAATAGATCCTAGTCCATTCGCATAGCAAGTTTATAAAGAATATAAAAGCGATAATAGTCCACATAAAATAATTTGCACGTTTCTCACCCCAAGTATTGAAAACATAGTTCAAGAGTAAAAAGTGGGGCTATGACTCACCTCAAGTCCAGAAAATAGCAAGAAGAAGTCGGTAGAAATAAGATGTATAGTAACTCACGAAACAGCAACTACGGACTTGGCACGACCTAACAATATTAACTCTTTCAGAAATCATTTCCTCAAATTTATAATATTCCGAAACCCGGACGAGAATCCATTTTATTTCCGAAAATCCATTTCGTATTAGTTTGGTGTATTTGCGTTTGGTATCCATACGGGTGGTGGGTCGACTCAAAACAAACCAAAAAGATCACATAAAGAATAATAAAATAAACTATGGATCTAATATTAGCCCAATATATCATTTAAATAAATCGCCGAAGTTTATCTAATCCGTCGATTTGATAATCCTCATATTTATTTACGTAACATACCGTTCCAAGATTACACCCAACCTAAAGCACATAGCACATAATTACTATATAGTACATATCATAGATTAATAAATTCCTCATATATATCGTCAAATTGGCCAGATTTCCCGATATATACACTCGCAATTTATCACACTTTACATATACTACACCTATGGGCGTCGTAGGATACGATGCCCATTAATATATTCATTTCATATAACCAAATAACCCGGTTCAACCTTACGGTTAAGTGGTTATTTAGTTATAGAAAACGTTTATATTAATCGTCATATATCCGTGACAACACGAACGTCACAAATAATAACTTACCTGGACTCGAGTGACAACGACTCCGCATAACTCGATAAGTTTACCCGTTATATATACAAAATGACATTTTATTAAATATTTAATAATTGTCGGGAGTTTCCCGTTTTATACACATTTTTATAATAATAATACGTTCAATAATATTACGCCACTTTCGTAGCCTAATATATATCTAATTGTATTATTTATAATATGACTCGTGATTATTATTATTATTAATATACGCGCCTATATAATTATATATACGTTATTCACGTCTATATATTCATATAAATGTTTATATTATCAATAATTGTTATTACGAGTTTTATTATTTACATTTTAATTGTAATAGTTATCGAGTCATACGAAATGGTCACATGTCCGAGTCATGACTCTCGGCTCATTGTCCAAGTCCAAAGTAATAAACAAATGCCATTTAAACAATATATCTCCGTCCAATCAATTCCAATCCACGTGCTACAACATGAGGGTCCGACTACGGCACTCGAGTAACCTATCTCCGTCAATCTAATGACCGTCTCACAATCGGTCCCCAATCACACTTTTCGTCAACAACTCCTCAAAACCAATATCCATTGTCGAGACCAAATGTGGTCTCGACCCGCAAGTATTCGGCCAACATCATACAACCAAAGTCAAATCCAAAACCAATACAAGTTACAAGTAAATAATTATAAGCAAGTCACATTTGGGATGGTTTACCAAGCCAATCCCGGGTCTATACGACTCGATTGGGTCGCGGTCCAAACCATGAGCACAACGGCTCGAACCAAACATACGAGTAACCAAATAAACTCCCACGAGCACAACAAATTTAGCCATTCGACCCATATGGTCTTCGGCAACAACAATAATATTGCGGCTATGAGCCGCGACCCACAAGGGTCGAACCACAGAAAATACGAGCCCATGGCTCGAGTCACGACCAAACGAGAACCCCATATGGGTCTCGACTTGGTTATACGAGCAACCATAGGTAACCCCGAGACCTCATGGGTCTCGGTTAGGCTCGGATCGAAAATCAAGCCCTCGACATCAACCAAAACTACCACAACCAATGATCAAAGCTCCTCCAAATGCTCGAAACAAAAATAAGCCGAGAGCATAGGCTCTCGGTTTCGAGTCGACCACCTCAAAATCCAAAAACCCGGATACCAAACATGATTTTTATTATCAAAACGTAGATTTCCAATCAACATATTTCGATTCCCATCAAAATCATCCGTGTAGCCACGGATTGGTCACCATATCGAGGTACCCAAGGTACCTACGCGAGTTCACTCACCTTCTTGGACCTCCAAACGTATAGATCTTGTAAAAATAACAAAAACTCGAACGGATCTTTAAAGATTTGGTGATGTTAATGGTGGTTTTAGGGTGTGTATGATATACCAAATAAAAGAGGGTGAAATAAGGAGTAATATGGTGGTGTTCGTTTTACACGGTGGTCGGCGTAGTGGCGGTGGTGGCCGGTTAAGGTGTTCGGCGGCTAGGGTTAGAAAAAGGGAGGTGAGAGAGATGAGAGTAAAGTGGTGAGGGTGGGTTTGTGTTGTGTGGGTGAACCGAAACCAAGGGACCCCTTTTTGTTAACTCTTCTTTCTTTTTCTTTTTTTTTTTGTTAATAATAATAATAATAATAATAATAATAATAATAATAATAATAATAATAATAATAATAATAATAATAATAATAATAATAATAATAATAATAATAATGGTGTGAAGCGGGTAACGTGGGTAAATGTAAAGACATGTGGCCCGAACCCGAACTCATTTCAAACTTCAATATCTCTCAAAAAAAACATCTCGTAAATAATTAAAATATAGTCGGACTCGTAAGACGAATCATAAAATTTTTGTTAGGTAATCCTAGTGCCAGAGTCAACGTAGTACCGAGTGAGAATTCAAGTATACATCACCGAGCATTAAATCAAAAATGAATTATGAACATAATTCACGAATTCCATAACGTCTTTAATTAAAAATATCCATAAAATAGGTCTTACAAGTTCGTTGTGAAATAAAATTTCAAATAAAAATTATAAACGAACTTTAATCGTAATGCGGGTTTTTAAAATAGCTCCCTAAACTGCCGGTTGTCACAGGTCGAAAGTCATTGTTGTAACATAGTTATATCAATTATCTTTAACAAACTTTTACAAAAATCACCCGTTACCCAACCGACCCTGTCTATATGCTATTCCTTCACGATCTATGCTGAAAGCGTTCATCTCTTATTGTATTGTCAACTTCTAACTCACAATTAATCATTTTTTTTAAAGGTCGATAACGATTTATGATTATATTAGTATGTCATTACCTCATTTACGATTTTATGTATTATAGATCTGGAACTGATAGTGTATTGGGTTCTTTAACATACATGCATGAAGCTAAACTCGTTCAAAAGATTGTTGAAGAGATATCATTAGAGTTATGTTTCATTAATTCGGGTGTTGATGAAAACTTAATAGGCATCAAGACTCGGATAGACGATGTCGTTACATCGTTAGAATTAGGTGTTGACGATGTTCGCATGATAGGGATCAAGGGGATGGGAGGAGCGGGCAAGACGACTTCGGCCAGAGCTGTTTATGATCTTATATCCTATCAGTTCGAAGGTTGTAGCTTTGTTGAAAACGTTAGGGAAAAATCAAAACCGTCTATGTCTGATTTAAATAAATTACAAGAACAAGTACTTTAAGATGTTTTATCGGATCAAAGCATCAGCATAAGTGGTGTTCTTGAGGGGATACGTATGCTGAAAAAGAAGATGTGTGGAAGAAAGGTTCTTATTGTTCTAGACGATGTTGATAAGATAGAACAACTTATGGCATTAGCTGGTGATTGTGGTTGGTTTAAGCCGGGAAGTAGAATTATTATAACAACTAGGGATGCACAGGTACTAATAGCACACAAAGGGAACTTGATTCGTGATGTACATTTGTTAGACGATAAGGAAGCAATTAGTCTCTTTAGTAGGCATGCATTTGGGAGAGATATTCCGGTTGAAGGGTACAAAGAGCTATCGGAACAAGTTGTACGTTACGCTGTTGGTCTTCCCCTAACGATCAAAGTTTTAGGTTCGTTTCTATGTGGCAAAGATGATCTTGACTGGAAAGATGCGTTAGAAAGACTAGAAACAATTCCATTGAATGAAACTATGAGAGTTTTGGAGTTAAGCTATATCGATCTAGAGGAGGATTACAAGGAAATATTCCTAGATGTTGCATGCTTACTCAAAGGTTGGGAGAAAGATTATGCAATCAGAGCGCTTGAAAGCTGTGGATTTCGTGCTCGGATTGGTTTAAGGGTTCTTGAACTGAAATCTCTTATAACTATTTCTGAAAATGGGCGCTTGGAAATGCATGACCATATAGAAGAAATGGGCAAGAATATTGTTCGTCGTGTCAACCCCAATAAACCTGAAAGGCATAGCCGGTTATGGATTAAGGAGGAAATTGTAGATATATTGGCTAATAACAAGGTAAGTACCAACTCGGATACTTTGCTTTTCTAAACAATTAGTTATCGTACAAAAACAAAATTTTGATAACAAGCCATTTTAACACCTAGTCAAATACAGTGTAGTGTTAAAGATTAATGGGCCTTTGAGTTTATGTAACCTTCCATGTACATAAATTTACGTTATAAGCTTGTTTTCTTAAAACACATTAAACATTATTATCATCATCAACAATGATACAAAAATGTAAAGCATTGAATGAATGTGATTAAAAACGACAATAATGGTTTTGACTAATAACGTATAATAGTGCTGGACTGTATAGGAAGATAAAAGCAAGAAAGAATTCAAAATTTGAAAATACATCGGTTGTGGAGTGAGTGAGGGGTGGTAAATTGGTAAATAATCCTTCCTAGAATGACTCTCTATTCTCTTTGTCCGGTCACATTTTGAGAGTCTTTGACCACTATAAACACAAAAATTAGTAATAAATTCTAGAGAGAGAAAGGTTTTATACCAACTTTACTTTGAGAGAGAGAGAGACACAAAACATGCTGTGGAGTAATAAAATATAAATACAAACAACAAAAACATCATCATCTTCGATCCTAATACGTAGTAACAATAAAGCTTCTATATTTATTAACTAGCCTTAGGCCCGCCCCGATAAGGCGCTAGCATTTTATTATTCAAAATAAAAAATGTGTTACATGTATTATATATAAAAAATTATATATATAATTCGCAAATGCATAATGTTGGCCAACATAAAGTTTGTAATACAAATTAAGATTTGTAGCAAAAAAACTGAATGAAGGTAAATAGCCTAAAGCTTGGCGGTTGGCCGGCTAGCTAAAAGTTTTATTATTGAACATAAATATGTAGTACAAAACATGATGTAAAAATTTAATACACTAAATGTATAATGCTGAAAGATAAATAATCAGTGGCGCCGATTAGCATGTGTAAGGGGACATCCGATTTAGTATATGTCCATTATTATTTATACATGTCTAACTTAAATTTTTACAGCTTTTGGTTGTATGTTATGTACTTATACATGTCTAAGTATATTATGTTTTGAATTTTCCATAACAGTTCAGATTTTGGTAATTTAAAGGGCCTTATTAGTAGTTTCGCATCAGGCTAGCCAAATCAATAGGACGGCCCTGTAAATTTATACTACCTTATAATATATTTAAGACATCTATATTTAGAAGTCTTAAAATGTTTAAGACCAAAAAAATTTCTTTAATAAGAAAGATGCATACACAAATAATTACAAGCATAGAAATTTAAGTGTCTTTAAAAAGTCTTAGTTGTTACAAGTATAGCTTTCAGTGCTTGTAACTTTTTAAGACTTACAAGAAGAGAAGCATATTGTACACCACTTTAATGCACATAATTTTCAGACTTACAAGACAAGAATCATAGTGTACACCACTTTAATGCACATATTAAGAAAATAAAACACCACATTAATGTTATTTAATGTAGTAAATTAATTAACTGGTTAATAAATACAATAAATACAGTTATTAAAACACCTCTTACATAAGAAATACAAATTATCAAGCATATTGTACAACCAAATTAAACACAATGTCTGCATTATATGTCACTAATACAAATAATAAATCATATTATACAAATATTCAAGCCCGAATGGGCGACGGGCCAAATGGCCTTGAGCCCGAACGGGTGAGGGCCAAACGGGCTCGAGCCCAAACAGGCATGAGCCCGAACGAGCACAAGATAAACGAAATTCTTGATATTCGTAAATTTAATTTGAAAAAGAACATAATAAACTAAAATACATGATTCACCAGAAAATTTAATTTCAGGGTACCCGCCGCTGCAACGCGTGGTACCCTGCTAGTAGTGTAACATGTATAAAAGAAGTAGTGAAATGCTTGACACCGGATGGAGTTGTTGCATCTACCGCAATGAAATTGTCTGAATTATACCACTTCAAGAAATAATGAGAAACTATGTTATTACAATTATAATACCCACTCTTTGCTTAATGTCAAGTTAACCAATCACACCTCATAATCATCCGAACATAATGGTTCAGCCAAAGACAACAAACAAAAACTATAACAAAATGATGAATCTAACCATCCACTAAGCAATACAAAACATTTTTAGAAACATTACTTACGACGCTTAACCACCAACCCATGCCACAAAACTCCTCGCTGGGAAAAGAGCCACCACACTCCTCTCAAGAACAATGTGTTTCCTGTAAACCGCTTGAAACTTACTTTCACTTCCTTAAGCATGTAACTTTTCTAATGTCTTGGCACAATCTCTATTAAAAAAAAAAAAAAAAAAAAAAAAAAAAAAAAAACGCTCCTCAGATTGAACAGTTTAAATTCTTTTTTGGGTAAACGCTTTAAAGTTAACAGATTATAATTTTTAACACCAGTGTAACAAAACATTCACCACACTTGATTTTGGGAGTACCGTGTGTGTGATGCTTAAGGGTTTATGTCCATGCATATGCCTTTTGAAGAGTGCACCGAGCATAATACACAAATAAAGCAGCAAGCTTGGAACGGTTATTGCTAATAATAATGGAACTATTCATCAGCCCCAACTCGGTATAGAAAAAGACCATATTCTCCACCTATATTTAACAACAAAAAAACATCAATTTTTCCAAACATATAATTTATATGACTTTGTCTTTGGTGGTTTTACCTCATTGTAATCAGTGTTTAGAAATATTTGTAAAAACAAAAATGGAAAAGTAAATTCAATACAAAAGAAAATAAAAAGGAAAAAATTAATAGTAAAATGCAACAGGACTACAAAATGCTATTAGTACCTCAGAAATCAAATTAGTTGGCTTAGAAAGCTTCACCTCTCCAACATAGCATGCACCATAAAACATGATATTCAAAATAACACGGCACCAAGAGAGGTACACTTAACCAATATTTGTGTATAGATTACGTGGTTGCGTTTTTAACATCAAATAAGTAAAATCTAATATTTGCAGGTTAAACAAGTTGACTTTTGAAAGTCTCCTAAATTCTAATTAAGAGGAACCATACAACCACAATTTTGAAGCAAATCAAAACTTTCCAAATATAATCAACTAAAAGCACCAACACAGAATAAAAAACTAACAACAGTTTACCTCATTTGCACCCATTTTATATCCTACATCAAACAACTGAATTCTGTCAACAATTACAAATCCGTCTATATTCAAGCACAAAGCTATGGACACCTAAATTACACCCAAGTTTCATGATTCTTACAACCAATTCATTATTCTATCATGTTTCTGGATATGCCATTTTTTAAATAGTTTGTGGCATACTTATACGTCTGGCATACTTATACGTCTATGCAGCCACAATATATCGCCACTAAAATCACAAAACAACCACAAATATTTGCACGAAGCAAACCAAAATTCTCCACCAAACAACCTCAAATTCTACACAGAAGTTGAACAGGAATGTTCAAATAGGGGCTGTTTGGAAATGAACTGTTTTAGGGGGTGTTTGGACAAAAATGTTTTGGAGGATGTTTGGAAATAGGTTACCACTTAAACGTTAGACTGCCAAACAAACAATGAAAAAATGATAGTGAACACATCCAATTTACCTTGTAATATCACCCATTGATCATCTTCACATGCCGATTGATGAAATTTCCATTAGCCCGCAAATAATCTACCACATATTTCAAACCCCTTTATGCAAAAATAACAATCTTTATCATCTAACTAAGTGAACAATAATGTACCAAAAAATAATAATATGAAGCTTTGGTATATCACTAATCAGTTTACATATTACTACTAAAATTTGTCAAAAGTATTTTTAGGTTCATAGTTCTTAAAACACAAAAACGCATCCTTAAACTTTGTGTAGTCTTACAAAAAGATATGATTTACTAATATGTTAATGACAACAATTTACATCAACATAAGGTCAAACATCTTCATTTCCTCAACACTTCAGCAAAATAGTTATGCCAAACGGGCTTAAAAATGTAACGATGTTATAACAAATGAGGACCAAAAACATATTATCATTACATACTTTGATTTTTTTTAGTAGGACTTATATAAGCTAAAATCACATTTAGAAAGATATTTCATAAAAACACTGAGATTATATTCAAATAAAATAAGATAAAAATGAAGTGACCGTGTGTTAAACAATGAATATTAAGATTCTTTTATATGAAATAATTATAATATAGTAATTCACAAATTGCATACCAGTCTAACTGACATGCTCGGTTAATAAAATTAAAGCTTATTTCACTTGCATCCGCTCGGCACCTACTGCCACAAAAACAATTTACGTCAGCGTGTAACTCTACACTCATAATCAAGTTCATGGTACTATATCTTCATAAGCAGAAGCAAATAGTACCTTAATTGGTGTCACGGAATTGTGTTCCCATTCATCCTGCATATTACCTGACAAATCCTACATGATTAGTAATTGGTCACCAATGTTATATCTACAAAGTTCACACCTTTATAACTTACCGCATTGGAGGCCAGTTGGCCATTAGCATTGAAATGGGATTCGGTTGACCTGCAAATGTAAAACATCACACTCATAAGTCAGATCATGGTACCATATCAGCGGAGCGGAAAGAAGGACTAGAATAATCAGGTATGCATTATGTTGCTGACATAACTGTTGCACTATAATCTAGATCTATAAACAAACCATTAACAAATCCAATCTACTTGGTGATTTGGCATCACGACAAAAAAAAAAAAAAAAAAAAAAGACTTAATTCATTCAGACAATTCTCGTTGTCGTTCCCCTTTTCAGTCACATGATACAGGAAATTAAATAAAAAAAACTTGAAGAAAAATGACAACCAAAAAGGGAATGCAATTGAACCATTCTCTTAATTATCAAAATTTTACACTTAAAGTAATTACTGTCTTGTTTAAGCTAATTCTGACCACAAAGAGGACTAAATAAGTTCTTGTTAAATTGTTCATTTTACTCGCACAATGATCGAAAGTAAAATGACTAAATCAGTTAAGATACGCAAGTGACTAAATAAAAGGTCCATCAAGCTTCTCCACGTATTCCAGAAAAGGTTGCTTGATAGTATACCGAAAATATGAAAAAATTGTTTAGCCATAAGCGGGCAAGATAGGATGTTAATGGGTTAAAATCTGAAAGTTACGTTATAACATTAAAAATACGACACAATTATGAACTGCAAAATCGAAACGCGACATCTAAGGTGCTTCCCAATGTCCTTTCTGAGGCATAAATTTCATTGGGCAAAATCTTGTTTCTGAGTATTGAAATTATATAATGCTATGTTTTATTCAAATTGTTTCTTATTGCTAAAAATTACGAAACACAAATAGAGTAGTTTATAAACATTTTGAAGTTGATTAATCCTTAAATTGAATACAAAAGCCCTAAGAGAATCTTGACTGAAATAATGACCATGGCCTATACTTTTACATATTCAAGTAGCATGCCCTTTGCTGTTTTTATATCATAGTGATCAATTGCTATTCACAAGCAGATTAACTAAGTTTATTTTCAAATAAACAATCCTAACCGAAAGTAAAAAATATTCAAATCCTACCTCCCAATTCCAACAAAATCACACTAATTTTAGCAATTCCATAAAATAGCTTAACCAAAATTGATTAAAAACAAAACCTTTTACATTTTTATATTATAGTTATCAATTCATATGGATAAACACACAAACTATTGTACTAACTATTGTATAATTATCCAAAAGGTTTAAATATCATATATAACACAAAAATATACATGAACGAATATGAAATTGAAAATACATGAAAATAATCAACATACCTTCAACATATCAAATTAGAGCCATAAAAGACGAAAACTCAAATCGAATAAGGTTTTTAAAAAATTGGGGTTAACCGAATTAGGGGTTTGATTAGGGTATGAATTGATTTAGGGTAAACTGATTTTCGAGTATGAATTGATTTTGGGTAAACTGATTTAGGGTAGAATGATTTTCGAGTATGAACTGATTTCGGGAAAACATTATTTGGGGGTTTTCATGTTGGGTTGTTAATTGTTGGTGATAATTGTAGATTTTCGATAACATTATTTGAGTGTTATGAATGTTTGGGGTTTACTTGTTGATTAAAATTGTGTGTGTTTGATCTTCCGGGTATAGAAGATGTGTATGTTAACTTGTTTGCATTAATTAAATAGGTGACAATGCATAAGGTCTATTGGATCACTTTTATTTTCCAGGTGTCATTATCTTGGAGTTTTGGGCAAATGTTTCCTTAGAGAAAGCTTGTTTTATACAGTGGGAGATTAGCACCGAATCACCATCACCCAAAAATCCCCAAATTTAACGAAAACCATAACCTAAACATTTGATAGAAAGAAACAAAAAGACCCAATTTTATAAAAACTTAGAAACCCAAACCTAAGCATTTCATTTCAATTCGAGAAATTAACTTCACATTTTCTTTTGTAATGAAACAAATCTCATGGTCTCTACTGCTATTTGAATTACGTACAGGGTACCGAAGCAACAAAATGTATACAACTGGATGCCCATGGATTGAATTTTGAAATTTTAATGCACAGTCTCGCAAACATGAAGGAACTTAGATTTCTTCAATTGTATGGCAGATATGCAAGGGAAGATGAAGTTAGCAACTGGAACTTTGATGAAGCTAGTCTACACCTTCCATATGCCTTACTATTTCTGCAATGGGATTTTTATCCTTTTTCAAGTTTACCAAAAACATTTCAACCAAATAATCTTGTTAGACTTGATATGTTTTACACCAATATGGTTCAACTTTGGAAAGATGGAGAAGAAAAGGTAGAATAATTAATGATTGATTAATTGGTAGTTTATCTTCCCTCTTTTGTTACTCATTAAACCAATTACTAACATTTATCTTTCCATTTTTTGTTGCTTTTGACCGTCTTTTTTAAAGCTCAGGTTCCTAAAGTTCAGCTTTTCTTCAAAGTTGAGGACCCTTGACCTTAGTATGGCTCCGAATCTTGAGACACTAATTCTTGAAAGTTGTTATGATTTGGTAGAAGTTCATTTCCAGGTTACTCCAAATCTAAAGGAGTTATGTATCAGGAATTGTAATAGATTGGAAAAATTACACATGCCTGCTGAAAGTCCAAAACTCAGATCTCTCAACCTCTGTTATTTAAAGAAGTTGAGGACCTTTCACCTCGGGGTTACTCCAAATCTTGAGACGCTAAGAGTCTGCATTTGTCCTGATTTGGTCGAACTTCAGATTCCCGTTGAATGTCCAAAGCTCGTTAATCTCGACCTCAGTTATTGTGATCGAGTTGCGGAATTGCCTGAGGAAATTGGACGGTTAGAATGTTTAAAAGACTTGGATATCACTGGAACCGGCATAAGTCGGCTTCCAAAGAGTATTTTTAGGATGAAAGGTCTGCGTATTTTTGGGTCTAGACGGCTTCTTGAGTCATGTGGTTTTACATCCGAGATAAAAACCTCTGATAATAAAACATTCTGCTACATAAAAATCCGTGAATATCACAGACCAAAAGCAGAAGTCTGCTGTACCGAGGTCAAGTGATGATATTGAACATCTCCAAAGGCCCAAAGAAGTCACTGCGTTAAGAACTTTTTTAACATGTACTTTCTCCCTTCTCTATAAATTGTCTTATGTGATGAAGATTGCAATTATTTCCGTGTCGGATGTAAATGATGTTCCTTACCTTGTTTTCAAAAGGTTATCAATATATGGTTCAGTAAGCAAGAGTATTCACCTTGTCTGCAGGTGGTGCACCAGTTGTTCTTGTTGTTATAGCTTCTGGTCGCATTGATGTTACTTTTGCCAAGAAGAATAGAAAGATTCATTTTTTTTTCATGGGTCTAATCATCTAAGTGTGCTGATCAAGCTGGAGGTAAATGTTTCTCAACAAAATAGTCAATGAAAAAACTCATCTAAGTTAGACCAGAAACTATGATACATTAGTTCGTCTTGGTTTTTTCTTTTTTCGTTTGTACGGCATTTTGGTTTTATTTGTTTTCGGTTTACACAATTACATGACATACTGAAGTTGAAGGGTAATCTTGAATCAAGGTATAGTTATTAACTTTGACTTCTTAATTAAGTCAAAATCTGTTCATTATTACAATAATGAGACTTGACATGATATTAAAGATGCTCGTTTTATAAATAAATTCAAGAAAAGTTTTGATTTGCATAAATATCTTCTACAATGGGTTGAAATTATTAAAAAGTTGACTTTTGAGTCAAACTATCGAAGAACATATACTATAAAGTGTTTACTGGTACTGAGAAAAGCTACTAAACATGTTTCAGGAATACGAAGTTAATTCACTGCCAATCATTTGCGAATAGCCATTTTCCGACATAATTGAAGCCGGGAACAACCGAAGAATCTAACATATGAATCCACATTACTTCTTGTTCGATGTAGCACTAGGGGTAAAATTGGTGTAAAGATACAAGTAAAATGGTGGGGTTTGACTGGCTTTTATGGAAGTTACTTGTAACAATTCACATTTTTCAGGATAATTACTATTCCCGGACAATTTCACTATTCACTTTTACTATTCATTTTTCCCAAAAATTTTCCCGAAAGTTGATTTTTATTTGATATTCTCAAGTGATAAATCATTTCCATGACAAATTAAATGTTTGACATTCGTCAGATCATTTTCGTGAAAGTTATTAAGGAATTACACGTTTTAGGGTAAAACGTCATTCAGAAATTCTACGTACGACGAAACTCGACCGCGTTAAGTGACCCCGCATCAGAAAAATGTTTGACACACTCATGATTTATTTGAGAATTAATCGTGATTGAGAAAAATATGACCAAAAACTTCCCGACAGGTCACCCAAGCCTGTACTAATCTCGCATGAGCACGCTTAACCGTTTGGGCGATTAACCGTTAGACCACAAAACGCGTTTCTAAGACTATTTAAGTTTTCAACTTATTAGAAAAAGTCAACATATTCTTTCCCTCCTCCATTGACCAAAAATCATCCCTTGATGTTATAAGTCATTTCGTGATTTTTAGGCTTACGGTTTGATGTCTAAAAGACATTTAATACCAACCGACACTAGACTGAGCCCAGTCTATACATTATAAGTCATTTTAAATCATTTTTATCACATTAGAAAAGTAACATTTTACTTTTCTCAATTTTACGCAATATTCAGCGTTTTACGCGAATTACGCGTTTTAGACCCGTGTTTCCAGTTTTTAGCAGGGTTTTAGCACCCGATAGATCCTACCACTCATTTTATATTTTATTATGGACTATATGGACATGTTTAACCATTCTTCCAAGTTCCATAATTTTACGACACCCGGTTTTACGTTTTGAGGCTTAATCATTTACGATTGGCATTTCCCGGAGTCAAAACTAACCAAGTATCTTGGATAATACCAAGAAAAGTCCACACCCTTGCTCTCCAAGCTTACAAACCGACCTAGGAGGGGGGGAGTCATCCCATGTGGCTTCATCTCATGAAATTACCCCTAGATCATCTCTAAATTACAACTTGGTCACCAAGTTTTGGTAATTTCCTACTAGTTTCCTAACCTCCTCATTTGGACTATAAATACTCCCTTCCTCCCCTCATTTAAACGCCACCCTTCACCCTCCCCATCTTCTCATCCTTAGCTCATTCTCTTCCAAGTATCATGCAAGATTCAAGTACAAGTTCAAGGTTGAAACCCTAGTTTCTTTTAGATAATCAAAAATCTTCCAAACCCTAATATACTTGGTGATTTCTCTTGAGTTTGAATCCACTCAAGTCACCTAAACCTTCATCATCCATCTTTCAAGAATACCAAGGGTAGAAAGATTGCATGAAGTGAAAAAGGGTTGAAGCAAGTCTATCAATGTCCTATCCTTACATGTTAACTTCCTTTCATCTTTGAAAGCCAAAAGTTGTGAGCCAAACCCTAACTTGATTCTTGTTAAATAATCATGTTCATGTTATTTACATATTATTTGTGCTATATTATGTCTTGTATTAATGTCCATGATGTATAAAAGTGAGTAAAACAAGTTATTGTACATGATTGATAAGACGAGTTCATAAAACAAGTAAACTAGTGACTTTGTTGGTATAACCCGACCAAAATGGTAAAAATATGATATTGGATTATTACATATTGTAGTAGAGGACTTAACAAGGAAACCGTAGCAATTTGAGCCACCTAAAACGAGTATACGAGTCAAAAGTTACGCCCATTTGAAGTTACCAAAACTTTTCGGCAAACTGCCAAATACCATTCTGATCAAATTTGGGTTTTGAAAGTCCCACTTCTGGTCCGATTCATCAAAAAGTTAAAACACGAAAGTTGTCCGGAACGACGTTTTCGTTCAGGTACAAAGAAGCTCGAGCCCTGAAAACGCTTTTTGAGTGATAAATTCTTCAAAATCTTAACAGCCCATTTTTACACCAAAGTCATTTCATATAAGTTATGGTTTATGAAGACCAAAGGGGTCTTATGACCTAGAATCAAGACACAACCATGGCTAGAGCCAAGGTTGAGTCTCATGACCTTGGAACAAGGACCAAAGGTCATGGCTAGGCCATGACGAAATGACCATACCAACTTACATAGGCGTAAACATGAAACAATGACTTAGGCGATAACTTGAACAAGCAATTTGGATCTACTTCACTTAAAAAGGAACCATGAGATATTACCAAGAGAAAATGGTCATACAAGACTTATGAAACTACCCCTAATAACAATCTTCATGTACAAATAAACTTTCCTAAGTTTATACAAATATCGGACATGTAACTTTCGGATCAAAACTTATATCTATATATTTCATCAACTACTACAATAGTAGGGAGCCTCATGTGAGGAGTTCATTATGTAAGCCGTCGAGTTGAGTTGTGGATTTACGAGTTAAAGTGTCCTGGCTCCTCGAACGCTTACTAACATGACTTCTGAAATATGTCAGCCCGAACGGTAGTAAACGATATACCAAACATACATGTTCATGAATCTTTTCTTTCAAAGACATACAATATACATCATACCACATCATGGACTAAATGCAAGATATATATATATATAGGCACTACTTCATATTCTTTACTCCGATCCTAAGTCGCGACATTCTATTATAGGTTGCTCGTAGAAACCTTCACGATTCGACCGTTACATTCATTACTTGCTATCTTACTTAAGGTGAGTTCATAGCCCCATTCTCCATTACTTAATTGTTTTACAAACCCTTGGGGGGAATACATGCTATTTTTAACCGAGCACAATGTTTTTAAATTGTATGCTGCCTGATTGTTTTATTATCACTAAGTACCTTCCTTGCCAAACCGAGATCCTTTATTATGAACCATTTAATCACTAGAAATAGTGAGCGCGAATATTAATAATAGGCCTATTGGGATTGACGAATCCCATTTGTATTGACTAAGTGCAAACAAATGCATTAATATTTGAGACATTAGGTATGACGGCAAAGTATCTACCGGGATAACTCCGCCGATCGATATTGGTACCCTTTAACGTTATGGTGTCATAAGCTTAGTAATGATAATAACTGTTTTGTTTTCCAAACATTGGTGTGAGCCTATAACTCACACTACCAACATATTGTGTTCAATCGATTTAACAAACTCTATGAATATCACTCAACCTTTGTGTTGATCTCTCAAGCATGTATTTCAGGTTCATGACGATCAAGGATGGCACGGAAGGACACGGATACTCAAGAGGGCTATAAATTTTATTATCATTCAAAACTCATTTATTATACATTGTAAACATGGAACCAATTGGGACCTCATTTTGAAATCTCTGATATTTATATAATTTGAATGATACATCTTTTAAAACGACTCAATTGGAGTTCGTTTTCTATTATTGTGACTATTGTGCCGTCGAGTAACACCCAGTTTGAATTCCGCTGCATCCATGAATTGGGGGTGTTACAGATTGGTACCAGAGCCATGGTTATAGAGAAACGGGTCTAAGTGAGACCTAAACTATAACTACAATCACAAACAAAAACATTTTATAGCCTTCCGCTCTCCGTGTCTTCCATCCTCCAGACGATTATGGATTTAGTAAGCATGTTATGATACACAAACATGTTAGTATATTCATATATACCCATTTTGAGCATTTCCCCGTAAGCATTAGTATATTGATTTATAAACTTGGTTTATTTTCAATCATTTATCTAAACAATGGACTAAACATATCTGCGTATGCCTATTCTAGGGCATTTCGACACAACCAGATTCTCCCAATCATGTTCCTACTCCAACATTTTATGTCCAAGACATTGTAACTGATTGCAATGGTCTTTCCTATTTTCCAAGACATTGTATTATACAATGGTCTTAATCATTTCTCAAATGTTTTGAGTCACACAATGGTTTAACCTACTTCCCAGACATTGTGAATTGCACAATGGTCTAACCTAATTCCGAGACATTGTGTTTTGTGCAATGGTCTCTAGAATTATTCCATCACATCATCAATATCATTTCATATGATATCAAAAACCCGTCACAACCTATCAATTTCTAAATAGAAATATGAGATTTCTAAAGGACAAACAAATCCATCACCTACAAAAGCTGAAGTTCAGCTTTACATTCATCAAAGTTTTCTTATGAAACCTTCATTGTTAAAAGTTCGTGATCCTGGCCAAGTATGTTCTATTTTAGAACTACTTAAAAACTTCCTTTCCATACGTACCTACCCTTACTATCTTCTATGCAATGGAATGTGAAAACATGGGTTACAAGTCTTGTATGGCCGGGACTTGCAATTGAAGGGTTTGACATTGCCTTTGTTTAGTGGACAGTTTCCCGAAAGCAACGGACATATCAAAAGTATACCTAATTGAGGTATTTGAAAATTTTATCGAACCTTGGCTAAATATAGACTAGTCACCTATATTTAACCTTGGGACAGTGGAATATAGTCTGACTAACTATATTCGACTTAAAATTTTCAAATACTGAGAATAGTTGTACTAGGGTTATGTTTAGATTGATTTCCTACATGAACACGATAAACCACCAGAATACATTAAAACAATCTAGAGACACGATAGTGCCTTACCACTCAGCAAGATCTTAACACCTTATTTGTATGATCTAAATTCATTCTTGAAATTTTTCATTTATGAGATAATCCGAATTACTATCTTGGGATAGTTACCAATCCTTCTCTTCATCCTGTAGAAGTACTATCCTGTTTAGGTCCTAAAGATACCATTCCATCATAAACTTTTAAAATCTCTTAAGATTTTTAAAGCAAACTCAACATCTATACCTAAGAGTATTAATGTTAAGCATACACTAAGCACTTTTGTTCATCAACATATCACAACATTACCTTCACAACCGTGGCAAACACAAGCTCATTAACAGATCTTGATGCACTTTTAAGGCTCAAATCATCCTTAGTACACCACAAGCACCCTTATCAGCTTTACAAGTTTGAATATTCATCTTGTACTTTTGGAACACCAGTATCATCTCGTAATACCCTACCTTGTAACTCACCGACTAAGTATGAATGTTGTGTTGGATGATTTGTAATTATTTGAATGGATTGGGATGCTTTTCATTTAAATAAAGACATTGTAAATCACTAAACCATAAGTTTATATTTCCTTATCTACATTGTTTGGGATGCCTCTCTATGTAAATAAAGAATTATAAACAAGTGGGCTTATTTGTATCCGAAATAACATAAGTATGAAGTCAACAACCGATTACCTACTAGGCTATGATTGCAATTACTATCTCAATTCCTATTAATATTCGACTGCTATATCAATTTCCTTTGATATTCGACTATTACCATACCTTTCCTACATAAAAAGTAAGCCTCATTCTACACCATACACTGAAATAACAAATCAAACTGCATCACTGGTAATCCCAGACTTTAGTCCTCATAAGTAACCACACCTGTTCATCGACACACGACGCAGACCCCTAGAATTCCAAGTCGGAGACAGGGTTATGCTAAGGGTATCGCCTTGGAAAGGCTTGATACGATTCGGTAAACGAGGAAAACTAAACCCAAGATACATCGGACCATTCAAAATCCTTGTCAGGGTTGGCCCTGTGGCGTACAGACTTGAGCTTCCATCAGAACTCAGTAATGTACATCCCACTTTCCATGTATCAAACCTAAAGAAATGCTTGTCGGAAGAATCACTAGTGATTCCACTCGATGAAATTCAACTCAATGACGATCTTCAATTTATTAAGGAACCCATAGAAATCATGGACCGAGAGGTCAAACAACTCAAGCAAAGCCGTATTCCAATTGTCAAAGTTCGTTGGAACTCACGACGTGGTCCTGAATACACATGGGAACGAGAGGACCAGATACGTAAGAAATACCCACATCTTTTTACCAACAAAGTTTCTACTCCCAACGCAAATTGATCTCCGGGACGGAGCTCTCATATGGGGTGGAGACTGTAACAATTCACATTTTTCAGGATAATTACTATTCCCGGACAATTTCACTATTCACTTTTACTATTCATTTTTCCCAAAAATTTTCCCGAAAGTTGATTTTTATTTGATATTCTCAAGTGATAAATCATTTCCATGACAAATTAAATGTTTGACATTCGTCAGATCATTTTCGTGAAAGTTATTAAGGAATTACACGTTTTAGGGTAAAACGTCATTCAGAAATTCTACGTACGACGAAACTCGACCGCGTTAAGTGACCCCGCATCAGAAAAATGTTTGACACACTCATGATTTATTTGAGAATTAATCGTGATTGAGAAAAATATGACCAAAAACTTCCCGACAGGTCACCCAAGCCTGTACTAATCTCGCATGAGCACGCTTAACCGTTTGGGCGATTAACCGTTAGACCACAAAACGCGTTTCTAAGACTATTTAAGTTTTCAACTTATTAGAAAAAGTCAACATATTCTTTCCCTCCTCCATTGACCAAAAATCATCCCTTGATGTTATAAGTCATTTCGTGATTTTTAGGCTTACGGTTTGATGTCTAAAAGACATTTAATACCAACCGACACTAGACTGAGCCCAGTCTATACATTATAAGTCATTTTAAATCATTTTTATCACATTAGAAAAGTAACATTTTACTTTTCTCAATTTTACGCAATATTCAGCGTTTTACGCGAATTACGCGTTTTAGACCCGTGTTTCCAGTTTTTAGCAGGGTTTTAGCACCCGATAGATCCTACCACTCATTTTATATTTTATTATGGACTATATGGACATGTTTAACCATTCTTCCAAGTTCCATAATTTTACGACACCCGGTTTTACGTTTTGAGGCTTAATCATTTACGATTGGCATTTCCCGGAGTCAAAACTAACCAAGTATCTTGGATAATACCAAGAAAAGTCCACACCCTTGCTCTCCAAGCTTACAAACCGACCTAGGAGGGGGGGAGTCATCCCATGTGGCTTCATCTCATGAAATTACCCCTAGATCATCTCTAAATTACAACTTGGTCACCAAGTTTTGGTAATTTCCTACTAGTTTCCTAACCTCCTCATTTGGACTATAAATACTCCCTTCCTCCCCTCATTTAAACGCCACCCTTCACCCTCCCCATCTTCTCATCCTTAGCTCATTCTCTTCCAAGTATCATGCAAGATTCAAGTACAAGTTCAAGGTTGAAACCCTAGTTTCTTTTAGATAATCAAAAATCTTCCAAACCCTAATATACTTGGTGATTTCTCTTGAGTTTGAATCCACTCAAGTCACCTAAACCTTCATCATCCATCTTTCAAGAATACCAAGGGTAGAAAGATTGCATGAAGTGAAAAAGGGTTGAAGCAAGTCTATCAATGTCCTATCCTTACATGTTAACTTCCTTTCATCTTTGAAAGCCAAAAGTTGTGAGCCAAACCCTAACTTGATTCTTGTTAAATAATCATGTTCATGTTATTTACATATTATTTGTGCTATATTATGTCTTGTATTAATGTCCATGATGTATAAAAGTGAGTAAAACAAGTTATTGTACATGATTGATAAGACGAGTTCATAAAACAAGTAAACTAGTGACTTTGTTGGTATAACCCGACCAAAATGGTAAAAATATGATATTGGATTATTACATATTGTAGTAGAGGACTTAACAAGGAAACCGTAGCAATTTGAGCCACCTAAAACGAGTATACGAGTCAAAAGTTACGCCCATTTGAAGTTACCAAAACTTTTCGGCAAACTGCCAAATACCATTCTGATCAAATTTGGGTTTTGAAAGTCCCACTTCTGGTCCGATTCATCAAAAAGTTAAAACACGAAAGTTGTCCGGAACGACGTTTTCGTTCAGGTACAAAGAAGCTCGAGCCCTGAAAACGCTTTTTGAGTGATAAATTCTTCAAAATCTTAACAGCCCATTTTTACACCAAAGTCATTTCATATAAGTTATGGTTTATGAAGACCAAAGGGGTCTTATGACCTAGAATCAAGACACAACCATGGCTAGAGCCAAGGTTGAGTCTCATGACCTTGGAACAAGGACCAAAGGTCATGGCTAGGCCATGACGAAATGACCATACCAACTTACATAGGCGTAAACATGAAACAATGACTTAGGCGATAACTTGAACAAGCAATTTGGATCTACTTCACTTAAAAAGGAACCATGAGATATTACCAAGAGAAAATGGTCATACAAGACTTATGAAACTACCCCTAATAACAATCTTCATGTACAAATAAACTTTCCTAAGTTTATACAAATATCGGACATGTAACTTTCGGATCAAAACTTATATCTATATATTTCATCAACTACTACAATAGTAGGGAGCCTCATGTGAGGAGTTCATTATGTAAGCCGTCGAGTTGAGTTGTGGATTTACGAGTTAAAGTGTCCTGGCTCCTCGAACGCTTACTAACATGACTTCTGAAATATGTCAGCCCGAACGGTAGTAAACGATATACCAAACATACATGTTCATGAATCTTTTCTTTCAAAGACATACAATATACATCATACCACATCATGGACTAAATGCAAGATATATATATATATAGGCACTACTTCATATTCTTTACTCCGATCCTAAGTCGCGACATTCTATTATAGGTTGCTCGTAGAAACCTTCACGATTCGACCGTTACATTCATTACTTGCTATCTTACTTAAGGTGAGTTCATAGCCCCATTCTCCATTACTTAATTGTTTTACAAACCCTTGGGGGGAATACATGCTATTTTTAACCGAGCACAATGTTTTTAAATTGTATGCTGCCTGATTGTTTTATTATCACTAAGTACCTTCCTTGCCAAACCGAGATCCTTTATTATGAACCATTTAATCACTAGAAATAGTGAGCGCGAATATTAATAATAGGCCTATTGGGATTGACGAATCCCATTTGTATTGACTAAGTGCAAACAAATGCATTAATATTTGAGACATTAGGTATGACGGCAAAGTATCTACCGGGATAACTCCGCCGATCGATATTGGTACCCTTTAACGTTATGGTGTCATAAGCTTAGTAATGATAATAACTGTTTTGTTTTCCAAACATTGGTGTGAGCCTATAACTCACACTACCAACATATTGTGTTCAATCGATTTAACAAACTCTATGAATATCACTCAACCTTTGTGTTGATCTCTCAAGCATGTATTTCAGGTTCATGACGATCAAGGATGGCACGGAAGGACACGGATACTCAAGAGGGCTATAAATTTTATTATCATTCAAAACTCATTTATTATACATTGTAAACATGGAACCAATTGGGACCTCATTTTGAAATCTCTGATATTTATATAATTTGAATGATACATCTTTTAAAACGACTCAATTGGAGTTCGTTTTCTATTATTGTGACTATTGTGCCGTCGAGTAACACCCAGTTTGAATTCCGCTGCATCCATGAATTGGGGGTGTTACATTACTGAACGTTTTCCAGGACTAACAAAATATCGGAACATGATTTTGAAGCTTGTAACATTTAAGGTTTGAGTTAATAAGTATATGTATGATGTTCAGCTTACAGAGTTGACTTCTTCAGAAAGTCAAACTAATATCTTGATGAAAATAGTAGAATGTTGATACGATTTTGAATAAAAAGTTATCATAAGTTCATAACCATGTTTCAATTTGTGTAAATATGTTCTAAATTAGGATGGATATTGTTTAACATGAAAAAGTTGAGTTTTGTGTCAGATCAGTAGTAAATGGGTCAAAATACTTTGTACTTTCATTTTCGCAGCATTGTGTTTAATTACCAATAGTAATACTTTCAGAACTAATGAACAAGAAACGTTATAGCCAAAAGGTTCAATAACATGTAATTCCTGTCAGTGGTCGATATTTGACATATGAAGTTATCAATCTCAGATACGTGGTTAACTTTTATATGAATGGAAGGTAGCTTTCGCCTGATTGCAGATTGTAAATTATCAATGAACTCGAAGTAGATTATCAGTTACATGTGTTTCTGAGTTTCAGAGGTGAAGACACCCGCAAGAACAATGTTGATCATCTTTATTTTACTCTATAGCAGAAAAGCATTCATTAGTTTGACTTTTTTTAATGTATCATATCGTAACCGATTGATTGACCTCAGGTGACCAGAAAAGCATTATGTATTACTATATCGTAACCGATTGATCGATCTGAGATGTTGGCTATTCATGTAAGGCTACATTTTGCATGTTGAAAGGTGTTTGATTTTAAATAATTTCAGTTCATGGAGTTGACTTTTTTCGAAAAGTCAAACACTGTTCTTGATGAAAAGTAGGATTTTTTATATGAGTTTTGTCATTATCATGTTGACTTCACTGATTTTTTCATTGGATCATGCTGGACAACATGTTTTTACTTTTTAAAATTGAAGTTGTTGCAACAACTAAAACTAAATACATTAACAAGTCGAAATTTCATAGACGTGTGAGTGCGATAATGATTGTTCTGTGAGAATAGTATCACCACATGGACTCAAAGTTGACTTTTAAAGGTCAAAGGTTGTGTAAATATAAACATTGAAAGTTTGAAACATGCTACTGATACATGAAATTTAGTATCATGCAGAACTGAAAACGGTTTGTTACCGACATGGTGTAAAATGATGTAAAATTTTAATTAACTGATTGTTGTATTTAGGAGTTAAGTTAACATAGTCTTAGATTAATTAATATTCATATTGTTCTTATTTTTCGGATTGCTTAAAGAAATTGAAGGTTGATTTTATGTGTTTATGGTGTCGGGATAATAACCGGGTCCAAAACGGGTCAACAAGATGATCTAAAACAGTAAGTTTATATATTTTGAATTTTGCTGCTCAGTGCACTGCTTAGTACGGAGTGTTTAAATTTAGTTTATTGGGTTAGTATAATAGTACTGGAAGTAGAAATTAATACACTGAAATTAAAATTTTTTACTAGTAGTATTTGTTGTTACGTCCTTTTAAAAGACGGGGGAATTTTTTTTTTAATTTCTTAACAGTTAACACAATCGTTTTGCAAAGATATAAAAAACGCATGGCTTGACCTTCCAATTCCATAGTTGAATATAGTTTACTTCATTTATGAAATTGGCAGCCACTCGGTAACTTGTTAACATGTTTGATTCTGAATCATGATGTATAGTTGGATATCTTTCATATGCAGTTTTTAGCAATTTTAAAGAAATATCCAATTGATAAATTCTAAAAAATTAATGATAGTCGAGTTGATCTTTAAATTAATTTGTGGTATCATTTATTGCTTTGTCGTTTATTCCTCCATTTATTTCAGCATTTTTTAAGAAAAAGTTACAAGTTCCACCATTTGAGTATCTATTGTTTCTTGTTTGAGTTCTAACCGAGTGAGCACGCCTTTAGAAGCTGAAGTTATATGTTTGCTTTTGGCAATTCTGTTTTAGTTGGAGAGAATGTCAGTGATATCGAAGTAAAATATGATGTTAATCAACAGAAGATTCTTTGATCGATGTTCTAAGAATTTGAATTGTCAAGATATTTCTTAATCATTAAGGACAGGGAAATTTAGCGGAAATAAAATTTATATCAGTGTAAAGGAACAAATAATATATTTAGAAATCGAAGTTAAGAAGTGGCGCATGAGGTTAGTTTATTTTCATATTAACAAACCACAAGTATCATTTACATGTGTTGCAGTTAAAACTTAAATATATGGAACAAATAGCAATATATTAATGTCATTAGCACAATACAACGATAGATACATGTCTTCATCTCTATGGCATATTCCTATTGAACTGAAAAGAGATGTTATCTTGAGAAAATTTCAGATGTCGACACATAGAAATGTGTGTTAATATGTTATTTTTGTTCACATTGTTGATTGTTTTCATAAAGAACTCGATGTTTGATCTCAAGGCCTTGCATTGGGGTCAATCAGTTTTGAGATTTCAATTAATCTCAACTTCCCTGTTGTATCATCTTACAGGTCAAGCTCTAGTGTGGTTACAGAAAATATCAATAGTCCAACAAACTCCAAAGGTCTTTTAGGTCAACAGATTTGAAGATGTTAATAGTAGGATTGATTTTGTTTTCTGTAAAAATTACTGTACTACTTTGTTAGGACATATAATCGATATTACCAACTTTTTTTGTTCTTACCTGTTTGTCTCAACAGTGTCTCAGCAGTGTCGGCTATTAAAATATTAAACTAGAACGGCCTGTTATTAGAAAACCGAAGAGAAAAAAAAACTTCAAACTAGAAAAACTCATTTCATTTCACACACACTAATTACACCATCAAAAACACACACACTCATTTCAATAATCTGATCATGTTCGGTTACAAGCTTGGTTTTTGGGTCATTTGTGTTTGCACACCAATGTCCTGTTGACTTAAATGTTGTGTTTTTATGGCTAGTTTGTTGGGTTTTGATTAGGCTATGCTTTTGATTGTTATTAGATGAAATAGGGTATCACAACTGGTTAGCTAAGCTGTCTAGTTGCCCTTTATTTCATTGATTTTGGGATCTTTTTAAGATTATTACTATTATTTATTAGAGGAGAGGGAGTGCATGCGGGAAGAACGCGGGGAAGGTGAACCCCCGCACGGGAACACCGCCGCCTCGCGGGGAACCCCGCACGGGGAGGTAAAAATCGGGAATCTTCACGCATGCGGGGAGGAGGAAAAGAGACGTTGGGTGAGTGAAATTTTAATAGAATTTAATGAGTGAAGGGTGAGTGAAGGTGCCGCCTCCAAAAATGAAGTGAGTGAAGGGTGAGTGAAGGAAAAAGTGGGAGATGATGTGGCGCAAGGGGATTGGTTGTGAGTGAGTGAAGGGGAGAGGAGTGAGTGATGCACTCCCCCCACCCTTAGCGTTTAGTGTTTGAGTTGAATCTTGTTAAGAGTAATGCTTTTTTATTTATTTATTGAGATTTGCGTTGTGCAGTTTGTTTTAATTTTTTCTTAAAGTACTTGTTTTTATACTTGTTTTTATTGAGATTCGCGTGTATTTAACTACAGTTTTTATTCGAAAGGAGTTAGGTGCATGTACTGTTTATTACTAATAAATAAAAACTTTATTCACACAAGAATATAAAATTTACTTAGCAAATGGTACAACACCTTGCAAACAAACACATCACCATTGATTGTCTTTCTGATAAAGCTTGAGGGTCGGTCATTCATCTCATCCAAGTTTCTTTGCAATCTATCCGTGTAATTTAAATATTGGTTCCAGAACAGATATTTGATTTGATATAATCATTCGATGGCATCTTCATCTACTTCACACATTCAGAAGAGCTTCAAGTATGATGTGTTTATAAGTTTTAGAGGTGAAGACACTCGTAACACCTTTGTTGGCCATCTTTATGAAGCTTTTAAGCAAAAAAGCATTGAAACTTATAAAGATGATGAGAAGATAAAAAAAGGGAAAACAATTAGTGATGAGCTTATCCAAGCCATTGAAGACTCAAGATTCTACATCATTATTTTCTCAAAGAACTATGCTTCCTCATCTTGGTGCCTAGATGAGCTAGTCAAGATTATGGAGTGTCAGAAGAAGATGAACAATGAGCCTACTGCTTATCCCGTTTTCTTTGATGTCGAGCCAACAGAAGTCCGTAAGCAAAGTGGGGCTGTTGGAGCTGCCTTCACCAAACATGGAAATAATGAATCTGCTGGCAAATGGAGAGGAGCGTTGAAAGCAGCAGCTGATCTTGCTGGATGGGAGTTGAAGAACACTCTTAATGGGTATTTTCTTCCTTATATAATATGTTCATGATCTATTATCGGTGCGACATAAAATGGGTCGAAATGGGCCCAGAAAATCTTTAGCTAGATATGAAACGAGTCAAATGGGTCGAAAGTCATCAAGGTGTATTTTTAGCTAAACATGATTTTTTATTGTTGTAACATAGTTATATCTATTATATCTTTAACCAACTTTTTTATGAAAATTACCCAACCGACCCAGCCTTATCTTATTCTTTCATTATCTATACTGAATGGGTTATCCATGGCATCTCTTATGCTTATGTTAGTATGTCATTACCTCATATACGGTTTTATGTGTTATAGATCTGAAAATTAATTGTGTATCGGGTTCTTTAACATATAGGCATGAAGCTAAACTCATTCAAAAGATTGTTGAAGAGATATCATTAGAGTTACGTTGTATTAATTGGGGTGTTGATGAAAGCTTAATAGGCATAAAGACCCGGATAAACGGTGTTGTTTCATCCTTAGAATTAGGTGTTGATGATGTTCGCATGATAGGGATCAAGGGGATGGGAGGTGCGGGCAAGACAACTTTGGCCAGAGCTATTTATGAACATATATCCTATCAGTTCAAAGGTTATAGCTTTGTTGAAAATGTTAGGGAAAAATCAACACCGTCTATGTCTGGTTTGAATTTATTACAAGAACAAGTACTTTCAGATGTTTTATCAGATAAAGGCATCAGGGTAAGTGGTGTTCTTGAGGGGAAAAGCATGCTGAAAAAGAAGATGTGTGGAAGAAAGGTTCTTATTGTTCTAGATGATGTTGATAAGATAGAACAACTTGTGGCGTTAGCCGGTGACCATAGTTGGTTTAAGCCGGGAAGTAGAATTATTATAACAACTAGGGATGCACAGGTGCTAATAGCACACAACGTGAAGTTGATTCTTGATGTACATTTGTTAGATGATATGGAAGCAATGAGTCTCTTTAGTAGGCATGCATTTGGGAGAGAGATTCCAGTTGAAGGGTACAAAGAGCTATCGGAACAGGTTGTACGTTACGCTGCTGGTCTTCCCCTAACGATCAAAGTTTTAGGTTCGTTTCTATGTGGCAAAGATGATCTTGACTGGAAAGATGCGTTAGAAAGACTAGAAACAATTCCATTGAATGAAACTATGAAAGTTTTGGAGTTAAGCTATATCGATCTAGAGGAGGATTACAAGGAAATATTCCTAGACGTTGCATGCTTACTCAAAGGTCGGCTGAAAGATTATGCAATCATAGCGCTTGAAAGCTGTGGATTTCGTGCTCGGATTGGTTTAAGGGTTCTTGAACTGAAATCTCTTATAACTATTTCTGAAGATGGGGTGTTGGATATGCACGACCATATAGAAGAAATGGGCATGAATATTGTCCGTCAAGTGAACCCCAATAAACCTGAAAGGCATAGCCGGTTATGGATTAAGGAGGAAGTTGTAGATGTATTGGCTAATAACAAGGTAAGTATCAAGTTATTTGGGTTTTGGTAAACTAAAAATTCAGTATACTTTTCTAAAAATACAATTATTCATGGTACAAAAACAAACTTTTGATAACAAGCCATTTAATACCTAGTCAAATACAGGGTAGTATTAATGGGCCTTTGTTAAAACACATTAAACATTATTATCATCAACAATGATACATAAATGTAAAGCATTGAATGAATGTGAATAAAAATGACAATAATGGTTTTGAATAGAATAATAACGTATAATAGTGCAGGACTATATAGGAAGATAAAAGCAAGAAAGAATTCAAAATTTGAAAAAACATTGGTTGTGGAGTGAGGGGGTGGTAAATTGGTAAATAATCCTTCCTAGAACGACTCTCTATTGTCTTTGTCTGGTCTCATTTTGAGAGAGTCTTTGACCACAATAAACACAAAACATGCTAGAATGGTTGCTCTGTATCGCTTTGCTTTGCTGTGTTTACAATAATAAAGTTTTTAAATTTTAATAAAATATAAGACTGGGTACATATGCAATGGAATTCAATTTTGAAACAAATTTGATGGTCACTGCTATTTGAATTACAGGGTACCCAAGCAACAAAATGTATAAGACTGGGTACATATGCAAAGGAATTCAATTTTGAAATTTTAATGAACGGTCTCGCAAACATGAAGGAACTTAGATTTCTTTATGTGGTTTCCCCATTTGTAAAGAACTTTGATGAAGATTGTCTACACCTACCAAATGCCTTACGATTTCTGAGATGGAATATTTATCCTTTTCCAAGTTTGCCGAAAACATTTCAAGCAAAATATCTTGTTGGACTTGAAATTGAGTTCGGCAATATGGTTCAACTTTGGAAAGATGGAGAAGAAAAGGTAATGTAATGGTTGATTCATTAATTGGTAGTTTTATCTTTCCCTCTCTTGTTACTCATTACAGCAATTAATATTTATCTTTCTATTTTTTGTTGCTTATGACAGCCTTTTTTAAAGCTCAGGTTCCTAAAGTTCACCTATTCATTTTATTTGAGGACCCTTGACCTTAGTGTTGCTCCGAATCTTGAGACACTAATTCTTGAATTTTGTGATAATTTGGTAGAAGTTCATTTCCAGGTTTCTCCAAATCTAAAGAAGTTATGTATCTATGGTTGTAAAAGATTTGAAAAATTACACATGCCTGCTGAAAGTCCAAAGCTTGTAACTCTCATCTTCCGTAATTTATTGAAGTTGAGGACCCTTCACCTCGGGGTTACTCCAAATCTTGAAACGCTAAGAGTCGAGTATTGTACTGATTGGGTCGAACATCAGATTCCTACTGAATGTCCAAAGCTCATAACTCTCAACCTCCGTGATTGTATTCAAGTTACGGAATTGCCTGAGGAAATTGGACAGTTAGAATGTTTAAAAGAGTTGGATATCACTGGAACAGGCATTAGTCATCTTCCAGAGAGTATTTTTAGGATGAAAGGTCTGCGTATTGTTGGGTCTAGACGGCTTCTTGAGTCATGTGGTTTTACATCCGAGATACAAACCACTGATTATAAAACATTCTACTGCTACATATAAAGCCATGAATAGCACAGGCACCAAAAGCAGAAGACAGAAGTCCCATGTACCGGGTCGAGTGATGATTTTGAACATCTCCAAAGGCCCAACGATGTCACTGCATTAAGAACATTTTTAACAGGTACTTTCTCCCTTTTCTATAAATTGTCTTATGTTCGATGAAGATTGCAATTATTTCCGTGTCGGATGTAAATGATGTTCCTCGCCTTATGTTTAAAAGGTTATCAATATATGGTTCAGTAAGCAAGAGTATTCACCTTGTCTGCAGGTGGTGCACCAGTTGTTCTTGTTGTTATAGCTTCTGGTCGTATTGATGTTACTTTTGCTAAGAATAATAGAAAGATTCATTCTATTTCATGAGTCTGATCATCTGAGTGTGCTGATCAAGATGGAGATAATTTTTTCTTTAAGTCAAAGAAACATTTTTTTTCTTTCTTTTGAACTGCAATCTAATTTTAAATTGATATACTGAACTTGAAGTTTAATCTCCGCCCTAGATGGTTTGGTTTCAGCTAGGCGTTTAAAATCAATATACAAGGAGATACGCCAAGGAACCAAGTCTCTAATACTAGTTGTCTAGTTATATACTGTTGAATCAGGTATAGTTATTAACTTTGACTTCTTTATTAAGTCAATGTATGTTAATGGTTAAAACAATGAAACATTTACATGATCATGTTATAATAATTCAAGAAAAGTTTACATTTGCAAAAATATAGTCTATAATGGGTTGAAATCAGTGAAAGATTGACTTTTGAGTCAAACTATTGACTTTTCAATGGATTTCATTCTCTATGGAAGCACATATGATATATTATATATAGTGTTTACTGGTACTAAAAAGCTTCTAAACATGTTTCATGAATACGAAGCTACTTCACTGTGAGTGATATGCGAAAATCCATTTTCCGACAGAATCTGAAGCCTGGAACCAGGGATGCAGTTATCAAATAAAACAACATTACTTAATTATTTGTTTTTCTACTGTTGCCTTACGTTTCTTGCTGTTGGGCTACAAAATATAGAATGTAGTATTTTGATAACAGTTTAGTGAGAATAGTATCACCACATGGACTCAAAGTTGACTTTTAAAGGTCAAAGGTTGTGTAACTAGTTTCGCTTTACCCTACTAGTCTTTTGTAGTGAATGGACAAAGATGCCTCCCAACTAGTTTCGTTTTACATGTTTAGTTTATTAAAGTAAGTTTCGGATGACATTGAAATACAACTTCTTAAATGTAATTTATAATGATGTTAAATTGTGAAAACACTACAAATTTAACGCAAAAAATAATTAAGTAGATGAAATGGAAAGTTAATGGGAAATTTGATGCGAATAGACTTAGGGCCGTTTGGTTTATAATTGGGGTTGGATTCGTATTTGGATTTGGTATAAGATTTAGATTTAAAATATGTTTAGGAGAGAGAAAATCTATTGAAATATATTTTATAATATATTTTAAATAAAAAATAATAAAACTTTCACTCAATTTTAACAAAACAAATGTTATATTAAATATAAAAGGTTAAAATTAACTAAAAGACAATCAAATGTAAAAAAAAAAAAAAAAAAAAAAAAAAAAAAAAAATGTGTAGGATGCATATGTCACAATCAGTTGGAATCAAGATGAAACCAGTCAAATTAGTAAAGATTCAAAAAAGTTGTTAGCAAAGGTTTCAAATCATTCATTTTTGCTACCAAACAACAATTATTGTGACAAATCCAGTCGCACAGTGTTCATACCCCTAACCAAACATTACTTTAATGTACAAAACATGATAAAATATGAATGGAATAGATTATGTTTGAGATCATTTGTTTATTGCATTAGGTTAAATTCCATCCTGGTTGTATCTTTGTGTACACGCATATGATTTAGACTATTTGTACAACTAGCAATATACTTAAAATATATTTTTGTTCGTTGTACCTTATAAATTTATTGACAAATCTCTATTCATTTAAAGTGAGCTACAAAACTTAGGCCATAGAATTGTGTTGACAAAACAAAGCTCGACACTCTAAAATATATTCATGCCTAGAAATTGCGTGTGATTTTTATAATAAACTAGAGTTAGTGCATTTTTTGGAGATATTATGGAGGCGTTTAGTTGGAAAACATTTTCTTTCATTTCCTATTTCATGTTTTGTAGGAAAAGAGAAGGGAGTTTGATTTTCACAAAATAATGGAAAATTTAGAAAACGCGTTTAGTATGAGAAACATGTGTTTGTGTTTTTCATTTTTCAAAACTAGAAAACATGTTTAAGTATTGTTGTTTTATATCTCAATTCACTATTCACCTTAGTAATATTATAAAAACATTTTCAAAACAAAAAAAACAAATATTATAAACTAACCAACTAAGTTATAAAATAACTAAAATATCTAATAAGAGAAAATAAAAACAGAAAAACGTAAAAAATCGGACAAAAACGTTAAAAAAACGGACGAAAACGTAAAAAAATGGACGAAAACGTAAGAAATTTGACGAAAACGTAAAAAAAACGAACGAAAACGTACAAAATCATTTGAAAACGTAAAAAAACAGACGAAAACATAAAAAAAACCGGACGCATAGGTAAAAAAACAGATGAAAACGTACAAAAACGGACGAAAACGTAAAAAAATCGGACCAAAACATAAAAAATCGGATGAAAACGTAAAAAAATGGACGAAAACGTAAATAAACGGATGAAAACATAAATAAACAGATGAAAACGTTAAAAAACGGACGAAAACGTAAAAATAAGAAGAAAACGTAAAAATCGGATGAAAACAGAGAAAAACAGACAAAAACGGGTAAAAACCCACGAAAGTATATAAAAATGAACGAAAACAGATTAGGGGTATTTTAAGGGAAAATAGGTGAAAAAAAAAAAAAAAAAAAGTTTTCTAGTTTTGTGTATTAAATATGGAAATAGGAATTTTGTGTTTTGTAGAGAATTTTATTGGAAAACACTAATTTGAACGCAATCTCTGTTTTCCTTGTTTTCCACAAAACATTTTATGGAAAATAAGGGTGTTTTCCTTCAACTAAACGCACCATATGCAACACAATTGTTTTTACATGTGGGGCCCACAAGTTTTGTAAATGTACTATTTTTTACCCTCTTGATATCTATTGATAGTCTTCATCGGTTCGTTTATCTGGTTGTTTGGTTTGGTTAAAAAAAACTTGCTTGGTAAAATCAAACCGTTTCGAATTCAAATTGGATTAAACTGAATCAAAAACCAAATTTGAATTCGATTTGGTTTTCAAGTTGAACACGAAAAGCAAAGGAACGAGGTAACCGAAGGCACAAGGGGGTCGTTGGTTAGATTAAAAATATATTTTTTTAAACTTAAAAATGTTATATTTATACTAAGAAATTGTTTTTGTATATATATAAATATATAAAAAAGTATATATATGTTTATGTAAATTCGTATTTCAGTTCATTTCGGTTTACATTTTGTCAAAACTATATTCAAGCCAAAACCGAATATTTAATTTGGTTAGGTTCAATTAACAAATTCGGTTCGGTTTTATTCGGTTCAGTCCGGTTTGGTTTTCGCGAATACATTTAAAACTGGGCTTATGAACTGGCCTTATGAAGTAGCCCATTATACGTGAATATATTTAAAACTGAGCTTATAAACTAGTCTTATGAAAGGCAGCCCATTATACTTGAATATATATAAAACTGGCCTAATGAAAGCTAGCCTGTACGTGATTATATTTAAAACTGGGCTTATGAACTAGCCCATTATAAATCCGTTCAATTAAAGGAAACTAGCCGAACTCATCACTCGTACAAATACAGGAATAGAAAAAACACAATGAATATAATCAATCAGTTTTGCGAATTTTTAAATTTTGGTTTCGTCATCGTGCATGAGTACGAATCAAGTAAGAAAATCAATTGTGTATTTATATATATAACTAGTGATGAATAATACAAAGCAAGACTGTCAAGATCGCGATCTCGCGCAAGATCGTTTTTGTCTTTGCAAGATCGATATCGTAGGATCGGATCACGATCCTACGATCCTACCAACTTGTCATATTTTGTAAACAAATAATATACGAGTCAAACTGTTTTACATTTCTACTCAACGTTAAAGATAAATTCATATAATATCCTCTTGAAAATGACAAAGTTTAAATTTCAAATACTAAAGTAACAGTAAAACACAAAAAAGTCAAGTTTCAATCGTTACGTTAACGATTTAGCGGAATAATATTACATAACATATGTCCTAAATGTCTCAAAACGAGCCATCAACATGATTTCAAGAAAACAAACATTTTATAAGTGGCATTCCAAAACATAATTTTTGATTAGTTTAATCACAGTGAAGTAAAGTAAATTAAACTATTAAACACTTTTAGACTATAATCTATTTAGAAAAGTAGAAAACTATGTATAAACTATAATCTATTTAGAAATTGAAACAGTAATGGTTTAGTTATTAAACGTTAATTAAACACAAGTTTGTTTTTTTGGCCTAAGCAAGTGGGATTTGACATAAAAAAAAAAAAGAAAAAAAAAAGAAAAGGTGAACTCGGATCGCGTGTCGATCCTACGATCTTACGTGCGATCCTACGATCTTACGTGCGATCCTACGATTTTACTTACGATCCTACCTCAGATGCGATCCTACAACGATCCTACACGATTTTGACTGGTGTGCACGTAAGATCGTACGATCTTACATGTAAACTCGCGATTTTGACAACCTTGATACAAAGTATCCTACGTGCTTTTTTTTCATTATCAAAACAGTGCTAGATAATCAAAAGTTCAAAACCCAATAGCTATGATTTATAATAGATAAGTATTTAGACACTCATGCTTCGGCCAACTTCCATAATACGTTAATAAGTTTATTTGGTCGTTGTTTCAGGTCGAGGACACAAAACTGCTAAAAAACTAGGAGTATCAGCTAAAAGCAGGATTAACCTTCTTGCCATGCACTACAAATCGAATGATGAGTTGCCTTCTAGCTGGGAATAGTATGTTCGACGCCTTTATATTCATAATATTCGAACTTTATAAAACAAAATTGTAACACCCCCAATTCATGATGCAGCGGAATTCAACTTGGGTGTTACTCGACGGCACAACAGTCATAATAATAGAAAACGATCTCTAACCGAGTCGAAATAAAAAGAGTTGTCATTCATATTATTCAAATATATCAGAGTTTACATAGTAAGGTCCCAAAAGGTTCCATGTTTCAAAATACATCAATATAAAGTCTTTGATGTTTTTATCGAATGACATAACAGTTTATAGCCTTCTTCCTTCGGTACGTGCCCTTCCGCTCCATTCTTGATTATCATGGACCTGAAATACATGCTTAAAAGGATCAACACAAAGGTTGAGTGATATTCATAGAGTTTGTTTAATGGTTGAACACAATATGTTGGTAGTAAGAGTTAATTAGACTCATACTCATGTTAGAAAACAAAACAGTTATTATTATATACTAAGCTCATGCAACCAAGACGTTAATCGGCGGTTTTGTTGCCCCTGTAAGTACTTTGCCGTCATACTTAATGTTCAAATATAGTGCATTCGTTTGAACTAATCTGCTCAAACAAATGGGATTTGTCAATCCCAATAGGCCTATTCACAATGCTCGCGCTCACTAATACTAGTGATTAAATGGTTCATGATAGGGGCCTAGGATTGGCAAGGTAGGTACTTAGTAATAATAAAACAATCAGGCAGCATACAGTTTCAAAGCATTGTGTTCGGTTTAAAAGTAGCATGTATTCCCCCCAAGGGTTTGTAAAACATTGAAGTAATGTAAAGTGGGGCTATGAACTCACCTTAAGTAAGATAGCATGTAATGAAGGTGATGGTTGGATCGTGTAGGTTTCTACGAGCAACCTATAATAGAATGTTGCGACTTAGAATTTGTGTAAAGAATATGAAGTAGTGCCTATATATATATCTTGCATTATAGTCCATGATGTGGTATGATGTATATTGTAAGTCTTTGAAAGAAAAGATTCATGAACATGTATGTTTTGTATATCGTTTACTACCGTTCGGGCCGACATAATTCAGAAGTCATGTTAGTAAGCGTTCGAGGAGCCAGGACACTTTAATTCATAAATCCACAACTTAACTCGACGGCTTACATAATGAACTCCTCACATGAGGCTCCCTACAATTGTAGTAGTTGATAAAATATATAGATATAAGTTTTGATCCGAAAAGTTACATGTCCGATATTTGAATAAACTTAGGAAAGTTTATTAGGACATGAAGATTGTTATTAGGGGTAGTTTCATAAGTCTTGTATGACCATTTTCTCTTGGTAATATCTCATGGTTCCCTTTTAAGTGAAGTAGATCCAAATTGCTTGTTCAAGTTATCGCCTAATTCATTGTTTCATGTTTACGCCTACGTAAGTTGGTATGGTCATTTCGTCATGGCCTAGCCATGACCTTTAGTCCTTGTTTCAAGGTCATGAGACACAACCTTGGCTCTTGCCATGGTGGTGGTCTTGATTATTGGTCATAAGACCTCTTGTTCCTTTTAAAGTATAACCATAGTATAGTGACTTATATATATATGTAAATAGCTGTTAAGAATTTGAGAAATATCTCACTCAGAAAGCGTTTTCAAGGCTCGAGCTTCTTTAAACCTGAACGAAAACATGATTCCGGACAACTTTCGTGTTTTAACTTTTTCATGAATCGGGCCAGAAAGGCCTCTTTTTGCGTGTTTTAGGTTCTGTCACAGAAACATTTTGGCAGTTTTGCCGGAAAGTTTTGGTAACTTCAAATCGCCATAACTTTTGACTCGTATACTCTTTTTAGGTGGTTCAAATTGCTACGTTTTCCTTGTTAAGTCCTCTACTGTAATATGTAATAATCCAATATCAAATTTTTACCATTTTGATCAGGTCTTACCAAGAAAGTCACTACTTTACTTGTTTTAGTAACTTGTTTTAACAATCAATTATAACATCTTTTACTCATTTTTATACATCATGGACATTTATACAAGACATAATATAGCAAGAATAACATGTAATTGATATGAACATGATAAATTAACAAGAAGCATGTTAGGGTTTGGCTTACAACTTTTGGCTTTCTAATAAAGAAAGGAAGTAACAAGTAAGGAAATGGACTTTGATAGACTTGCTTCAACCCTTTTTCACTTCATGCAATCTTTCTACCCTTGGTATTCTTGAAAGAGATGTAATGAAAGTTGAGGTGAATTGAGTGGATTTAAACTCAAGAGAAATCACCAAGTATATTAGGGTTTGGAAGTATTTTGGTAACCTAAGATCACACTAGGGTTTCTATCTTGAACTAGCTCTTGAACCTTGATAGAACTTTGAAGGAAATAAACTAAAGATGGAATGGTTTTGGTGTTGGAGGTGCACGGCAAGAATGGGGGGGGGGGGGGGGGGGGCTTTTATAGGTCCATGAGGAGGTTAGTTTACTTAAGATATTTTTAGCCAAAAAACACATGTAACCATCCAAGGCCAAGTGATACAAGATCAAGCCACCTCAAGGGTGACTCCCCCCCCCCCCCCGATTGGCGGTTCACAAGAGCTAGGGGGTGAGGTGTGCTTGGCTTGGTATTATCTGGGAAATGCCAACCATAAATGATTAGGCCTCAAAACGTAAAACCGGGTGTCGTAAAATTATGAAACTTGAATGTATTGATAAACATGTCCATATGTTCCATAATAAAATATAAAATGGGTGATAGGTTCCATTTGGGTGGTAAAACCCTGCTAAAACTGGAAACACGGGTCTAAAACGCGTAATACGTAAAATGTACGAATATTGCGTAAAATTGAGAAAAGTAAAATGTTACTTTTCTAATATGATATAAATGATTTAAAATGACTTATAATGTCTAGACTGGGCTCAGTCCAGTGTCGGTTGGTATTAAATGTCTTTTAGACATCAAACCGTAAGCCTAAAAATCACGAAATGACTTATAAAATCAAGGAATAATTTTTAGTCAATGGAGGAGGGAAAAATATGTTGACTTATTTTAATAAGTTGAAAACTCAAATCATCTTAGAAATGCGGTGCAGGTATAGGCTAGGGTTACGGCTAAGTAAAAACGCTTAAAACTAAAAATTCCAGTTTTTCACGGCCGAAGTTTATTTTGGTCATGTTTCTTTCAGTCATGATTTATTCTCAAATAAATCATGAGTGTGTCAAACATTTTTCTGATACTGGGAAAATTAACGCGACCGAATTTCGTTGTGCGTAGAATTTCTGAATGACGTTTTACCCTAAAACGTGTAATTACGTGTAATTCCTTAATAACTTTCACGAAAATGATCTGACGAATGTCAAACATTTAATTTGCCATGGAAATGATTTATCACTCGAGAATATGAATAAAAATCAACTTTCGGGAAAATTTCGGAAAGAAATGAATAGTAAAAATGAATAGTAAAAGTGAATAGTAAATTTTCCGGGAATAGTAATTAACCTGAAATTGCGAATTGTTACAGTCTCCACCCCATACGAGAGCTCCGTCCCGGAGATCAATTTGCGTTAGGAGTAGAAGTTTCGTTGGTAAATAGATGTGGGTATTTCTTACGTATCTGGTCCTCTCGTTCCCCTGTGTATTCAGGACCACGTCGTGAGTTCCAACGAACTTTGACAATTGGAATACGGCTTTGCTTGAGTTGTTTGACCTCTCGGTCCATGATTTCTACGGGTTCCTCAATAAATTGAAGATCGTCATTGAGTTGAATTCCATCGAGTGGAATCACGAGTGATTCATCCGACAAGCATTTCTTTAGGTTGGATACATGGAAAGTGGGGTGTACACTACTGAGTTCTGATGGAAGCTCAAGTCTGTACGCCACAGGGCCAACCCTGGCTAGGATTTTGAATGGTCCGATGTATCTTGGGTTTAGTTTTCCTCGTTTACCGAATCGTATCAAACCTTTCCAAGGTGATACTTTTAGCATAACCCTATCTCTGACTTGAAATTCTAGGGGTCTGCGTCGTGTGTCGGCATAACTTTTCTGTTGATCTCTTGCGGCTTGTAGTCGACTTCTGATTTGTACAATCTTATCTATTGTTTCTCGTATGAGTTCTGGTCCAGTGAGTTGAACTTCTCCCACTTCAGCCCAACAAGCAGGTGAATGACACTTTCGACCATAAAGTGCTTCAAATGGAGCAGCTTTAATACTTGTATGATAGCTGTTGTTGTAGGAAAATTCAACTAATGGTAGATGAGTATCCCATCCTTTTCCAAAATCTATTATACAAGCTCGAAGCATGTCTTCAAGTGTTTGAATGGTTCGTTCACTCTGACCATCGGTCTGAGGATGGTACGCCGTACTCATGTCTAGATTTGTTCCAAAGGCGTCTTGGAGTGACTGCCAGAAATTGGAAGTAAATCTACCATCTCTGTCGGATATGATGGATATTGGTGAACCATGCCTTGAGACTATTTCTTTGACGTACAGTCGGGTTAGTTGTTCCATTTTGTAAGTCTCTTTGATTGGTATAAAGTGTGCGGATTTTGTGAGACGATCAACTATGACCCAGATGGAGTCATAACCGCTTGATGTCTTTGGGAGCTTGGTAATGAAGTCCATAGTAATTCTTTCCCATTTCCAAGTAGGAATCTCTGGTTGTTGCAATGGACCGGATGGTTTTTGATGTTCGGCTTTTACTTTGGAGCAGGTAAGACATTTGCTAACGTATGTTGCAATGTCGGCTTTCATGTTCGGCCACCAATAGAGTAACTTAAGATCATGATACATCTTATCAGATCCTGGATGTATGGAGTATTTAGACTTGTGTGATTCATGCATGATCAAGTCTCGTAGGCCACCATAAAGTGGTAACCAACTTCGACCTTGGAAGCATAGAGTTCCATCTGAACGGGTTTCGAATTTCTTCTGTATCATGCCATCCAACTTTTCCTTTTGGATGTCTTCTTGTTTCACCGCCTCAGCTTGAGCGTGAAGGATTTGAGTAGGAAAGTTTGAATTTATGGTTAAACTAAGGCTCGGACTCGTAGTGGTTTAACCCGTTCCTTTCGGCTTAGGGCGTCGGCTACTACGTTTGCCTTTCCTGGGTGGTAACGAATGTCGCAGTCATAATCACTTAGTAATTCCAACCAACGACGTTGTCTCATGTTTAGTTCTTTTTGGTTCAAAATGTGTTGTAGACTTTTATGATCGGTGTACACAGTACATCTAGTACCGTATAGATAGTGCCTCCAGATTTTTAGTGCAAAGACCACAGCTCCTAACTCTAAGTCATGAGTGGTGTAATTTTCCTCATGAACCTTGAGTTGTCTTGATGCATAAGCCATGACCTTATCGCGTTGCATCAATACGGCACCTAACCCTTGGTGCGATGCATCACAATAGACTACAAAATCTTCGATCCCATCTGGCAATGCTAGGATAGGAGCACTACAAAGTTTCTGTTTGAGGGTTTAGAAAGCTTTTTCTTCGTCTTCATTCCACACGTATTTCTTGTCTTTCTGAGTTAGCTTAGTCAAAGACTTTGCTATTGAGGAAAATCCTTCAATAAACCTTCGGTAATACCCGGCTAGACCCAGAAATTGACGAATTTCTGTAGGTGTGGTAGGTGTTGGCCAATTTTTGATAGCTTCAATTTTAGCGGGATCGACATGTAAACCGGTCTTGTCAATCACATGCCCAAGGAATTGTACTGATTGAATCCAAAATTCACATTTGGAAAACTTTGCATACAATTTCTCTTCCTTGAGTAGTCCTAAAATTGTTCTCAGGTGTTCTTTGTGTTCCTCTTCGTTTTTGGAATATATGAGAATGTCGTCTATGAATACGATCACGAATTTGTCCAAATATGGTTTACACACCCGATTCATGAGATCCATGAATACTACCGGTGCATTTGTTAACCCAAATGGCATCACTTGGAATTCATGGTGACCATATCGTGTCCTAAAGGCTGTTTTTGGAATGTCTTCATCACGAACTCTAACTTGGTGGTAACTTGATCGTAGGTCAATTTTTGAGTAATAGGTTGAACCTTGTAATTGATCGAATAAATCATCAATTCTTGGTAGTGGGTATCGGTTCTATATGGTTAATTTGTTTAGCTCACGATAGTCAATACACATTCGTAACGGCCCATCTTTCTTTTTCACGAACAAAACTGGAGCTCCCCAAGGTGAGGAACTAGGTCGAATAAATCCCTTGTCCGAAAGTTCTTGTAATTGATTTGATAGCTCTTGCATCTCTGAAGGTGCTAGCCGGTATGGTGCGCGGGCAACTGGCGCCGCTCCTGGTATTAAATCAATTCTGAACTCTATTTGGCGATTTGGTGGTAGTCCAGGTAAATCTTCCGGAAAGACTTCAGGAAACTCACGGGCAATAGGAACATCTTCGAGACGTTTTTCATCGGATTTCTTTTCGGTTACATGGGCTAAGAAAGCATAACATCCTTTCTCAATGTACTTCATGGTTTTGATACATGAGATGATGTTTATTCGAGTTCCACTTCGATCACCACGAATGATCAAAGTTTCACTGTCACATGGAATGTGCACAACTCTTTCACCACAAATGATGTTAGCTTGATGTTTAGACAACCAATCCATGCCAATAACAACATCAAAACTTCCGAGTTCGATTGGCATAAGATTGATGTTAAAGGGGTGGTCTAAGAGATTAAGGGTACAGTTTGGGATTACGGTATTGGTATTTACTAAGTCACCGGTAGCTAGTTCAATACTATAACTAGTGGTTAAAGTAATTGATGGAATATCAAGTAAAGGCGCAATTCTAGTAGATATAAAGCTCATATCAGCACCAGAATCGAATAAGACTTTAACAGGAATATTATTGAGTAAGAACGTACCGGTAACCACGTTCGGGTCTTGGTGTGGTTCTCCATTTCCCATGACATAGGCTCTACCACGAGCACCTCCGCCTTGGGGTCCTTGGTTTCGAGGACAATTGTTTTTGAAGTGTCCCCTTTCACTGCACCCAAAACATGTAACTATGGGCTGTGTGTTAGCCCCAGTAGCTATCCCCTTGCCTCTACAATCCTTGGCAAGATGTCCGGGCTTTTAACACTTGTTGCACTTGGCCGGGCAGGGACCTTCATGATGGTAGTTGCACTTGGTACATTGTGGTAGAGTGCAACAACATAAGCCGTCGCGGCTTCCTGTCTTTTGTTCTGCTGATTGTGATGGTTGTTGTTTCGGGTTTGGTTGTTGTTGTTGTTGTTGTTGTTGTTGTTGTTACTCCCACTGTTACTATCCCATGGTCGCTTGTTATTGTTGTTCTTGTTGTTGTTGTTACGGTAGTTGGAGTTGTTGGGATTATTGGTATTGCTGGCGTTGTTGGTGTTGTTGTTGTTTTGCTTTCAGGGTTCTGTCATACGTACCACTTGGTCCATGAGGCTGCGGGACATCCGCATAGCTTCATCAAGTTCCTTGGGATTTGCCGAAGTCACATTCCCTTGTATGCTTGATGGAAGTCCCCAGATATACCTTTCCAACAATTTTTCCTTTGTGGAAACCATTGTTGGACAAAGTATCCTCAATTCTTGGAATCGACGGTTGTAGGTTATGATATCATTCCCCCTAACTGTATGATCCCTGAATTCAACCTCCAACTTTTGCATTTCGCTGCGAGGGCAGTATTCCTTAATCATCATTTTCTTCAGGTTATCCCACGAAATCTTATAGGCATTCTCAATGCCCATGGGTTGGGCAATTGAGTTCCACCAGGGCAATGCCTCATTCAACAGAGTACTCGTGGCATACTGAACTTTGTCTCCCTCAGTACATTTACTGACTAAGAATACTGACTCCGCTTTTTCGAACCAACGGGTCAAACCTACAGCTTCTTCAGTACCCTTGAATTTGATGGGTTCACATTTCAAGTAGGAAATGAACGAGCAACCCTTTGGTACTGTAGTAACATTGGTCACCGGAGGGGTAGTTGAGTTCGGTCCTCCAAGGTTAAGACTGGCAATTCTTGCAGCTTCTGCAGCTATAGCAGCTTCAGCAGCAGTGGCGGCTTCAGCGGCTGCTGCAGCATCAGCAGCTGCTGCAGCATCAACGGCTGCTGCAGCATCAGCAGCACCAGCAGCTGTGGCGTCTTCGGCAACTGCTGCAGCTGCTGCAGCTACGGCTGCTCGTTCCGTGATGAGTGCTGCATTTATACTGTCCTTTACCAGTTTGCGGATGGCAGCTTGCGTCATCGTTGGTGATGTCTTTTTCTTTGGCGCCATGATTCTATTGTTCAAAAGATATGTTGTAATTAGAGAGTTGTGAGATGAGCACAATTTTTGATAAGAATGATAGGATAATAATGTTGGAATTTAAAAACATAACACATGATAGTATATAAAACAAGAGTTTTATTCATATAACGTTGTTTGATTTACAAAATCGAACTTATTACAAGTTTCATTCAAAACTTACTAACTGATACTTTCAGTTAGTAATTACAACGTTGTACTAAAGATAACTAGTACTATAACACTAGTCTAACGTCGGATGGGAGGTTGTTGTGGTCCGGACGGATTATTATTTCCGCGTGTTGCTAACACATCTACACTTTCATTTGGACGGTATTATTTGACATCCTTTTGGTATAGCCTTTGTTGTATGGCACTCATTTGAGTTTGGATTCCACACAAATCATTCTTAAGTTGATACCTGTCAAAGTTTGCAACATCTAATCGGATTTCGGCGGTATTTAGGCGGTTAAGTAGTTTGTGAATCTGTACCGCATCCTGTTCTTGGGCCCTCTCAACCAAAGTGAGTCTATGCTTGACATTATCCAAGCCAGTCAAAGGATTTAAGACTACTTCCCCAACATGAGTCGAGTCACTCTTCACGTAGCTCATGTCAAGCTTAAACCAATATAGGTCGTCTCGAGCATTCATGGCATCCATTCTGGCAGAATTTACCTTGGATATATAGTCGTTCATTTGACTTGCCATACTTTGAACTTTGAGTTGGGTTAGGTTGAGAGCTTGTTTCAAAGAGTAGATTTCGTATTGAGCTGAGTTCACGAACATATGTGTAGATGTAGATGCTCCGCCAGTTTGGTGAGTAGAATTCGGAACTTGAGCTGGAGTGGTACGGTTAGATTCGGATGAAATTGGTGAAACAGGAGGTGGAGATGTTAATGGTGATAGATGTGGCACCACTATTTGTTCCTCCGCTTCCTCAATGTCATCGATGCCTTCGATGTCAACATCCATTTCAGGATCCTCTTCGTAATCATCGATGTTTATGTCCATATCCATTTCAGGATCTTTGTCCGAATCTATATCTAGATCCTCGTAAGGTTCTTCTTCGTCGTCGTAGTCAATTGCTTCAAAGTAAGGATCATTAGGTTCGGGAAGAATTGGTAAATACTCAGGCATAGCAGGAAGATGATCGGGAGATGGAGGTGCGGACATGATGTCTACAATTAGTATTTCGATGTCAAAATAAATCAAATGCTTATGGAAAATGCTCAAACTATGGCAATGTGCATATAACAATATACAAATATGTTCATGTAGCATAACATGTGTAGTAAGTCCATAATCTTCTGGAGGATGGAAGGCACGAAGAGCGGAAGGCTATAAAAATGTTTTTGCTTGTTATTGTAGTTATAGTTTAGGTCTCACTTAGACCCGTTTCTCTATAACCATGGCTCTGGTACCAATCTGTAACACCCCCAATTCATGATGCAGCGGAATTCAACTTGGGTGTTACTCGACGGCACAACAGTCATAATAATAGAAAACGATCTCTAACCGAGTCGTAATAAAAAGAGTTGTCATTCATATTATTCAAATATATCAGAGTTTACATAGTAAGGTCCCAAAAGGTTCCATGTTTCAAAATACATCAATATAAAGTCTTTGATGTTTTTATCGAATGACATAACAGTTTATAGCCTTCTTCCTTCGGTACGTGCCCTTCCGCTCCATTCTTGATTATCATGGACCTGAAATACATGCTTAAAAGGATCAACACAAAGGTTGAGTGATATTCATAAAGTTTGTTTAACGGTTGAACACAATATGTTGGTAGTAAGAGTTAATAAGACTCATACTCATGTTAGAAAACAAAACAGTTATTATTATATACTAAGCTCATGCAACCAAGACGTTAACGGGTACCAATATCAATCGGCGGTTTTGTTGCCCCGGTAAGTACTTTGCCGTCATACTTAATGTTCAAATATAGTGCATTCGTTTGAACTAATCTGCTCAAACAAATGGGATTCGTCAATCCCAATAGGCCTATTCACAATACTCGCGCTCACTAATACTAGTGATTAAATGGTTCATGATAGGAGCCTAGGATTGGCAAGGTAGGTACTTAGTAATAATAAAACAATCAGGCAGCATACAGTTTCAAAGCATTGTGTTCGGTTTAAAAGTAGCATGTATTCCCCCCAAGGGTTTGTAAAACATTGAAGTAATGTAAAGTGGGGCTATGAACTCACCTTAAGTAGGATAGCAAGTAATGAAGGTGATGGTTGGATCGTGTAGGTTTCTACGAGCAACCTATAATAGAATGTTGCAACTTAGAATTTGTGTAAAGAATATGAAGTAGTGCCTATATATATATCTTGCATTATAGTCCATGATGTGGTATGATGTATATTGTAAGTCTTTGAAAGAAAAAGATTCATGAACATGTATGTTTTGTATATCGTTTACTACCGTTCGGGCCGACATATTTCAGAAGTCATGTTAGTAAGCGTTCGAGGAGCCAGGACACTTTAATTCGTAAATCCACAACTTAACTCGACGGCTTACATAATGAACTCCTCACATGAGACTCCCTACTATTGTAGTAGTTGATAAAATATATAGATATAAGTTTTGATCCGAAAAGTTACATGTCCGATATTTGAATAAACTTAGGAAAGTTTATTAGTACATGAAGATTGTTATTAGGGGTAGTTTCATAAGTCTTGTATGACCATTTTCTCTTGGTAATATCTCATGGTTCCCTTTTAAGTGAAGTAGATCCAAATTGCTTGTTCAAGTTATCGCCTAATTCATTGTTTCATGTTTACGCCTATGTAAGTTGGTATGGTCATTTCGTCATGGCCTAGCCATGACCTTTAGTCCTTGTTTCAAGGTCATGAGACAAAACCTTGGCTCTAGCCATGGTGGTGGTCTTTATTATTGGTCATAAGACCTCTTGTTCCTTTTAAAGTATAACCATAGTATAGTGACTTGTATTTATGTAAATAGCTGTTAAGAATTTGAGAAATATCTCACTCAGAAAGCGTTTTCAAGGCTCAAGCTTCTTGGTTCATGAACGAAAACGTGATTCCGGACAACTTTCGTGTTTTAACTTTTTCATGAATCGGACCAGAAAGGCCTCTTTTAGCGTGTTTTAGGTTCTGTCACAGAAACATTTTGGCAGTTTTGCCGGAAAGTTTTGGTAACTTCAAATCGCCATAACTTTTGACTCGTATACTCTTTTTAGGTGGTTCAAATTGCTACGGTTTCCTTGTTAAGTCCTCTACTGTAATATGTAATAATCCAATATCAAATTTTAACTATTTTGATCAGGTCTTACCAAGAAAGTCACTACTTTACTTGTTTTAGTAACTTGTTTTAACAATCAATTATAACAACATCTTTTACTCATTTTTATACATCATGGACATTTATACAAGACATAATATAGCAAGAATTAACAAGAAGCATGTTAGGGTTTGGCTTACAACTTTTGGCTTTCTAATAAAGAAAGGAAGTAACAAGTAAGGAAATGGACTTTGATAGACTTGCTTCAACCCTTTTTCACTTCATGCAATCTTTCTACCCTTGGTATTCTTGAAAGAGATGTAATGAAAGTTGAGGTGAATTGAGTGGATTTAAACTCAAGAGAAATCACCAAGTATATTAGGGTTTGGAAGTATTTTGGTAACCTAAGATCACACTAGGGTTTCTATCTTGAACTAGCTCTTGAACCTTGATAGAACTTTGAAGGAAATAAACTAAAGATGGAATGGTTTTGGTGTTGGAGGTGCACGACAAGAATGGGGGGGGGGGGGGGAGGGGGCTTTTATAGGTCCATGAGGAGGTTAGTTTACTTAAGATATTTTTAGCCAAAAAACACATGTAACCATCCAAGGCCAAGTGATACAAGATCAAGCCACCTCAAGGGTGACTCCCCCCCTATTGGCGGTTCACAAGAGCTAGGGGGGTGAGGTGTGCTTGGCTTGGTATTATCCTAAGTATTAGGAAGAGTTTTGACTCCGGGAAATGCCAACCGTAAATGATTAGGCCTCAAAACGTAAAACCGGGTGTCGTAAAATTATGAAACTTGAAAGTATTGATAAACATGTCCATATGTTCCATAATAAAATATAAAATGGGTGATAGGTTCCATTTGGGTGGTAAAACCCTGCTAAAACTGGAAACACGGGTCTAAAACGCGTAATACGTAAAATGTACGAATATTGCGTAAAATTGAGAAAAGTAAAATGTTACTTTTCTAATATGATATAAATGATTTAAAATGACTTATAATGTCTAGACTGGGCTCAGTCCAGTGTCGGTTGGTATTAAATGTCTTTTAGACATCAAACCGTAAGCCTAAAAATCACGAAATGACTTATAAAATCAAGGAATGATTTTTAGTCAATGGAGGAGGGAAAAATATGTTGACTTATTTTAATAAGTTGAAAACTCAAATCATCTTAGAAATGCGGTGCAGGTATAGGCTAGGGTTACGGCTGAGTAAAAACGCTTAAAACTGAAAATTCCAGTTTTTCACGGCCGAAGTTTATTTTGGTCATGTTTTTCTCAGTCATGATTTATTCTCAAATAAATCATGAGTGTGTCAAAAATTTTTCTGATACTGGGAAAATTAACGCGACCGAATTTCGTTGTGCGTAGAATTTCTGAATGACGTTTTACCCTAAAACGTGTAATTACGTGTAATTCCTTAATAACTTTCACGAAAATGATCTGACGAATGTCAAACATTTAATTTTCCATGGAAATGATTTATCACTCGAGAATATGAAATAAAAATCAACTTTCAGGAAAATTTCGGAAAGAAATGAATAGTAACATGAATAGTAAATTTTCCGGGAATAGTAATTAACCTGAAATTGCGAATTGTTAGAAAAATAATAAGAGATAGCTTTTAAACCTCAGCTTTTGTTTACTCGTTTTCTTGCAGCAACCACGAAACAGGCCTTACAATTAATCTGCCCAAGCCTCCTACACTACCCAAAAAGAAGCTCTAGAGGAAAACCGGTAAGCATTCCATTCCTTATTAATGTTGCTTGTGCTAGCTAGAAGAAAAATAACAAGTCATCAATTAGTTAATGAACGATAATGTGGATATGTGTATGTAATCGTCCACGTATATGTTAACACATGGATGGTAACTTGGTAAGTTTTCTCTTTCAGGGAGTTCCCCTAAAATCAACGGCAATCCGTTGAATGAAGAGGAGCATAAAGTCTGGATGAAGTTTAAAACGATCGATGAAGCAATTGTATGTATCAGTTATATCCGTCCCTCTTTTTCTTTTCTCATATATATACACCTACATCCACGATTCTGAACAGACATATGCATGTTTGTGGCACATACATATTTCATAATATATTTAATCCGTGTGGCAGGAAGCACGTGAATGTATAAGTTTTCCGATGGAGAAAGATTTAATTCCAGTTGACGATACTGATCCTCTTGTTGATTTAATTGGTGAATTTGCTGTTGATGCCTTCAACAAGTCTTATCAGACGGTATGGTTGTTATATTCCTTCCACCTGCTTTTAATTTTTGAGACTGTCTCCATCGTTAACTGTTTTGCTTACATGTAAATAAATTCTATGTTGTTAGTATGTCAACGAGGATGCAGAAAATGACGTCACCGAGGCTGTATTCTATGACTGCAAATACTATAAATTGACCTCGAAGTATTACTTCTACATGACCATAGAGGCAATTGAACAAGGGAAACTTGGAGTGTATGAGGTCTCAGTCGAATGTGATTCTGCTAACGGTGCAAGAACACTCAGCAAGTTTGTTCTCACAAATCGGCAACCGATCAAAGTGAGTTGTTTTAATAACATAGCCAAATCCAGCAAGTTGATACCCAAGTATGAAAAAGGTTAGTCTTCCCTTTGTTTCTGGATTTTCTTTTCTATATATACAGTCTGTATTGTGCGGGTCTATTTCACAGTGACGCATTTTGTCCTCAACTATTTGCATGTCCATATCGAGTGCCTAATCGAGGTTAAACAAAGGATATCCTGATTTCTATATGGTCTATGCTTTATATATGGTATTAATTAATATAATTTTGTTTAATATTGCATGCTTGGAGCAGCCCATCTAATACTGTTAAATTTTAATTACTGTGTAGGTTGTTTGTCTGATTCGTTCGACTTTTACAAGGTTGGCGGAATGGTGTGTAAAAGGAAGACCAGGGGTGGTGGTTTTAACTATCACAATCCGCATCTGGTTTACACAGGTTTATTGGCTATGATGGTAAAAAATAGGTATTACAAAGATTGAGCCAGCCAATACCATTTCTGTGAACAACAAAAACTATCCTGATCGACTTTTGATCTTGTTGTTTTAAGCTAAATATGTGGCAAAACTAGGAACCTACTTTTCTTTTTGATGTATTACTTATTACTTAAAGATACATATCTCAGTAAGTACGCGTCTTGAGGCTAATGTGGTTATGTGTTGTGGCGCATTGTCAGCTATACTTATTGTTTTGCTAGTTATAATTGTCTCGGCCAAGTGAACTTAAACCAAACTGTATCAAACTAATCCATCAAACACGATGCTGCAAGTAATTAAATCTTAAAAAAAAAAAAAAAAAAAAAAAAAAAAAAAAAAAAAAAAAAAAAAAACCCGCATTAGCATTAACCACTAGAAAGACTAAAAGAGTCACGCAATGACTAACCTTGAAAGATATCTCACGTATATGCTGTTTACTTATCACGTGATGACTATAAGACTAAAAGTACTTGATTTGGTGTTGTAACGGGTGAAAATCATACAAGTATAACCGAATTAAAATTAAAATTCAAATTCCATTTGAACCATAATCATTTCGGCTCGATTTTGGTCTAGTAAAAGATTTCACAAACTAAGAACCTAACCAAATAAAACGAGGAACCTAATAGATGGACACCCCGATTGATTAACTGATCATCTCTTAGATAATAAAAGGAAATGTCATTTCAAAATGGACTGAAGAGCGTAAATTTTTTTAAAAACCTAAATATATCTAATAAAAGTAATATTATTAATAATTATATTCATAAAATAAACCATATTCAAATGTAATAGAATCGGTATTTGCAAAAAAAAAAAAAAAAAAAAAAAAAATACATATATAAAAAAGAATCGGTATTCAAATTTAACACTCAGTTCTCGAGTTTTGTTTTGAGGGGAAATGAAAAGTTTTTTGTGTTCTTAAGTTTTTTTTAGAATGGGAAAGGGAAGCGGAAAGGAAGATGGGAGGAAGATTTGTTAATAAAATCTTCCTCTCAAAATGGGGAGGAAAGGGAAAGAAAATGGAAAGCATATGATGTGTAAAGATTATTATACCCTTTTTTTTAAAGTTTGCCACTAACAACTAAAGGGTATAAATGTAATTTAAACAAGTTATTTTCCTTTCCTCCCACTCAAGAACATGACTTGTTATTACTTTCTTTTTCCTTTCCTCTATCTCAAGAATATATCAACTAACATTTCCTTTCCTTTTCACTTTCTCTTCCTTTTCCTATTTTTTTTCCATTTCCCTTCACTCAAAACTCAAGAACTGAGTGTAATAGAATCAGTATTCAAATTTAATAGAATCTCTTATCTTTTGTCAATGTCTTTAAAAATTACGTAGTATGTTTAACATAATTATTTTATTTATTACTTAAACTATGAATTAAAAGTCGTCGATTGTGCCTAAAAAGTTTGTTTTTTAGTCCAATAACTACTAGTGTACTATCAGTTTGTTTTTAGTAACAAAGATTTGGTATATAATAGAACGATAATATGACCTCTAATATGAAGTTTTGTTTGGTCAAAAGACGCTAGTTTTATTTTTGAGAATAAAAAATGATTTACCGGATGGTCACTTGACAACTAATATTAAGAGTCTATTTGGTCGAAATTTGTTGGGCTAAAACCGATTTACTGGATGTTGGGGTGAGTTTCATTAGGGTGTCCCCTATAACATTAGGCCAAACCAATTTACTGGTCGAAAAATGATTTATCGTGTCAACGGTCGTTAGCTAAGAGGGCTAACGTGTAAATGATTACAGAATACACTTAATACCGGTTAAATAAAAAGACCGCGAGTGTTATTCTTTGCAAAGATATGGACTGTCCATGCAACTTTAAACTTTGAGGGACAATAGATGAAATTTTAAGCAAACCACGTATATATTTGGTTGACCATTTCACTGGCCGGCCTTAGATTGTCCACATATATCCTTACAAGATCGATCTAGTTTACACGTTGATCATCTCTTTCAACTTCAACTGTTGTGTTTTTTTCTCAAGATACAATCCAACGTCTCGTTTATATGAAAGGTATTCATCGATCTAAGTTACCACTTTTTGGAAACAAAATAATGGATTAATGGTATATATATATATATATATATATATATATATATATATATATATATGGCTATAAGATGTACGGCTTAACCGATGTATTCAGTCAAACTAGTATATATGATTTGGCGGTCGTTTATATGACTATGATAAGATATTAGATATTTGTACTAGAAAATTTGCTTGTATGGCTGGAAGAAATTTTAGGGGTTACTAGGAACTTATAAAATTCCCAAAAAAAGCAAAAAAGTTAAGCCTTTTTCCCAAAAGAAGCAAAGAATAACATGTTTTCCTAAAACGGTCATTCACACATTCGCACATGACCGTTTTGGGAAAACATGTTATTTTTGGTTTATTTTGGGAAAAAGCTTAACTTTTTGGCTTCTTTTGAGAATTTACTCCAAATTTTACTAATTAGTAGTAATATCTTGTATTTGTGCATGGAAATCGAAATAATATGTGGATCTCAAAGTTAAGAACTGGTGTTTGAGGGGAGTTAATCTTTATATCTTTAGACAAGTATGATGATTTGCAAGAAGTGTAGTAGCTTAAGTTAAATCTTACGTTCTCAAGATTATTCATTTTCGTAAGTACTATTCCTCCGTCGCCATAAGGCCATAATTTTAGGAAATCTCGTTAACTACATCTCTACCAATTAAATATTATCTCTACCCACTTAAGTTTATTTTCGTTGGTTAAAAGATTAAGAGACATCCCAAAATAACATGGTGGACACTTAACGTGGGACGGAAGGAATATTGGTTTTGGGAGTTGTGTGAATCAAAGGCATGCGATCGATCATTGATGTGCTTCATTTTAGCACTTATCATATCTTAGTAAGTATTACAGCTACATTTGTAAATGATCATACTTGTAGCATTCATAATCACTAGTTTTCAGATGCATTATTGTATAGTATGGTAAAGAAGAGTATACGATAGCAGTGGTCAATGTACATAATGCAACATAAGCCTTTTGCATACCCCTGTTCCACACTTATTCAAACAAAAACATCTTGTTCACATTGTTAGCTTCTTACTAGTGTTATAACTGCTAGACTATTAGTATTTGGCCTATTGTGACTGAATATGTTCGGTACATAATACAATATATAAGATACACAATGGGCCGAATACACAATGAGCCAAATACTAATAGTCTAACAATAACATTGTTTGTAACAAATGCTAATTGTGAATAGTGATTGACTTGGTATATAAAAAAATTAAAAAAAAAGGAAAAAGAAAAGAAAAAGAAAAAAGAGGAAGCCATTAATGAAACAAGTAATGACTTTTTAACAATCGTATTTGATACTTAGCTGTTCATTGTAGATAAAAGAAAGCATTATTCTTAACAAAATATCAATAAACAAATAATTTGAAACTTGAAACAACTAGAACCAAATATTTGCAAGAAGCCTTTATAAAACTGTGAATCATATCGTTCCTTTTCATTGAGCAATTAAGTGGTTTTTGTTTCTGCACCTCATGGCACGAAATTTCTACACAAACACATCCATCTTGTTTACTCTGTCTTTTTCACATATACACTTGTTAACTTGTCTATTTCTTTCAAACGACAGCTTGAAGACGCTTTGAACCCTACTTACATTAATGGCGTCAACTTCAACGTCATCCATTCAAAAGAGCTTCAAGTATGATGTTTTTTTAAGCTTTAGAGGTGAAGACACTCGTAAGAATTTCGTTGATCATCTATTTCATGCTCTTCAACAAAAAGGCGTTGAAACTTATAAGGATGATAAGAAAATCAGAAAAGGGAAAACTATCAGTGATGAGCTTATCCAAGCCATTGAATACTCAAAATTTTATATTATTGTTTTCTCCAAGAACTACGCTTCTTCATCTTGGTGCTTAGACGAGCTTCTGAAATTATGGAATGCCTGCTTATCCCGTGTTCTTCGATGTAGAGCCCTCGGAAGTCCGCAAGCAAAATGGGGTTGTTGAAGTTGCCTTTGCTAAACACGTAAATGATAAATCTGCTGGGAAATGGAGAGAAGCTCTGAAAAAAGGTGCTGATCTCGCTGGATGGGAATTGAGGAACATTTTTGATGGGTAATTTCTTCCATCATATGTAATATTTTCCTCATCTGTTATTGGGTGAATTGTGTTGTAAAAAATAACGAATTTGAAATAAATAATTTATAAAACTGAATCTTTATTGCTGTAATTGTTGTTGTTTCTGTTGTGTTTTCACAGGACGAAAACACATCTATATATACTAACCTAAGCGACACACTGGTTCATCCAAACGTTGTGTTGGTTTGTGATTGAACCGTTCTTCTAATCGACCTAATGATTTATCAAACGTTGTGTTGTTTGATGAAACCGTTTAACTAATAACTGTCATCCATATGGGCTTGTTTGGACTTTGATAGAAAAGTCGACCCAATGGTTTACTAGACTGACCCAAATACAGAAAATAAATACACACTAAAAGTCTTAAACGTTAACACTAAACTAATTACACAATGACCTCTACACATGGATTAATTAATTATCATCCAATATTCCTCCCTAATTTATTAATCCATGGCTTCAACATCTTCATGTCTTCAACTTGATCATCTCTCTCTTTGAACATGTTGTAGCAGGTCTTCTCGTCTTTCAAATACAATCTTTGATGACTTCATATCATCTCTTCTATAGAACCAATTTTTCCAAATACTTTTGATACTATTTGCTACTGCATTCTTCTTCCTAGTCGCTTGTTATGATTAACAAATCATCTTCTCCATACGTCCCACTTTCCAGCGTTTGAGTCTCTTGCAATTTGGTTTCTTTCTCACTACTTGTACTTCTGTATAATCCATCACTTTCACTGTTGTCTCATTTCTCTGCAGTCCACTTCGACCCATCCACTTTCTTCACTGATGTTGTAATGCAACCAGTAAGTTTTCTTTTCTTCTTTTGGTTCTCTTTGTATCATCTCCAAACTTCTTTCTTGTCTTCTTTCTCCCAATTTTGACAATCTGACTTCGTATTCACCGGTTTCGGATCGATTTTGATTTCAACTTTACTAGTATCGGATCAAATCGATATCAACCTTTAACTATGATTAACTTGATATCAACTCTAAAAGTTTCGGATCAAATTTAATCAATCTTCTTGCAATAACAGTATATGGGTTTTTCGGTCACAAAGTGAATCAAAACCAACTGATAATACACGGGTTTCTCTAAAACTAAATGTTTCAATACCAACGGTCCACTAGTTTTTCGGTCGCAAAGCGAATCAAAACAAACCGTCATAACCAAGAATAGTAAAAGCAGGTTTTCGGTTGCAAGGCAAATCAAACCAACTACTCTAAAACACAACGGTATACGGGTTTTTCGGTCACGGAGTGAATCAAAACCAACCGTTACTTCCAAGAACAACAATAATAATCCAACAATAGTCCCCTTTATTCTTTATTGCAATTGTAAAATGAAAAATCAGAAAACGTATCTGTGAATTTGTTTTCCTGATTAAACAAATTGTTCTTCTCCCCCTGTTCTTCCTTCGTACAGCAACAACCAAAAATTAACCGAATCAAATCCTTTGATCTCTCTCTTTCTGTTAAAGATGATGCCTTTCTGATCGAATGTTCTACTTTCCCTGAATCGAAAAACCGCTCTGATGCCAATTGTTGTAAAAAATAACGAATTTGAAATAAATAATTTATAAAACTGAATCTTTATTGCTGTAATTGTTGTTGTTTCTGTTGTGTTTTCACAGGACGAAAACACATCTATATATACTAACCTAAGCGACACACTGGTTCATCCAAACGTTGTGTTGGTTTGTGATTGAACCGTTCTTCTAATCGACCTAATGATTTATCAAACGTTATGTTGTTTGATGAAACCGTTTAACTAATAACTGTCATCCATATGGGCTTGTTTGGACTTTGATAGAAAAGTCGACCCAATGGTTTACTAGACTGACCCAAATACAGAAAATAAATACACACTAAAAGTCTTAAACGTTAACACTAAACTAATTACACAATGACCTCTACACATGGATTAATTAATTATCATCCAATAAATTGTTTTACATTACATCTCAACGGGTCAAATGGGCACATAAATTATGAAATGAGTCAAATGGGTCAAAAGTCATGAAGGTGAATTTTTAGCTAAAATTGATTTTTATTGTTGTAACATAGTTATATCAATTATCTTTAACTAACTTTTTATAAAAATCACCATTTACCCAACCGACCCTGTCTATATGTTATTCTTTCATTGTCTATGCTGAAAGCGTTCATCTCTTATTATATTGTCAACTTATGACACATACTTGATTCTTTTTCGAGGGATCGAAAATGATTTATGATTATATTAGTATGTCATTACCTCATTTACGGTTTTATGTCTTATAGATCTGTAATTGGTTGTGTAACATCTTTAACATATAGGCATGAAGCTAAACTCGTTCAAAAGATTGTGGAAGAGATATCATTAGAGTTACGGTTTATTAATTCAGGTGTTGATGAAAACTTTATAGGCATGAAGGCCCGGATAAATGATGTTGTTTCTACCTTAGAATTATATGTTGAAGATGTTCGTTTGATAGGGATCAAGGGGATGGGAGGAGCGGGCAAGACGACTTTGGCCAGAGCTGTTTATGATCATATATCTTTCAGTTCGAAGGTTGTAGCTTTGTTGAAAACGTCAGGGAAGAATCAACACCGTCTATGTCTGGTTTGAAGTTATTACAAAAACAAGTACTTTCGGATGTTTTATCTGATCAAGGCATCACCGTAAGTGGTGTTCTTGAGGGTACAAGCATGCTGAAAAAGAAGATGTGTGGTAAAAAGGTTCTCGTTGTTCTAGATGATGTTGATAAGATAGAACAACTTGTGGCGTTAGCCGGTGACCGTAATTGGTTTAAGCCAGGAAGTAGAATTATAATAACAACAAGGGATGCCCATGTATTAATAGCACACAAAGTGAACTTGATTCATGATGTACATTTGTTAGATGAGAATGAAGCAATGTGTCTCTTTAGTAGGCATGCATTTGGGAGAGAGATTCCAATTGAAGGGTACAAAGAGCTATCAGCAAAAGTTGTATGTTACGCTGCTGGTCTTCCCTTAACGATCAAAGTTTTGGGTTCGTTTCTATGTGGCAAAGATGATCTTGACTGGGAAGATGCATTAGAAAGACTAGAAACAATTCCATTGAATGAAACTATGAAAGTTTTGGAGCTAAACTATATTGGTCTATAGGAGGATTACAAGGAAATATTCTTAGATGTAGCATGCTTACTCAAAGGTTGGGTGAAGGACGATGCAATCAGAGCGCTTGAAAGCTGTGGATTTCGTGCTCGAATTGGTTTAAGAGTTCTTGAGCTGAAATCTCTTATAACTTATGATGAATATGGCTTCTTGGGGATGCATGACCACTTAGAAGAAATGGGCAGGAATATTGTTCGTCGTCTGAACCCCTATGAACCTGAAAGGCACAGCCGGTTATGGATTACCAATGAAATTAAAGATATATTGGCTAATAACATGTTAAGCATCAGCTTATTTAAAAGTTCAATTTAGTCATTATTCAAAATTCTGGTTTTATTACATCATTAAATTTGTAAAACCTGATATTATACCTATAAAACAAACCCCGTTTAAAAAGAAGCAGCCCTGCAAAACAATTTTACACCTATAAAACAATTTGCTCACATCCATCTTCTTCTTCAAATTTACACCCACAAAACAACAAACAAGTTTTTTCTGTTGCAAGTGTTCACTGATGATATATCTAAAAAAACAATGATGTTTTGGTCTCATTCGCTTTCATTTCTTCTTTCCAATTTTCTTATCTATCCCTACACAATTCATTCTCTTTTTTCTTTTCATACCAACTTTAATATGTTAAAACCTGTTACGAACTTACTGGATTGAAAGTCTAACTAATTGGAGATAAAGTCTAGCAGGTAGTAAGTTATCCTAATGATGTAATTGCATACTTTTTTAAAGTTTGATTATCAAAATAAATAGCTTTTCTAGTACAATATATAACATTTTTAATAAACTATAAGTTCAATGACAAAAGTGGATATTTTGAAAAAGTAGATTGACCTTCTAGTGCAATAAGAGTTTTTATAACACTTAACACATTTTCTTTCGTAATGAAACAAATCTCATGGTCACTGCTATCTGAATTACAGGGTACCCAAGCAACAAAATGTCTAACACTCAATCCATATTCAGATGGATTGAATTTTGAAATTTTAATGAATGGTCTCACAAACATGAAGGAACTTAGATTTCTTCACGTGGGTATGGAATATGTAGCTGAAGGCGAAGTTAGCAACTGGAACTTCAATGAAGTTAGTCTACACCTTCCAAATGCCTTACGATTTCTCGGACGGGATGGTTATCCTTTTTCAAGTTTACCGAAAACATTTCAAGCAAAAAATCTTGTTAGACTTAAAATGTATAACAGCAATATCGTTCAACTTTGGAAAGATGGAGAAAAGGTAGAATAATGTTTCATTGGTAGTTTTGCATGATTCATTATGATGGTATTTAACCAACATTTTTTGTTGCTTATGACAGGCTTGTTTAAAGCTCCGGTTCATAAAGTTCACCTATTCAAAGTTGAGGACCCTTGACCTTAGTGCGGCTCCGAATCTTGAGACACTAATTCTTGAAGATTGTTATGATTTGGTAGAAGTTCACTTCTAGGTTACTCCAAATCTAAAGGAGTTACGTATATGTAGTTGTAATAGATTGGAAAATTACACATGCCTGCTCAAAGTCCAAAACTCAGATCTTTCAACCTCAATGATTCAAAGTTGAGGAACCTACACCTAGGGATTACTCCGAATCTTGAGACCCTAAGACTCAAGGACTGTACTGATATGGTCGAACTTCGTATGCCCTCTGAATGTTTAAAGCTCGTTAATCTCGACCTAGGTAATTTACAGTTGAGGACGCTTCACCTCGGGATTACTCCGAATCTTGAGACCCAAAGAATCAGGGACTGTACTGATATGGTCCTACTTGGTATGCCCGCTGAATGTCCAAAGCTCCTTAATCTCGACATCAGTTATTTAAAGTTGAGGACCCTTCACCTTGGGATTACTCCAAATCTTGAGACGCTAAGCCTCTGGGACTGTACTGATATGATCGAACTTCGTATGCCCGCTGAATGTCCAAAGCTCGTTAATCTCAACCTTAGTAATTTAAAGTTGAGGACCTTTCACCTCGGGATTATTCCAAATCTTGAGACGTTAAGCCTCTTGGACTGTACTGATATGATCGAACTTCATATGCCAGCTGAATGTCCAAAGCTCGTTAATCTCGACCTCAGTAATTTAAAGTTGAGGGCCCTTCACCTCGGGATTACTCCAAATCTTGAGACGCTAGGCCTCTTGGATTGTATTGGTATGGTCGAACTTCGTATGCCCGCTGAATGTCCAAAGATTGTTAATCTCGACCTCAGTAATTTAAAGTTGAGGACCCTTTACCTCGGGATTACTCCGAATCTTCAGACCCTAAGACTTTGGGACTGTACTGATATGGTCGAACTTCGTATGCCCGCTGTGTAGGAATCGACAACCTACAACCTGATTACTAGAGCGGAATGACAACGATCTTGAAGACAATATGTATCGACAGAAAAGTAGAAAAGCTTGCACAAGTAAGTAACCCTAATCGTTTCCTTGATTAGTATTGATAGAATGCGTACATAAACCCTCACCCCCTCATCTCTATTTATAGAGAATGAGGGGGTAAGAAACCGACTCCTAAACCGCCTAGGAATCTAGTCGGCTGATACAATGAAAAGGAAAGAAATGGTGGTCTTGGGCTTGGGACACAAGCCAAACAAACCGACACATACATAGCTATTAGAGTTAAACACTAAGACCCCTAGACTTATTCGTAAGCTTAATATAGAGACTAATATTGTAACAATTTCCACCTTAGGCTTTATATTAGCCTACACCGACACTCAACAACTCCAAGCAGTGCTGTAACTTCCGTCCAGGTACCACCTTCGTCAAGGCATCCCCAGCATTGTGTTCAGTACCCACCTTTAGAACTTCAACCGTCTTTGCTTCCAAGACCTCTCTGATAAAGTGGTAATGCACATTGATGTGCTTAGTCCTTTCATGAAAAACATGATTCCGTGATAAGTGAATCGCGCACAGTGTTAAGCTCCACGCCCGACTCTTCTAAGAGTCCCCTTAGCCAAATAGCTTCCTTCACAGCCTCCGTAAGGGCCATATACTCCACCTCTGTAGTTGAAAGAGCCACCACGTGTTGTAGCGTTGCCTTCCAGCTTACAACACATCCCTGTACTAAAAACGCGTAACCTGTGATTGACCTACGTTTATCCGGATCCTTTGCGTAGTCTGAATCAACAAAACCTGTTACGTCCACATGGTTGCCATGATTTGTCCCATACACCAAACCCACGTTTGCAGTACCCCACAAATATTTCAAAATCCACTTCACTGCTTCCCAATGCTTTTTACCTGGATTCGCCAAATATCTGCTAACAACACTTACCGCATACGCTATGTCTGGCCTCGTGCACACCATCAAGTACATTAAGCTCCCAACCGCATTTGCATATGGCACCCTACTCATCCTTTCAACATCACAATCCCTAACCGGACAATCCTTCAACGACAGCTTGAAGTGCCCACCCAATGGCATCTAAACCGATTTCCCATTGTCTATTCTATAATTATTTAAAATCTTAGAAACGTACCCGGATTGTGACACCCTCAGAATCTTGCGACTCCGATCCCTGATGATCTCCATACCAAGAATCTTCTTTGCTTCCCCGAGCTCTTTCATGTCAAACTCCTTTTTAAGCAAAGACTTGATAGACCCAATCTCAGCCTTGCTTTTACAAGCAATCAGCATATCATCTACATATAACAGTAGATAGATATACTCACCTGGTGCATAACTCCTGTAATATACGCAGCTGTCGTAACTGCTACGCTTGAACCCGTTGCTCAGCATGTACTCATCAAACCTCTTATACCATTGCCTAGGTGACTGCTTCAAACCATAAAGGGATTTCTTTAACAAACATACCTTGTTACCTTGTTCATAACCCGGTGGCTGCTTCATGTAGATCACTTCTTCAAGATTCCCATGTAAAAATGCCGTCTTTACATCAAGCTGCTCTAGCTCATAATCTCTACACGCAGTCAATGCAAGTATAACCCGAATAGATGTGTGTCGAACTACCGGCGAAAATACTTCATTATAGTCAATACCTGCCCTTTGTGTGAATCCACGAGCCACCACCCTCGCCTTGTACCTAGGCTTTTGAACACCTTCAATCCCTTCCTTTATCTTGAACAGCCATTTGCAGCTCACCAGCTTTTGCCCAGCTGGATGATCCACTAACTCATAGGTCTCATTCTTGTTCAGAGAATCCACCTCTTCATCCATAGCAGCTTTCCACTTAAATCTATCTTTACAAGTAACTGCCTCCTGGTATGTCAATGGTTCATGAGTATCTTCTTCCTCTGCTGCAGCAAACGCGTAAGCAGCCATATTACTTTCATCTCGAAACCTTAAAGGTTTCATTCTTGTCCTTGGCTCTCTATCCCGAACCAACTGATAATCTGTGAGATCCGGTGTTTGATCATGATCCTGATCCCCTGCATCTTCATCATCGCCATCTTCCTGACCATCAATCAGATCTTCCTCAAGCGAATGATTATTTAACCTCTGCAGTTCCACCTCAACCTGTAATTCCTCAACAGACTTATCAGTACCTGCACCAGAATCCTTTAACGTGTCTTTATACATGACACTTTCATTGAAGACCACGTTCCTGCTAGTGACTATTTTAGGTGATTCATTATCAAGCCTATAGCCTGTACCCCTTCACACCTTCAGGATACCCCAAAAGAACGCATTTTACCGCTCTCGGCTCGAGCTTACCTTGTTTAACGTGTGAATATGCGACACAACCGAAAATCCTTAACATCCCATAATCACTTGGATGTCCCGACCACATCTCCATAGGTGTCTTTTTCTAAATCGCTGTCGATGGTGACCTATTTATAAGATATGCGGCCGTACATGTCGCTTCCGCCCAGAAGGTCTTGGGCAATCCAGACTGAATTAATAAACAGCGTACCTTATCCATGAGAGTTCTATTCATCCGTTCAGCTAATCCATTCTGTTGCGGCGTCCCGGAAACTGTCAAATGTCTAGCAATCCCACTCTCAGTGCATAGCTACTCAAATTCCCGGTTACAGAACTCAAGACCATTATCTGTCCTCAACTTCTTAACCGTCCTCCCAGTCTGATTCTCTACTAACTGCTTCCACTCTTTGAACTTTCCAAATGCTTCGTGTTTGAACCTGAGAATGTAAACCCATACCCTCCTAGAATAATCATCAACAATAGATAAGAAGTACCTCTTACCTCCCAATGATTCCACCTGAGACAGACCTCATAAGTCTGAATGAACATAGTCTATCACTCCTTGAGTAGTGTGTCTTCCTATACCGAAACTGACTCGATGTGACTTTCCCAGAACATAATTCCCACAAAAATCGAGCTTACCTAGACTTTTCTTGCCAAACAACTCCTGCTTTTCTAGCACCTGAAGTCCCGCCTCACTGATATGTCCTAGTCTTTTATGCCAAACCTGCGCAAGACTGTCTATTTCTTCAACACTAGCATTAAGCTCACCTGCCACTGCATGGCCATCCAAAGAGTATACTGTAACACCCCCAATTCATGGTTACAGCGGAATTCAAACTGGGCGTTACTCGACGGCACAATAGTCACAATAATAGAAAATGAACTCCAATTGAGTCGTTTTAAAAGATTTATCATTCAAATTGTATAAATATCATAGATTACAAAATGAGGTCCCAGATGGTTCCATGTTTACAGTTTACATTAAATGAGTTTTTGAATGATAATAAAATTTATAGCCCTCTTGAGTATCCGTGCCCTTCCGTGCCATCCTTGATCGTCATGAACCTGAAATACATGCTTGAGAGGTCAACACAAAGGTTGAGTGATATTCATAGAGTTTGTTTAATGTTTGAACACAATATGTTGGTAGTGTGAGCTATAGACTCACACCAATGTTTGGAAAAAAACAAAACAGTTATTATCATTACTAAGCTTATGACACCAAAACATTAACGTGTACCAATATCGATCGGCAGATTTATCCCGGTAGGTACTTTGCTAACATACCTAATTCTCAAATATTAGTGCATTTGTTTGAACTTAGTCAAAACAAATGGGATTCGTCAATCCCAATAGGCCTATTCACAATATTCGCGCTCACTCGCAAGTAACCCTCGCAAGTGATTAAATGGTTCATAATAAGGGATCTTGGTTTGGCAAGGATGTTACTTAGTGATAATAAAACATAGTCGAATAGCATACAGTAGAAAGCATTGTGTTCGAGTAGAAAAATAATAGCATGTATTCCCCCCAAGGGTTTGTAAAATAGTTAAACAATAGAAAGTGGGGCTATGAACTCACCTTGAGTTGGATGATGTATAATGAGAATGATGGATATGCCGTAAGAACTTCTACGAGCAACCTAGAATAATTGTTGTAACTTAGGTTTGGAATAATGTCTAAGGAAACATAAACACGCCAATATATGTCTTGCACTTAGTCCATGATGTGGTACAATGTATAGTGTAAGTCTTTGAAAAGAAATGATTCATGAAACATGTATAGTTTATATATCGTTTACTACCGTTCGGGCCGACATAATTCAGAAGTCATGTAGTAAACGTTCGAGGAGCCAGGTGTAACAATTCGAAATTTCAGGTTAATTACCATTCCCGGAAAATTTCACTATTCACTTTTACTATTCATTTTTCCCGAAAATTTTCCCGAAAGTTGATTTTTATTTGATAATCTCAAGTGATAAATCATTTCCATGGCAAATTAAATGTTTGACATTCGTCAGATCATTTTCGTGAAAGTTATTAAGGAATTACACGTTTTAAGATAAAACGTCATTCAGAAATTCTACGTACCATGAAACTCGACCGCGTTAAGTGACCCCGCATCAGAAAAATGTTTGACACACTCATGATTTATTTGAGAATTAATCGTGACTGAGAAAAACATGACCAAAGACTTCCCAGCAGGTCACCCATGTCGGTACTAATCTCACATGAGCACGCTTAACCGAATGGGCGATTAACCGTTAGACCACAAAACGAGTTTCTAAGACATTTTGAGTTTTCAAAATTATTAGAAAAAGTCAACATAATTTTCCCTCCTCCATTGACCAAAAATCATCCCTTGATTTTATAAGTCATTTCGTGATTTTTAGGCTTACGGTTTGATGTCTAAAAGACATTTAACACCAACCGACACTAGACTGAGCCCAGTCTAGACATTATAAGTCATTTTAAATCATTTTTATCACATTAGAAAAGTAACATTTTACTTTTCTCAATTTTACGCAATATTCAGCGTTTTACGCGAATTACGCGTTTTAGACCCGTGTTTCCAGTTTTTAGCAGGGTTTTACACCCAAATGGAACCTACCACTCATTTTATATTTTATTATGGAACATATGGACATGTTTAACAATACTTTCAAGTTCCATAATTTTACGACACCCGGTTTTACGTTTTGAGGCTTAATCATTTACGATTGGCATTTCCCGGAGTCAAAACTAATCAAGTAACTAGGATAATATCATCACAAGCCAACTCATCCCCTCCTTATCCATGTGAACCGCCATTAGGGGGGGGGGGGGTTTCACACTTGTGGCTTGATCTTGACCCTTGATTCCTTAGATGATCACATGTGTTCAACTTTGGCTCCAAGTAAAACTTGGTCACCAAGTTGTGGTAATATCCTAGTCATTTCCTAACCTCCTCATGACCATATATATACCCCCTCCCTCCCCTCTTTGCCGTGGATATCACACACACAAACACACCATTCATTTGCAAATTCTCTCCAAGTTTCATGCATGATTCAAGTGATTCTTCAAGGTAGAAACCCTAGATAGGTGATCATTCATCAAACACTTCCATAACTTCATATACTTGGTGATTTCTCTTGAGTTTGAATCCACTCAAGTCACCTAAACCTTCATCATCCATCTTTCAAGAATACCAAGGGTAGAAAGATTGCATGAAGTGAAAAAGGGTTGAAGCAAGTCTATCAAAGTCCTATCCTTACATGTTAACTTCCTTTCATCTTTGAAAGCCAAAAGTTGTGAGCCAAACCCTAACTTGATTCTTGTTAAATAATCATGTTCATGTTATTTACATATTATTTGTGCTATATATTGTCTTGTTATCATGTCCATGATGTATAAAAGTGAGTAAAACAAGTATTGATACATATATGTAACTTATGTCATTCAGACAAGTAAACTAGTGATTTTCTTGGAAAACCACGACCAAAATGGTAAAATTATGATATTGGATCATTACAAATTACAGTAGAGGACTTAACAAGGAAACCATAGCAATTTGAACCACCCAAAACGAGTATACGGGTCAAAAGTTATGGCGATTTGAAATTACCAAAGATTTCCGGCAAAACTGCCAAATAGCTTCCTGATCAAATTTAAGTTTTGAAAGTCCTACTTCTGGTCCGATTCATCAAAAAGTTAAAACACGAAAGTTGTCCGAAACGACGTTTTCGTTCAGGAACAAAGAAGCTCGAGACCTAAAAATGCTTTCCGAGTGATAAAATTCTTCAAATTCTAAACAGCCCATTTTTAGGCGAAAGTCACTAGATTATAGTTATACTTTGAAGGGAACAAGAGGTCTTATGACCTATAATCAAGACCACAACCATGGCTAGAGCCAAGGTTGTGTCTCATGACCTTGGAACAAGGACCAAAGGTCATGGCTAGGCCATGACGAAATGACCATACCAACTTACATAGGCGTAAACATGAAACAATGAATTAGGCGATAACTTGAACAAGCAATTTGGATCTACTTCACTTAAAAGGGAACCATGAGATTTTACCAAGAGAAAATGGTCATTCAAGACTTATGAAACTACCCCTAATAACAATCTTCATGTACTAATAAACTTTCCTAAGTTTATTCAAATATCGGACAAGTAACTTTTCGGATCAAAACTTATATCTATATACTTTATCAACTACTACAATAGTAGGGAGCCTCATGTGAGGAGTTCATTATGTAAGCCGTCGAGTTGAGTTGTGGATTTACGAGTTAAAGTGTCCTGGCTCCTCGAACGCTTACTAACATGACTTCTGAATTATGTCGGCCCGAACGGTAGTGAACGATATACCAAAACATACATGTTTCATGAATCTTTCTTTCAAAGACTTACAATATACATCATACCACATCATGGACTAATGCAAGATATATATATATAGGCACTACTTCATATTCTCTACTCCGATCCTAAGTCGCAACATTCTATTATAGGTTGCTCGTAGAAACCTTCGCGATTCGACCATCACATTCACTACTCACTACATAACTTAAGGTGAGTTCGTAGCCCCACTTTCTATTGTTTAACTATTTTACAAACCCATGGGGGAAATACATGCTATTATTTTTCTACTCGAACACGATGCTTTCTACTGTATGCTACCCGACGATGTTTTATTATCACTAAGTAACGATTGCCATGTTCGAAGTCCCTATATCATGAACCATTAGTCACTACCTTTAGTGAGCGCGAATATTGTGAATAGATCTATTGGGATTGACGAATCCCATTTGTGTTGAACAACGACGAGTTCACACAAATGCACTATATTTGAGATTTAGCGGTATAATGGCAAAAGTACCTTGATAGGGCTTCTATAATGCCAATTTTGTTGGTTCGATGTTAATGTTTTGGTTGCATGAGCTTAGTGAAATAAATAACGATTTTGTTTTCTAACTATGAGTGTGAGTCTATAGCTCACACTACGATTATTGTGTTCAAACGATTTAACCAAACTCTACGAATTCCACTCAACCTTTGTGTTGACCTCTCAAGCATGTATTTCAGGTTCATGACGATCAAGGATGGCACGGAAGGACACGGATACTCAAGAGGGCTATAAATCTTATTATCATTCAAAACTCATTTAATTTGTAAACATGGAACCATCTGGGACCTCATTTTGTAATCTCTGATATTTATACAATTTGAATGATAAATCTTTTAAAACGACTCAATTGGAGTTCGTTTTCTATTATTGTGTCTATTGTGCCGTCAAGTAACACCCAGTTCGAATTCCGCTGCATCCATGAATTGGGGGTGTTACAGATTGGTACCAGAGCCATGGTTATAGAGAAACGGGTCTAATTGAGACCTAAACTATAACCACACTACAAGCAAAAACATTTTATAGCCTTCCGATCTTCGTGTCTTCCATCCTCCAGACGATTATGGACTTATTAAGCATTTTATGCTACATGAACATAAGTATATTCATATATACACACTAGGCATTTTCCACTACATGAACAAATACTAGTATATTTATATATACATTCGAGTTATTTTCAATCATTTTATCTAAACATATCTACACATGCCTATTCTATGGCATTTCGACACAACCACATTCTCCCAACCATGTTCCTACTCCAACATTTTATATCCAAGATATTGTAACGAATTACGATGGTCTTTTCTATTTCCCGAACATTGTATGACACAATGGTCTTAATCATTTCTCAAATGTTTTGAGTCACACAATGGTCTAATCTACTTCCGAGACATTGTGATTTGTGCAATGGTCTCTCGAATTATTCCACCACCTCATCAATATCATTTCATATGATATCAAAAACCCATCACAATCTATCGATTTCCAAACAAGAAATATGAGATTTCTAAAGGACAAACTAATCCATCATCGACAAAAGTTGAACTTTCTCTACATCCATCAAAGTTTTCTTCTGAAACCTTCATTGTTAAAAGTTTGTAATTCTAGCCCAGTATAGACTGTTTTAGAATTACTTCAACTTCCTTTCCACACATATCTACCCGTACTATCTTCTATGCAATGGAATGTGAAAACATACGTTACAAGTCTCTTATGGCGGGACTTGCAACTGAATGGTTTGACATCGCCTTTGTTTAGTGGACAGTTTCCCGAAAGCAACGGACGTATCACAAGTATACCTAATTTAGGTATTTGAAAATTTTATCGAACCTTGGCTAAATATAGACTAGTCACCTATATTTAACCTAGGGACAGTGGAATATAGTCTGACTAACTATATTCGACTTAAAATTTTCAAATACTGAGAGTAGTTGTACTAGGGTTATGTTTAGGTTGATTTCCTACTTGAACTCGATAAACCACCAGAATACATTAAAACGATCTAGAGACACGATAGTGCCTTACCACTCAGCGAAATCTTAATACCTTATTTGTACTACCAAATTTCATTCTTGAAAGTTTTCATTTATGAGATAATCCGAACTACTATCTTGGGGTAGTTATCAATTCTTCTCTTCATCCTGTAGAAGTACTATCCTGTATAGGTTCTAAGGATACCATTCCATGATAAACTTTTAAAATCTCTTAAGATTTTTAAAGCAAACTCAACATCTATACCTAAGAGTATTAATGTTAAGCATACACTACACACTTCTGTTCATCAACATATCACATCATTATCTTCACAACCGTTGGAACCACAAGCTCATAAACAGATCTTGATGCATTTTTAATGCTCAAATCATCCTTAACTACACCACAAGCACCCTTACCAGCTTTACAAGATTGAATAGTCATCTTGGAACACCAGTATCATCTCGTAAAACCCTACCTTGTAACTCACCGACTAAGTATGAATGTTGTGTAGGATGATTTGTAATTATTTGAATGGATTGGGATGCCTTTTCATTTAAATAAAGACATTGTAAATCACTAAACCATAAGTTTATATTTCCTTATCTACATTGTTTGGGATGCCTCTCTATGTAAATAAAGAATTATAAACAAGTGGGCTTATTTGTATCCGAAATAACATAAGTATGAAGTCAATAAACACTAGGTACAACAACCGATTACCTACTAGGCTATGATTGCAACTACGATCTCAATTCCTATTAATATTCGACTGCTATATCAATTTCCTTTGATATTCGACTATTACCATACCTTTCCTACATAAAAGTAAACCTCGTCCTACACCATACACTGAAACGACAAATCAAACTACATCACTGGTAATCCCAGACTATAGTCCTCATAAGTAACCACACCTTTTCATCGACACCACTCCAACATATGACACACAAAGAACTTCGGGACGAAGTTCCCCGTAAGGGGTAGAGACTGTAACAATTCGAAATTTCAGGTTAATTACCATTCCCGGAAAATTTCACTATTCACTTTTACTATTCATTTTTCCCGAAAATTTTCCCGAAAGTTGATTTTTATTTGATAATCTCAAGTGATAAATCATTTCCATGGCAAATTAAATGTTTGACATTCGTCAGATCATTTTCGTGAAAGTTATTAAGGAATTACACGTTTTAAGATAAAACGTCATTCAGAAATTCTACGTACCATGAAACTCGACCGCGTTAAGTGACCCCGCATCAGAAAAATGTTTGACACACTCATGATTTATTTGAGAATTAATCGTGACTGAGAAAAACATGACCAAAGACTTCCCAGCAGGTCACCCATGTCGGTACTAATCTCACATGAGCACGCTTAACCGAATGGGCGATTAACCGTTAGACCACAAAACGAGTTTCTAAGACATTTTGAGTTTTCAAAATTATTAGAAAAAGTCAACATAATTTTCCCTCCTCCATTGACCAAAAATCATCCCTTGATTTTATAAGTCATTTCGTGATTTTTAGGCTTACGGTTTGATGTCTAAAAGACATTTAACACCAACCGACACTAGACTGAGCCCAGTCTAGACATTATAAGTCATTTTAAATCATTTTTATCACATTAGAAAAGTAACATTTTACTTTTCTCAATTTTACGCAATATTCAGCGTTTTACGCGAATTACGCGTTTTAGACCCGTGTTTCCAGTTTTTAGCAGGGTTTTACACCCAAATGGAACCTACCACTCATTTTATATTTTATTATGGAACATATGGACATGTTTAACAATACTTTCAAGTTCCATAATTTTACGACACCCGGTTTTACGTTTTGAGGCTTAATCATTTACGATTGGCATTTCCCGGAGTCAAAACTAATCAAGTAACTAGGATAATATCATCACAAGCCAACTCATCCCCTCCTTATCCATGTGAACCGCCATTAGGGGGGGGGGGGGGTTTCACACTTGTGGCTTGATCTTGACCCTTGATTCCTTAGATGATCACATGTGTTCAACTTTGGCTCCAAGTAAAACTTGGTCACCAAGTTGTGGTAATATCCTAGTCATTTCCTAACCTCCTCATGACCATATATATACCCCCTCCCTCCCCTCTTTGCCGTGGATATCACACACACAAACACACCATTCATTTGCAAATTCTCTCCAAGTTTCATGCATGATTCAAGTGATTCTTCAAGGTAGAAACCCTAGATAGGTGATCATTCATCAAACACTTCCATAACTTCATATACTTGGTGATTTCTCTTGAGTTTGAATCCACTCAAGTCACCTAAACCTTCATCATCCATCTTTCAAGAATACCAAGGGTAGAAAGATTGCATGAAGTGAAAAAGGGTTGAAGCAAGTCTATCAAAGTCCTATCCTTACATGTTAACTTCCTTTCATCTTTGAAAGCCAAAAGTTGTGAGCCAAACCCTAACTTGATTCTTGTTAAATAATCATGTTCATGTTATTTACATATTATTTGTGCTATATATTGTCTTGTTATCATGTCCATGATGTATAAAAGTGAGTAAAACAAGTATTGATACATATATGTAACTTATGTCATTCAGACAAGTAAACTAGTGATTTTCTTGGAAAACCACGACCAAAATGGTAAAATTATGATATTGGATCATTACAAATTACAGTAGAGGACTTAACAAGGAAACCATAGCAATTTGAACCACCCAAAACGAGTATACGGGTCAAAAGTTATGGCGATTTGAAATTACCAAAGATTTCCGGCAAAACTGCCAAATAGCTTCCTGATCAAATTTAAGTTTTGAAAGTCCTACTTCTGGTCCGATTCATCAAAAAGTTAAAACACGAAAGTTGTCCGAAACGACGTTTTCGTTCAGGAACAAAGAAGCTCGAGACCTAAAAATGCTTTCCGAGTGATAAAATTCTTCAAATTCTAAACAGCCCATTTTTAGGCGAAAGTCACTAGATTATAGTTATACTTTGAAGGGAACAAGAGGTCTTATGACCTATAATCAAGACCACAACCATGGCTAGAGCCAAGGTTGTGTCTCATGACCTTGGAACAAGGACCAAAGGTCATGGCTAGGCCATGACGAAATGACCATACCAACTTACATAGGCGTAAACATGAAACAATGAATTAGGCGATAACTTGAACAAGCAATTTGGATCTACTTCACTTAAAAGGGAACCATGAGATTTTACCAAGAGAAAATGGTCATTCAAGACTTATGAAACTACCCCTAATAACAATCTTCATGTACTAATAAACTTTCCTAAGTTTATTCAAATATCGGACAAGTAACTTTTCGGATCAAAACTTATATCTATATACTTTATCAACTACTACAATAGTAGGGAGCCTCATGTGAGGAGTTCATTATGTAAGCCGTCGAGTTGAGTTGTGGATTTACGAGTTAAAGTGTCCTGGCTCCTCGAACGCTTACTAACATGACTTCTGAATTATGTCGGCCCGAACGGTAGTGAACGATATACCAAAACATATATGTTTCATGAATCTTTCTTTCAAAGACTTACAATATACATCATACCACATCATGGACTAATGCAAGATATATATATATATATAGGCACTACTTCATATTCTCTACTCCGATCCTAAGTCGCAACATTCTATTATAGGTTGCTCGTAGAAACCTTCGCGATTCGACCATCACATTCACTACTCACTACATAACTTAAGGTGAGTTCGTAGCCCCACTTTCTATTGTTTAACTATTTTACAAACCCATGGGGGAAATACATGCTATTATTTTTCTACTCGAACACGATGCTTTCTACTGTATGCTACCCGACGATGTTTTATTATCACTAAGTAACGATTGCCATGTTCGAAGTCCCTATATCATGAACCATTAGTCACTACCTTTAGTGAGCGCGAATATTGTGAATAGATCTATTGGGATTGACAAATCCCATTTGTGTTGAACAACGACGAGTTCACACAAATGCACTATATTTGAGATTTAGCGGTATAACGGCAAAAGTACCTTGATAGGGCTTCTATAATGCCAATTTTGTTGGTTCGATGTTAATGTTTTGGTTGCATGAGCTTAGTGAAATAAATAACGATTTTGTTTTCTAACTATGAGTGTGAGTCTATAGCTCACACTACGATTATTGTGTTCAAACGATTTAACCAAACTCTACGAATTCCACTCAACCTTTGTGTTGACCTCTCAAGCATGTATTTCAGGTTCATGACGATCAAGGATGGCACGGAAGGACACGGATACTCAAGAGGGCTATAAATCTTATTATCATTCAAAACTCATTTAATTTGTAAACATGGAACCATCTGGGACCTCATTTTGTAATCTCTGATATTTATACAATTTGAATGATAAATCTTTTAAAACGACTCAATTGGAGTTCGTTTTCTATTATTGTGTCTATTGTGCCGTCAAGTAACACCCAGTTCGAATTCCGCTGCATCCATGAATTGGGGGTGTTACACCAGGACACTTTAATTCGTAAATCCACAACTCATCTCGACGGCTTACATAATGAACTCCTCACATGAGGTTCCCTACTATTGTAGTAGTTGATAAAATATATATGTATATAAGTTTTGATCCGAAAAGTTACATGTCCAAGTACTTGAATAAACTTAGGAAAGTTTATGATTTCATGAAGATTGTTATTAGGGTAAGTTTCTTATAACTTATATGACAAATACTCGTAATATTTCATGGTTCTTTAGATGAAGTAGATCCAAATTGTATGTTCAAGTTATCGTCAGTACTTTAGCTCATGTTTTCGCCTTGGTATGTATATGTGGTCTTAACTCATGTTTTCGCCTTGGTATGTATATATGGTCTTAACTCATGTTTTCGCCTTGGTATGTATATATGGTCTTAACTCATGGCTTTGCCATGACCTTTGGTCATTGTTCCATGGTCTTGAGACTCAACCTTGGCTCTAGCCATGGTTGTGGTCTTGAATCTAGGTCATAAGACCTCTTGGTCTTTATAAACCATAACCTTTATATAATGACTTTGGTCTAAAAATGAGCTGTTAAGAATTTGAAGAAATTATCACTCGGATAGCGTTTTCAAGGCTCGAGCTTCTTTGTTCCTAAACGAAAACGTCGTTCCGGACAACTTTCGTGTTTTAACTTTTTGATGAATCGGACCAGAAGGGTGACTTTCAAAATGGCAGAATGCAAAACAGTAGGTATCGGCTGTTTCGGCGTTTTGGTTTTGCTAACTTCAAACGGTCATAACTTTTGACTCAGGTACTCATTTTGGGTGATTCAAATTGTTATGTTTTCCTTGTTAAGTCCTATTTAACAGTAAGTAAGTTTCAAATATCATAGTTATACTATTTTGGTCGTGGTTCTCCATAAAAGTCACTAGTTTACTTGTTTAAAGATCATAAGTTAACATATATATATCATAACTTGTTTTACTCATTTTTATACATCATGGACATGATAACAAGACAATATATAGCATGAATGATATGTAAATAGCATGAATATGATATTTAAGCAAGGAAGTGTATTAGAGTTTGCTTACAACTTTTGTGAAGAAACTAACTAGAACCAAGATCAAAACCAAGAATCACTACTTAATCTTCTAAAAATTTACCAACCGTAGCCATGCTTCCATATCAAAAACCCTATCTTAAAATCCCTTGATAAACACTAATCTATCACAAAAACAAGCCTTAGTAAAAAAAATCTTGAAGAAGAACTCATGGAAATTGGATGAGTTTTTGTGGTGATTTTATAGAGTTTTATGGCTGAAAAGTGTTAAGGATCAACTAGGAACTATGACTTGAACTTGTGATGGATTGAATGAGCAAGATCAATGATCAAAATGGTGTATTTTGATGATGTTGGGTCGTTGGTATTGAGAGAGAAAGGAAGAGAATGAGTCTTGATCTTATAAGGAAATGAGAAGGTTAGTTATGTTGACTTGTCAACACTTGGTCACCAAGTATAACACATGTTCACATCTTAAGGCTTAAATCATGGGATTAAGACACATGGTGATGACTCCCCCCCCTAGGGCGGTTTGGGAATACTTGGGGAGGAAGTGTGGACTTTTGAGGATATTATCCAAGTTATTGAGTTAGTTTTGGCTTCGTAAAATGCTAACCGTAAATGGTTAAGCCACGAAACGTAAAACCAGGTATCGTAAAAATACGAAACTTGGAAGAATAGTTAAACTTGTCAAAATACTTCATAATAAAATATAAAATGAGTGGTAGGTTCCATTGGGGTGGTAAAACCCTGCTAAAACTGGAAACACGGGTCTAAAACGCGTAATACGTAAAATGTACGAATATTGCGTAAAATTGAGAAAAGTGAAATGTTACTTTTCTAATAGGATAAAAATGATTTAAAATGACTTATAATGAGACTGGGCTCAGTCTAGTGTCAGTTCGTATTAAATGTCTTTTAGACATCAAACCGTAAGCCTAAAAATCAAGGAATGACTTATAAAATCAAGGAATGATTTTTGGTCAAAGGAGGAGGGAAAAATATGTTGACTTTTTTTAATAAGTTGAAAACTAAAATCGTTTTAGAAACGCGGTGCAGGTATAGGCTAAGGTTACGGCTGAGTAAAAACGCTTAAAACTGAAAATTCCAGTTTTTTTCACGACCGAGGCTTATTTTGGTCATGCTTTTCTCAGTCATGATTAATTCTCAAATAAATCATGAGTGTGTCAACCATTTTTCTGATGCGGGGTCACTTAACGCGGTTGAGTTTCGTTGTGCGTAGAATTTTTGAATGACGTTTTACCCTAAAATGTGTAATTCCGTGTAATTCCTTAATAACTTTCACGAAAATGAGCTTATGAATGTCAAACTTTTAATTTGTCATGGAAATGATTTATCACTCGAGGCCAAGAAATAAAAATCAAATTTCGGAAAAATGAATAGTAAAAGTGAATAGTGGAATTTTCCGGGAATAGTAATTAACCTGAAATTGCGAATTGTTACAGTCTCTACCCCTTACGGGGAACTTCGTCCCGAAGTTCTATGTGTGTTATACGTTGGAGTCGTGTCGATGAAGAGGTGTGGTTACTTATGAGGACTAAAGTCTGGGATTACCGGTGATGTAATTTGATTTGTCGTTTCAGTGTATGGTGTAGGATGAGGCTTACTTTTATGTAGGAAAGGTATGGTAATAGTCGAATATCAAAGGAAATTGATAAAGCAGTCGAATATTAATAGGAATTGATTTAGTAGTTGCAATCATAGCCTAGTTGGTAATCTATTGTTGTACCTAGTGTTTATTGACTTCTTACTTATGTTATTTCGGATACAAATAAGCTCACTTGTTTATAATTCTTTATTTACATAGAGAGGCATCCCAAATAATGTAAATAGGGGAATATAAACTTATGGTTCGGTGATTTACAATTTCTTTATTTAAATGAGAAGGCATCCCAATCCATTCAAATAATTACAAATCATCCTACTTAAGAATTCCCAACACAACATTCACAATTAGCCGGTGAGTTACAAGGTAGTGTATTACGAGATGATACCGGTGTTCAAAATGTACAAAATGAATATTCAATCTTGTAAAGCTGATGAGGGTTATTGTTGTAACACCCCCAATTCATGGATGCAGCGGAATTCAAACTGGGTGTTACTCGACGGCACAATAGTCACAATGATAGAAAACGAACTCCAATTGAGTCGTTTTGAAAAGGTTTATCATTCAAATTATATAAATATCAGAGATTACAAAATAAGGTCCCAATTGGTTCCATGTTTACAATGTATAATAAATGAGTTTTGAATGATAATAAAATTTATAGCCCTCTTGAGTATCCGTGTCCTTCCGTGCCATCCTTGATCGTCATGAACCTGAAATACATGCTTGAGAGGTCAACACAAAGGTTGAGTGATATTCATAGAGTTTGTTAAATCGTTTGAACACAATGTGTTGGTAGTTAAATTATTTGAACACCATAATCGTAGTGTTTGTAGGTAAATCGTTTGAACACCATAATCGTAGTGTTTGTAGGTAAATCGTTTGAACACCATAATCGTAGTGTTTGTAGGTAAATCGTTTGAACACAATAATCGTAGTGTGAGCTGTAGACTCACACCAATGTTTGGAAAACAAAACAGGTAGGCTACGTTATTATACGCCCATAAAATGTATTATACACTAAGCTTATGAAACCAAAACGTTAACGTGTACCAATATCGATTGGCAGATTTATCCCGGTAGGTACTTTGCTGTCATACCTAATGTCTCAAATATTAATGCATTTGTTTGAACTAATCAAAACAAATGGGATTCGTCAATCCCAATAGGCCTATTCACAATATTCGCGCTCACTTGCAAGTAACCCTCGCAAGTGATTAAATGGTTCATACTAAGGGATCTTGGTTTGGCAAGGATGTTACTTAGTGATAATAAAACATAGTCGAATAACATACAGTAGAAAGCATTGTGTTCGAGTAGAAATATAATAGCATGTATTCCCCCCAAGGGTTTGTAAAACATTGAAGTAATGTAAAGTGGGGCTATGAACTCACCTTAAGTTGGATAGCAAGTAATGAAGGTGATGGTTGGATCGTGTAGGTTTCTACGAGCAACCTATAATCGAATGTTGCGACTTAGGTTCGGAGTAAAGAACATGAAGTAGTGCCTATATATATATCTTGCATTTAGTCCATGATGTGGTATGATGTATATTGTAAGTCTTTGAAAGAAAGATTCATGAAACATGTATGTTTTGGTATATCGTTTACTACCGTTCGGGCCGACATAATTCAGAAGCCATGTTAGTAAGCGTTCGAGGAGCCAGGACACTTTAACTCGTAAATCCACAACTCAACTCGACGGCTTACATAATGAACTCCTCACATGAGGCTCCCTACTATTGTAGTAGTTGATGAAATATATAGATATAAGTTTTGATCCGAAAGGTTACATGTCCGATATTTGAATAAACTTAGGAAAGTTTATTTGTACATGAAGATTGTTATTAGGGGTAGCTTCATAAGCCTTAAATGACCATGTTCTCTTGGTAATATCTCATAGTTTCCTTTTAAGTGAAGTAGATCCAAATTGCTTGTTCAAGTTATCGCCTAATTCATTGTTTCATGTTTACGCCTAGGTAAGTTGGTATGGTCATTTCGTCATGGCCTAGCCATGACCTTTGGTCCTTGTTCCAAGGTCATGAGACTCAACCTTGGCTCTAGCCATGGTGGTGGTCTTGATTATAGGTCATAAGACCTCTTGTTCCATTTAAAGTATAACCATAATCTTGTGACTTTCGCCTAAAAATGGGCTGTTTAGAATTTGAAGAATTTTATCACTCGGAAAGTGTTTTTAGGTCTCGAGCTTCTTTGTTCCTGAACGAAAACGTCGTTTCGGACAACTTTCGTGTTTTAACTTTTTGATGAATCGGAGCAGAAGTGGGACTTTCAAAACCTAAATTTGATCAGGAAGCTATTTGGCAGTTTTGCCGGAAATCTTTGGTAATTTCAAATCGCCATAACTTTTGACTCGTATACTCGTTTTGGGTGGTTCAAATTGCTATGGTTTCCTTGTTAAGTCCTCTACTACAATTTGTAATGATCCAATATCATAATTTTACCATTTTGATCAGGTTATACCAACAAAGTCACTAGTTTACTTGTTTTAGTAACTTGTTTCAACAATCAATAACAATAACTTGTTTTGGTCATTTTTATACATCATGGACATGATAACAAGACAATATATAGCACAAATAATATGTAAATAACATGAACATGATTATTTAACAAGAATCAAGTTAGGGTTTGGCTCACAACTTTTGGCTTTCTACAAGAAAGGTAAGTAACATGTAAGGTACGGACTTTGATTGAACTAGGATCTCTAGCTTCCAACTTCTCTAATCTCTTGACACCAACTTGTGACTACTTGAGAAGGCACTTGAAGTCTCTACAAGACACTTCTTGTGTGGATGGAAGATCACCAAAGGATGGAAGAAACAAGGACTTTGGATCAATCAAAGCTTTACTAGAGCTTTGGAATTGATATGGAACTTGTATTCTTGAATAATACTTGAAGTAAAGAGAAAATCATGAATGTGTTTGTGTTTGTGATGGTATGAACGACCAAAAAGGGGAGGGGAGGGTTTTATAGTGTGTTGAGGAGGTTAGTTTACTTAGGAAATGTGGCTAAAAAGGTTACACATGATGCCTAATGGCTTAAATGGCTAAGAAAGCTACACATGATGCATAGTTGGTTGTTTTTAGGCCATATACTTTCCAAGGCTCATCACCAAGCCAACAAGGCCTTGGTGATTCACTTATACACGTTCATGCACAAGGGAGGGGGGCTAGGTGGATGATTCTTGACCTTATATAAGTTACGGAGTGAGTTTAGTCCCGAGAATCGCTAGCGGTAAGCTGTTAAGTCACAAAACGTAAACCGGGTATCGTAAAAATACGAAACTTTAAAGTATTGTTAGACATGTCCATAAGTTCCATAATAAAATATAAAATGAGTGGTAGGTTCCATTTGGGTGTAAAACCCTGCTAAAAACTGGAAATACGGGTCTAAAACGCGTAATACGTAAAACGTACGAATATTGCGTAAAATTGAGAAAAGTAAAATATTACTTTTCTAATAGGTTATAAATGATTTAAAATGACTTATAATGTCTAGACTGGGCTCAGTCTAGTGTCGGTTGGTATTAAATGTCTTTTAGACATCAAACCGTAAGCCTAAAAATCACGAAATGACTTATAAAATCAAGGAATGATTTTTTTGGTCAATGGAGGAGGGAAAAATATGTTGACTTTTTCTAAAAAGTTGAAAACTCAAATCGTCTTAGAAACGCGGTGCAGGTATAGGCTAAGGTTACGGCTGAGTAAAAACGCTTAAAACTGAAAATTCCAGTTTTTCACGGCCGAGGTTTATTTTGGTCATGTTTTTCTCAGTCATGATTTATTCTCAAATAAATCATGAGTGTGTCAAACATTTTTCTGATACGGGGAAAATTAACGCGACCGAATTTCGTTGTGCGTAGAATTTTTGAATGACGTTTTACCCTAAAACGTGTAATTCCGTGTAATTCCTTAATAACTTTCACGAAAATGAGCTTATGAATGTCAAACTTTTAATTTGTCATGGAAATGATTTATCACTTTAGCCCAAGAAATAAAAATCAAATTTCGAGAAAATTTTCGGGAAAAATGAATAGTAAAAGTGAATAGTGAAATTTTCCGAGAATAGTAATTATCCTGAAAAATGCGAATTGTTACAGTCTCTACCCCTTACGGGGAACTTCGTCCCGAAGTTCTATGTGTGTCATATGTTGGAGTGGTGTCGATAAAGATGTGTGGTTACTTATGAGGACCAAAGTCTGGGATTTCTGGTAATGTAATTTGATTTGTCATTTCAGTGTATGGTGTAGGATGAGGCTTCCTTTTATATAGGAAAGGTATGGTAATAGTCGAATATCAAAGGAAATTGATATAGCAGTCGAATATTAATAGGAATTGATATAGTAGTTGTATAGAAATTGATATAGTTAAATATCAAAATGGAAATTGATATAGTTGTCAAGTATCAATAGCAATTGATATAACAGTTGAACAACAATAGCAATTTACATAGGAATCCAATAAATGGAAATTGATATAGTAGTGGAATATCAATGGAAATTGGGATAGTAGTTGCAATCATAGCATAGTAGGTAATCGGTTGTTGTACCTAGTGTTTATGTCATGGTTTGAAGCGATGTCGGTAAAAAGATAGGATTTCTTGTGGCGAATATAATGTAGGTATCATGCCATACCCGAGCAATGTAATGTAGGTATCAAGCCATACCCGAGCAATGTAATGTAGGTATCAAGCCATACCCGAGCAATGTAATGTAGGTATCAAGCCATACCCGAGCAATGTAATGTAGGTTGACTTCATACTTATGTTATTTCGGATACAATTAAGCCCACTTGTTTATAATTCTTTATTTACATAGAGAGGCATCCCAAACAATGTAAATAGAGGAATATAAACTTATGGTTCGGTGATTTACAATTTCTTTAAATGAAAAGGCATCCCAATCCATTCAAATAATTATAAATCATCCTACTTAAGAATTCCCAACACAACATTCATACTTAGCCGGTGAGTTACAAGGTAGTGTATTATGGGATGATATTGGTGTTCCAAAAGTACAAGATGAATATTCAAACTTGTAAAGCTGATGAGGGTACTTGTGGTGTAACTAAGGATGATTTGAGCTTTAAAAGTGCATCAAAATCTGTTAATGAGCTTATGGTTCCAACGGTTGTGAAGATAATGTTATGATATGTTGATGAACAAAAGTGTGTAGTGTATGCTTAACATTAATACTCTTAGGTATCGATGTTGAGTTTGCTTTAAAAATCTTAAGAGATTTTAAAAGTTTATGTTGGAATGATATCCTAAACAGGATGGTACTTCTACAGGTTGAAGAGAATAATTGATAACTATCCCAAGATAGTAGTTCGGATTATCTCATAAATGAAAAATTTCAAGAATGAAATTAGGTAACACAAATAAGGTGTTAAGATTTCGCTGAGTGGTAAGACATTATCGTGTCTCTAGATTGTTTTAATGTATTCTGGTGGTTTATCGAGTTCATGTAGGAAATCAACCTAAACATAACCCTAGTACAACTACTCTCAGTATTTGGAAATTTTAAGTCGAATATAGTTAGTCAGACTATATTCCACTGTCCCTAGGTTAAATATAGGTGACTAGTCTATATTTAGCCAAGGTTCGATAAAATTTTCAAATACCTAAACTAGGTATACTTTTGATATGTCCGTTGCTTTCGGGAAACTGTCTACTAAACAAAGGCGATGTCAAACCCTTAAGTTGCAAGTCCCGTCCATACAAGACTTGTAACGTATGTTTTCATATTCCATTGCATAGAAGGTAGTAAGGGTAGATACGTATGGAAAGGAAGTTTTAAGTAGTTCTAAAATAGAACATACTTGGTCAGGATCACGAACTTTTAATAATGAAGGTTTCATCAGAAAACCTTAATGAATGTAGAGAAAGTTCAGCTTTTGTCGATGATGGATTAGTTTGTCCTTTAGAAATCTCATATTTCTTGTTTTGAAATCGATAGATTGTGACGGGTTTTTGATATCATAAGAAATGATATTGATGAGGTCGTGAAATAATTCCAGAGACCATTGCACAAATCACAATGTCTCGGAAGTAGGTTAGACCATTGTGCAATTCACAATGTCTGAGAAGTAGGTTAGGCCATTGTGTGACTCAAAACATTTGAGAAATGATTAAGACCATTGTATCATACAATGTCTTGGAAAATGAATGAGACCATTGTATCTCACAATGTCTTGAAAAATGAATGAGACCATTGTAATATACAATGTCTTGAAAAATGAATGAGACCATTGTAATATACAATGTCTTGAACATATAATGTTGGAGTAGGAACATGATTGGGAGAATGTGATTGTGTCGAAATGCCCTAGAATAGGCATACACAGATATGTTTAGTTCATTGTTTAGATAAATGATTGAAAATAAACCGAGTTTATATATCAATATACTAATATGTGTTCATGTAGCATAAAATGCTTAGTGTGTATATATCAATATACTAATATGTGTTCATGTAGCATAAAATGCCTAGTGTGTATATATCAATATACTTATATGTGTTCATGTAGCATAAAATGCTTAGTGTGTATATATCAATATACTTATATGTTTGTGAAGCATAACATGCTTACTAAGTCCATAATCGTCTGGAGGATGGAAGACACGGAGAGCGAAAGGCTATAAAATGTTTTTGTTTGTGATTGTAGTTATAGTTTAGGTCTCACTTAGACCCGTTTCTCTATAACCATGGCTCTGATACCAATCTGTAACACCCCCAATTCATGGATGCAGCGGAATTCAAACTGGGTGTTACTCGACGGCACAATAGTCACAATGATAGAAAACGAACTCCAATTGAGTCGTTTTGAAAAGGTTTATCATTCAAATTATATAAATATCAGAGATTACAAAATAAGGTCCCAATTGGTTCCATGTTTACAATGTATAATAAATGAGTTTTGAATGATAATAAAATTTATAGCCCTCTTGAGTATCCGTGTCCTTCCGTGCCATCCTTGATCGTCATGAACCTGAAATACATGCTTGAGAGGTCAACACAAAGGTTGAGTGATATTCATAGAGTTTGTTAAATCGTTTGAACACAATGTGTTGGTAGTTAAATTATTTGAACACCATAATCGTAGTGTTTGTAGGTAAATCGTTTGAACACCATAATCGTAGTGTTTGTAGGTAAATCGTTTGAACACCATAATCGTAGTGTTTGTAGGTAAATCGTTTGAACACAATAATCGTAGTGTGAGCTGTAGACTCACACCAATGTTTGGAAAACAAAACAGGTAGGCTACGTTATTATACGCCCATAAAATGTATTATACACTAAGCTTATGAAACCAAAACGTTAACGTGTACCAATATCGATTGGCAGATTTATCCCGGTAGGTACTTTGCCGTCATACCTAATGTCTCAAATATTAATGCATTTGTTTGAACTAATCAAAACAAATGGGATTCGTCAATCCCAATAGGCCTATTCACAATATTCGCGCTCACTTGCAAGTAACCCTCGCAAGTGATTAAATGGTTCATACTAAGGGATCTTGGTTTGGCAAGGATGTTACTTAGTGATAATAAAACATAGTCGAATAACATACAGTAGAAAGCATTGTGTTCGAGTAGAAATATAATAGCATGTATTCCCCCCAAGGGTTTGTAAAACATTGAAGTAATGTAAAGTGGGGCTATGAACTCACCTTAAGTTGGATAGCAAGTAATGAAGGTGATGGTTGGATCGTGTAGGTTTCTACGAGCAACCTATAATCGAATGTTGCGACTTAGGTTCGGAGTAAAGAACATGAAGTAGTGCCTATATATATATCTTGCATTTAGTCCATGATGTGGTATGATGTATATTGTAAGTCTTTGAAAGAAAGATTCATGAAACATGTATGTTTTGGTATATCGTTTACTACCGTTCGGGCCGACATAATTCAGAAGCCATGTTAGTAAGCGTTCGAGGAGCCAGGACACTTTAACTCGTAAATCCACAACTCAACTCGACGGCTTACATAATGAACTCCTCACGTGAGGCTCCCTACTATTGTAGTAGTTGATGAAATATATAGATATAAGTTTTGATCCGAAAGGTTACATGTCCGATATTTGAATAAACTTAGGAAAGTTTATTTGTACATGAAGATTGTTATTAGGGGTAGCTTCATAAGCCTTAAATGACCATGTTCTCTTGGTAATATCTCATAGTTTCCTTTTAAGTGAAGTAGATCCAAATTGCTTGTTCAAGTTATCGCCTAATTCATTGTTTCATGTTTACGCCTAGGTAAGTTGGTATGGTCATTTCGTCATGGCCTAGCCATGACCTTTGGTCCTTGTTCCAAGGTCATGAGACTCAACCTTGGCTCTAGCCATGGTGGTGGTCTTGATTATAGGTCATAAGACCTCTTGTTCCATTTAAAGTATAACCATAATCTTGTGACTTTCGCCTAAAAACGGGCTGTTTAGAATTTGAAGAATTTTATCACTCGGAAAGTGTTTCTAGGTCTCGAGCTTCTTTGTTCCTGAACGAAAACGTCGTTTCGGACAACTTTCGTGCTTTAACTTTTTGATGAATCGGACCAGAAGTGGGACTTTCAAAACCTAAATTTGATCAGGAAGCTATTTGGCAGTTTTGCCGGAAATCTTTGGTAATTTCAAATCGCCATAACTTTTGACTCGTATACTCGTTTTGGGTGGTTCAAATTGCTATGGTTTCCTTGTTAAGTCCTCTACTACAATTTGTAATGATCCAATATCATAATTTTACCATTTTGATCAGGTTATACCAACAAAGTCACTAGTTTACTTGTTTTAGTAACTTGTTTCAACAATCAATAACAATAACTTGTTTTGGTCATTTTTATACATCATGGACATGATAACAAGACAATATATAGCACAAATAATATGTAAATAACATGAACATGATTATTTAACAAGAATCAAGTTAGGGTTTGGCTCACAACTTTTGGCTTTCTACAAGAAAGGTAAGTAACATGTAAGGTACGGACTTTGATTGAACTAGGATCTCTAGCTTCCAACTTCTCTAATCTCTTGACACCAACTTGTGACTACTTGAGAAGGCACTTGAAGTCTCTACAAGACACTTCTTGTGTGGATGGAAGATCACCAAAGGATGGAAGAAACAAGGACTTTGGATCAATCAAAGCTTTACTAGAGCTTTGGAATTGATATGGAACTTGTATTCTTGAATAATACTTGAAGTAAAGAGAAAATCATGAATGTGTTTGTGTTTGTGATGGTATGAACGACCAAAAAGGGGAGGGGAGGGTTTTATAGTGTGTTGAGGAGGTTAGTTTACTTAGGAAATGTGGCTAAAAAGGTTACACATGATGCCTAATGGCTTAAATGGCTAAGAAAGCTACACATGATGCATAGTTGGTTGTTTTTAGGCCATATACTTTCCAAGGCTCATCACCAAGCCAACAAGGCCTTGGTGATTCACTTATACACGTTCATGCACAAGGGAGGGGGGCTAGGTGGATGATTCTTGACCTTATATAAGTTACGGAGTGAGTTTAGTCCCGAGAATCGCTAGCGGTAAGCTGTTAAGTCACAAAACGTAAACCGGGTATCGTAAAAATACGAAACTTTAAAGTATTGTTAGACATGTCCATAAGTTCCATAATAAAATATAAAATGAGTGGTAGGTTCCATTTGGGTGTAAAACCCTGCTAAAAACTGGAAATACGGGTCTAAAACGCGTAATACGTAAAACGTACGAATATTGCGTAAAATTGAGAAAAGTAAAATATTACTTTTCTAATAGGTTATAAATGATTTAAAATGACTTATAATGTCTAGACTGGGCTCAGTCTAGTGTCGGTTGGTATTAAATGTCTTTTAGACATCAAACCGTAAGCCTAAAAATCACGAAATGACTTATAAAATCAAGGAATGATTTTTTTGGTCAATGGAGGAGGGAAAAATATGTTGACTTTTTCTAAAAAGTTGAAAACTCAAATCGTCTTAGAAACGCGGTGCAGGTATAGGCTAAGGTTACGGCTGAGTAAAAACGCTTAAAACTGAAAATTCCAGTTTTTCACGGCCGAGGTTTATTTTGGTCATGTTTTTCTCAGTCATGATTTATTCTCAAATAAATCATGAGTGTGTCAAACATTTTTCTGATACGGGGAAAATTAACGCGACCGAATTTCGTTGTGCGTAGAATTTTTGAATGACGTTTTACCCTAAAACGTGTAATTCCGTGTAATTCCTTAATAACTTTCACGAAAATGAGCTTATGAATGTCAAACTTTTAATTTGTCATGGAAATGATTTATCACTTTAGCCCAAGAAATAAAAATCAAATTTCGAGAAAATTTTCGGGAAAAATGAATAGTAAAAGTGAATAGTGAAATTTTCCGAGAATAGTAATTATCCTGAAAAATGCGAATTGTTACAATTGTGGTGTAAATAAGGATGATTTGAGCTTTAAAAGTGCCTCAAGATCTGTTAATGAGCTTGCGTTTGCCACGGTTGTGAAGATAATGTTGTGATATGTTGATGAACAAAAGTGCGTAGTGTATGCTTAATGTTAATATTGGTAGAGATGTCAAGTTTGCTTTAAAATTTTAAGAAATTTTAAAGGTTTATGACGGGATGGTATCCTTAGGACCTAAACATGATAGTACTTCTACAGGATGAAGAGAAGAATTGATAACTATCCCAAGATAATAGTTCGGATTATCTCATAAATGAAAACTTTCAAGAATGAAATTAGGTAGTACAATTAAGGTGTTAAGATTTCGCTGAGTGGTAAAACACTATCGTGTCTCTAGATTGTTTTAATGCATTCTGGTGGTTTATCGAGTTCATGTAGGAAATCAATCTAAACATAACCCTAGCACAACTATTCTCAGTATTTGAAAATTTTAAGTCGAATATAGTTAGTCAAACTATATTCCACTGTCCCTAGGTTAAATATAGGTGACTAGTCTATATTTAGCCAAGGTTCGATAAAATTTTCAAATACCTAAATTAGGTATACTTGTGATATGTCCGTTGCTTTCGGGAAACTGCCCACTAAACAAAGGCGATGTCAAACCTTTCAGTTGCAAGTCCCGCCCATACAAGACTTGTAACCCATGTTTTCACATTCCATCGCATAGAAGATAGTACGGGTAGGTATGTGTGTGGAAAGGAAGTTTTAAGTAACAGTCCATACTTGGCTAGGATCACGAGCTTTTAACAATGAAGGTTTCAGAAGAAAACTTTGATGAATGTAGAGCTGAACTTCAGCTTTTGTAGGTGATGGATTAGTTTATCCTTTAGAAATCTCATATTCTATTTAGAAAACGATAGATTGTGATGGGTTTTCGATATCATATGAAATGATATTGATGATGTGATGGAATAATTCCAGAGACCATTACGCAAATCACAATGTCTCGGAAGTAGATTAGACCATTGTGCAATTTACAATGTCTAGGAAGTAGGTTAGACCATTGTGTGACTCAAAACATTTGAGAAATGATTAAGACCATTGTATCATACAATGTCCGGGAAATAGGAAAGACCATTGCAATCAGTTACAATGTCTTGGACATAAAATGTTGTAGTAGGAACATGATTGGGAGAATGTGGTTGTGTCGTAATGCCCTAGAATAGGCATACGTAGATATGTTTAGTCCATTGTTTAGATAAATGATTGAAAATAAACCGAGTTTATATATCAATATACTAATATGTTCATGTAGTATAAAATGCTTACGGGGAAATGCTCAATTATGTTTAGGGTACATATATTAATATACAATTATGTTTGTGTAGCATAAAAATGTCTACGGGGAAATGCTCAAAATGGGTATATATGAATATACTAATATGTTTGTGTAGCATAACATGCTTACTAAGTCCATAATCATCTGGAGGATGGAAGATGTAACACCCCCAATTCATGGTTGCAGCGGAATTCGAACTGGGTGTTACTCGACGGCACAATAGTCACAATAATAGAAAACGAACTCCAATTGAGTCGTTTTAAAAGATTTATCATTCAAATTATATAAATATCAGAGATTACAAAATGAGGTCCCAATTGGTTCCATGTTTACAAATCACATTAAGTGAGTTTTTGAATGATAAGAAAATTTATAGCCCTCTTGAGTATCCGTGCCATTCCGTGCCATCCTTGATCGTCATGAACCTGAAATACATGCTTGAGAGGTCAACACAAAGGTTGAGTGATATTCATAGAGTTTGTTAAATCGATTGAACACAATATGTTGGTAGTGTGAGTTATAGGCTCACACCAATGTTTGGAAAACAAAACAGGTAGGCTACGTTATTATACGCCCGGAACATGTATTATACACTAAGCTTATGACACCATAACGTTAACGTGTACCAATATCGATCGGCAGATTTATCCCGGTAGGTACTTTGCTAACATACCTAAATCTCAAATATTATTGCATTTGTTTGAACTTAGTCAATACAAATGGGATTCGTCAATCCCAATAGGCCTATTAATAATATTCGCGCTCACTATTGCTAGTGACTAAATGGTTCATAATAAAGGATCTCGGTTTAGCAAGGTTGGTACTTAGTGATAATAAAACAATCAGGTAAGCATACAATTTAAAAACATTGTGCTCGGTTATAAATAGCATGTATTCCCCCCAAGGGTTTGTAAAACAATTAAGTAATCGAAAGTGGGGCTATGAACTCACCTTAAGTAAGATATCAAGTAATGAATGTAACGGTCGAATCGCGAAGGTTCTATGAGCAACCTATAATAGAATGTCGCGACTTAGGATTGGAGTAAAGAATATAACGGAGTGCCTATATATATATATCTTGCATTAAGTCCATGATGTGGTATGATGTATATTGTAAGTCTTTGAAAGTAATGATTCATGAAACATGTATGTCTTGTATATCGTTTACTACCGTTCGGGCCGACATAATTCAGAAGTCATGTTAGTAAGCGTTCGAGGAGCCAGGACACTTTAACTCGTAAATCCACAACTCATCTCGACGGCTTACATAATGAACTCCTCACATGAGGCTCCCTACTATTGTAGTAGTTGATGAAATATATAGATATAAGTTTTGATCCGAAAGGTTACATGTCCGATATTTGAATAAACTTAGGAAAGTTTATTTGTACATGAAGATTGTTATTAGGGGTAGTTTCATAAGTCTTGAATGACCATTTTCTCTTGATAAAATCTCATGGTTTCCTTTTAAGTGAAGTAGATCCAAATTGCTTGTTCAAGTTATCGCCTAAGTCATTGTTTCATGTTTATGCCTATGTAAGTTGGTATGGTCACTTCGTCATGGCCTAGCCATGACCTTTGGTCATTGTTCCATGGTCTTGAGACTCAACCTTGGCTCTAGCCATGGTTGTGTCTTGATTCTAGATCATAAGACCCCTTTGGTCTTCATAAACCATAATTTATATGAAATGACTTTGGTCTAAAAATGGGCTGTTAAGATTTTGAAGAATTTATCACTCAAAAAGCGTTTTCAGGGCTCGAGCTTCTTTTTTCCTAAACAAAAACGTCGTTCCGGACAACTTTCGTGTTTTAACTTTTTGATGAATCGGACCAGAAGTGGGACTTTCAAAACCCAAATTTGATCAGAATGGTATTTGGCAGTTTTGCCGGAAATCTTTGGTAACTTCAAATGGGCGTAACTTTTGACTCGTATACTCGTTTTGGGTGGTTCAAATTGCTATGGTTTCCTTGTTAAGTCCTCTACTGTAATATGTAATGATCCAACATCATATTTTTACCATTTTGATCAGGTCTTACCAAGAAAGTCACTAGTTTACTTGTTTTAGTAACTTGTTGTAACAATCAATAACAATAACTTGTTTTGCTCACTTTTATACATCATGGACATAACTACAAGACATAATATAGCACAAATAATATGTAAATAACATGAATATGATTATTTAACAAGAATCATGTTAGGGTTTGGCTTACAACTTTTGGCTTTCAACAAAGAAAGGAAAGTTAACATGTAAGGATAGGACATTGATAGACTTGCTTCAACCCTTTTTCACTTCATGCATCCTTTCTACCCTTGGTATTCTTGAAAGATGAATGATGAAGATTGAGGTGAATTGAGTGGATTTAAACTCAAGATAAATCACCAAGTATGTTAGGGTTTGGAAGAGTTTTGGTAACCTAAGATCAACTAGGGTTTCTACCTTGAAGAAACACTTGAACCTTGCAAGAAATTGGAAGGAAATGAGCAAAGGATGGAATGGTTATGGGGTTTGGGGATGCACGGCACAAGAGGGGGGGAGAGGGGCTTTTATAGGGTCTTAAGGAGGTTACTTCCTTTGACTTGTCAACACTTGTTCACCAAGTTCTACACATGTTCTCATCTAAGGCCTCCTAGCATGAGATTGAGCCACATAGTGTGAATCCCCCCTCCTAGTGGCGGTTCATATGCTTGGGGAGGAAGTGTTAGGCTTTTTGTGATATTATCCAAGATATCTAGTATGTTTTGACTCCGTAAAATGCAAACCGTAAGTTGTTACGTCACAAAACGTAAAACCGGGTATCGTAAAAATACGAAACTTGGAGGAATGATTAAACTTGTCAAAATACTCCATAATAAAATATAAAATGAGTGGTAGGTTCCATTTGGGTGGTAAAACCCTGCTAAATACTGGAAACACGGGTCTAAAACGCGTAATACGTAAAACGTACGAATATTGCGTAAAATTGAGAAAAGTAAAATGTTACTTTTCTAATGTTATAAAAATGATTTAAAATGACTTATAATGTCTAGACTGGGCTCAGTCTAGTGTCGGTTGGTATTAAATGTCTTTTAGACATCAAACCATAAGCCTAAAAATCAAGGAATGACTTATAACATCAAGGGATGATTTTTGGTCAATGGAGGAGGGAAAAATATGTTGACTTTTTCTGATAAGTTGAAAACTCAAAAAGTCTTAGAAACGCGTTTTGTGGTCTCACGGTTAATCGCCCAAATGGTTAAGCGTGCTCATGCGAGAGTAGTACAGGCATGGGTGACCTGCTGGGAAGTTTTTGGTCATGTTTTTCTCAGTCACGATTAATTCTCAAATAAATCATGAGTGTGTCAAATATTTTTCTGATGTGGGGTTACCTGACGGGGTTGAATTTCGTTGTGCGTAGAATTTCTGATTGACGTTTTACCCTAAAACGTGTAATTCCTTAATAACTTTCACGAAAATGAGCTTATGAATGTCAAACTTTCAATTTGCCATGGAAATGATTTATCACTCGATAAAATCAAATAAAAATCAACTTTCGGGAAAATTTCAGGAAAAATGAATAGTAAAAATGAATAGTAAAAGTGAATAGTGAATATTCCGGGAATAGTAATTAACCTGAAAAATGTGATTTGTTACAGTCTCTACCCCTTACGGGGAACTTCGTCCCGAAGTTCTATGTGTGTCATATGTTGGAGTGGTGTCGATGAAAAGATGTGGTTACTTATGAGGACTAGAGTCTGGAATTACCAGTGATGTAATTTGATTTGTCTCAGAATATGGTGTGTCAATAGAGATTGATAACATGGTTGAATATCAGTAGAGATCCATATAATAGTCGAATATCAAATAAAATTGATATAGCAGTCGATTATTAATAGAAATTGATATAGTAGTTGTACAGAAATTGATATAGTTAAATATCAAAATGGAAATTGATATAGTTGTCAAGTATCAATAGCAATTGATATAAGAATCGAATCATGGAATAAGCGTTGAACATGTGGTTGGACCAAGTCCTGTTTGAATTGTACGGCTGCCCATGCATATGGCTACACGGCTTCACAATAAGTTTGGTATGACTGCCCATGCATATGGCTACATGGCCCCGTAATGAGTTTGGTACGACTGCACATGCGTATGGTTACATGGCCTCGCAAATGAGTTTGTTTGTTATTGCACTATCATTATGAAAACCAAAAAGTAAACCTCATACTAATGGAAATTGGGATAGTCGTTGCAATCATAGCCTAGTAGGTAATCTGTTGTTGTATCTAGTGTTTATTGACTTCATACTTATGTTATTTCGGATGTAATTAAGCCCACTTGTTTATAATTCTTTATTTACATAGAGAGGCATCCCAAACAATGTAACTAAAGGAATATAAACGTATGGTTCGATGATTTATAATTTCTTTATTTAAATGAAAAGGCATCCCAATCCATTCAAATAAGGACATTATAAATCATCCTACTCAAGAATTCCCGACACAACATTCATACTTAGCCGGTGAGTTACAAGGTAGTGTATTACGAGATGATACTGGTGTTCCAAAAGTGCAAGATGAATATTCAATCTTGTAAAGCTGATAAGGGTGCTTGTGGTGTAACTAAGGATGATTTGAGCTTTAAAAGTGCATCAAGATCTGTTAATGAGCTTGTGTTTGCCACGGTTGTGAAGGTAATGTTGTGATATGTTGATGAACAAAAGTGCTTAGTGTATGCTTAACATTAATACTCTTAGGTATAGATGTTGAGTTTGCTTTAAAAATCTTAAGAGATTTTAAAAGTTTATGATGGAATGGTATCCTTAGGACCTAAACAGGATAGTACTTCTACAGGATGAAGAGAATAATTGATAACTATCCCAAGATAGTAGTTCGGATTATCTCATAAACGAAAAATTTCAAGAATGAAATTTAGATCATACAAATAAGGTGTTAAGATCTTGCTGAGTGGTAAGGCACTATCGTGTCTCTAGATTGTTTTAATGTATTCTGGTGGTTTATCGTGTTCATGTAGGAAATCAATCTAAACATAACCCTAGTACAACTACTCTCAGTATTTGAAAATTCTAAGTCGAATATAGTTAGTCAGACTATATTCCACTGTCCCTAGGTTAAATATAGGTGACTAGTCTATATTTAGCCAAGGTTCGATAAAATTTTCAAATACCTAAACTAGGTATACTTTTGATATGTCCGTTGCTTTCGGGAAACTGTTCACTAAACAAAGGCGATGTCAAACCCTTAAGTTGCAAGTCCCGTCCATACAAGACTTGTAACGTATGTTTTCATATTCCGTTGCATAGAAGGTAGTAAGGGTAGGTACGTTTGGAAAGGAAGTTTTAAGTAGTTCTAAAATAGAACATACTTGGCCAGGATCGCGAACTTTTAACAATGAAGGTTTCAGAAGAAAACTTTGATAAATGTAAAGCTGAACTTCAGCTTTTGTAGGTGATGGATTTGTTTGTCCTTTAGAAATCTCATATTTCTATTTAGAAATTGATAGGTTGTGACGGGTTTTTGATATCATATGAAATGATATTGATGATGTGATGGAATAATTTTAGAGACCATTGCACAAAACACAATGTCTCAGGAGTAGGTTAGACCATTGTGCAATTCACAATGTCTGGGAAGTAGGTTAAACCATTGTGTGACTCAAAACATTTGAGAAATGGTTAAGACCATTGTATCATACAATGTCTTGGAAAATGAATGAGACCATTGTATCTTACAATGTCTTGGAAATGAATGAGACCATTGTATCTCACAATGTCTTGGAAAATGAATGTTGGAGTAGGAACATGATTGGGAGAATGTAATTGTGCCGAAATGCCATAGAATAGGCATACGCGGATATGTTTAGATAAAATGATTGAAAATAAACCAAGTTTATATATCAATATACTAATGCTTACGGGGAAATGCTCAAAATGGGTATATATGAATATACTAATATGTTTGTGCAACATAACATGCTTACTAAGTCCATAATCGTCTGGAGGATGGAAGACACGGAGAGCGGAAGGCTATAAAATGTTTTTGTTTGTGATTGTAGTTATAGTTTAGGTCTCACTTAGACCCGTTTCTCTATAACCATGGCTCTGGTACCAATCTGTAACACCCCCAATTCATGGTTGCAGCGGAATTCGAACTGGGTGTTACTCGACGGCACAATAGTCACAATAATAGAAAACGAACTCCAATTGAGTCGTTTTAAAAGATTTATCATTCAAATTATATAAATATCAGAGATTACAAAATGAGGTCCCAATTGGTTCCATGTTTACAAATCACATTAAGTGAGTTTTTGAATGATAAGAAAATTTATAGCCCTCTTGAGTATCCGTGCCATTCCGTGCCATCCTTGATCGTCATGAACCTGAAATACATGCTTGAGAGGTCAACACAAAGGTTGAGTGATATTCATAGAGTTTGTTAAATCGATTGAACACAATATGTTGGTAGTGTGAGTTATAGGCTCACACCAATGTTTGGAAAACAAAACAGGTAGGCTACGTTATTCTACGCCCGGAACATGTATTATACACTAAGCTTATGACACCATAACGTTAACGTGTACCAATATCGATCGGCAGATTTATCCCGGTAGGTACTTTGCTAACATACCTAAATCTCAAATATTATTGCATTTGTTTGAACTTAGTCAATACAAATGGGATTCGTCAATCCCAATAGGCCTATTAATAATATTCGCGCTCACTATTGCTAGTGACTAAATGGTTCATAATAAAGGATCTCGGTTTAGCAAGGTTGGTACTTAGTGATAATAAAACAATCAGGTAAGCATACAATTTAAAAACATTGTGCTCGGTTATAAATAGCATGTATTCCCCCCAAGGGTTTGTAAAACAATTAAGTAATCGAAAGTGGGGCTATGAACTCACCTTAAGTAAGATATCAAGTAATGAATGTAACGGTCGAATCGCGAAGGTTCTATGAGCAACCTATAATAGAATGTCGCGACTTAGGATTGGAGTAAAGAATATAACGGAGTGCCTATATATATATATCTTGCATTAAGTCCATGATGTGGTATGATGTATATTGTAAGTCTTTGAAAGTAATGATTCATGAAACATGTATGTCTTGTATATCGTTTACTACCGTTCGGGCCGACATAATTCAGAAGTCATGTTAGTAAGCGTTCGAGGAGCCAGGACACTTTAACTCGTAAATCCACAACTCATCTCGACGGCTTACATAATGAACTCCTCACATGAGGCTCCCTACTATTGTAGTAGTTGATGAAATATATAGATATAAGTTTTGATCCGAAAGGTTACATGTCCGATATTTGAATAAACTTAGGAAAGTTTATTTGTACATGAAGATTGTTATTAGGGGTAGTTTCATAAGTCTTGAATGACCATTTTCTCTTGATAAAATCTCATGGTTTCCTTTTAAGTGAAGTAGATCCAAATTGCTTGTTCAAGTTATCGCCTAAGTCATTGTTTCATGTTTATGCCTATGTAAGTTGGTATGGTCACTTCGTCATGGCCTAGCCATGACCTTTGGTCATTGTTCCATGGTCTTGAGACTCAACCTTGGCTCTAGCCATGGTTGTGTCTTGATTCTAGATCATAAGACCCCTTTGGTCTTCATAAACCATAATTTATATGAAATGACTTTGGTCTAAAAATGGGCTGTTAAGATTTTGAAGAATTTATCACTCAAAAAGCGTTTTCAGGGCTCGAGCTTCTTTTTTCCTAAACAAAAACGTCGTTCCGGACAACTTTCGTGTTTTAACTTTTTGATGAATCGGACCAGAAGTGGGACTTTCAAAACCCAAATTTGATCAGAATGGTATTTGGCAGTTTTGCCGGAAATCTTTGGTAACTTCAAATGGGCGTAACTTTTGACTCGTATACTCGTTTTGGGTGGTTCAAATTGCTATGGTTTCCTTGTTAAGTCCTCTACTGTAATATGTAATGATCCAACATCATATTTTTACCATTTTGATCAGGTCTTACCAAGAAAGTCACTAGTTTACTTGTTTTAGTAACTTGTTGTAACAATCAATAACAATAACTTGTTTTGCTCACTTTTATACATCATGGACATAACTACAAGACATAATATAGCACAAATAATATGTAAATAACATGAATATGATTATTTAACAAGAATCATGTTAGGGTTTGGCTTACAACTTTTGGCTTTCAACAAAGAAAGGAAAGTTAACATGTAAGGATAGGACATTGATAGACTTGCTTCAACCCTTTTTCACTTCATGCATCCTTTCTACCCTTGGTATTCTTGAAAGATGAATGATGAAGATTGAGGTGAATTGAGTGGATTTAAACTCAAGATAAATCACCAAGTATGTTAGGGTTTGGAAGAGTTTTGGTAACCTAAGATCAACTAGGGTTTCTACCTTGAAGAAACACTTGAACCTTGCAAGAAATTGGAAGGAAATGAGCAAAGGATGGAATGGTTATGGGGTTTGGGGATGCACGGCACAAGAGGGGGGGAGAGGGGCTTTTATAGGGTCTTAAGGAGGTTACTTCCTTTGACTTGTCAACACTTGTTCACCAAGTTCTACACATGTTCTCATCTAAGGCCTCCTAGCATGAGATTGAGCCACATAGTGTGAATCCCCCCTCCTAGTGGCGGTTCATATGCTTGGGGAGGAAGTGTTAGGCTTTTTGTGATATTATCCAAGATATCTAGTATGTTTTGACTCCGTAAAATGCAAACCGTAAGTTGTTACGTCACAAAACGTAAAACCGGGTATCGTAAAAATACGAAACTTGGAGGAATGATTAAACTTGTCAAAATACTCCATAATAAAATATAAAATGAGTGGTAGGTTCCATTTGGGTGGTAAAACCCTGCTAAATACTGGAAACACGGGTCTAAAACGCGTAATACGTAAAACGTACGAATATTGCGTAAAATTGAGAAAAGTGAAATGTTACTTTTCTAATGTTATAAAAATGATTTAAAATGACTTATAATGTCTAGACTGGGCTCAGTCTAGTGTCGGTTGGTATTAAATGTCTTTTAGACATCAAACCATAAGCCTAAAAATCAAGGAATGACTTATAACATTAAGGGATGATTTTTGGTCAATGGAGGAGGGAAAAATATGTTGACTTTTTCTGATAAGTTGAAAACTCAAAAAGTCTTAGAAACGCGTTTTGTGGTCTCACGGTTAATCGCCCAAATGGTTAAGCGTGCTCATACGAGAGTAGTACAGGCATGGGTGACCTGCTGGGAAGTTTTTGGTCATGTTTTTCTCAGTCACGATTAATTCTCAAATAAATCATGAGTGTGTCAAATATTTTTCTGATGTGGGGTTACCTGACGGGGTTGAATTTCGTTGTGCGTAGAATTTCTGATTGACGTTTTACCCTAAAACGTGTAATTCCTTAATAACTTTCACGAAAATGAGCTTATGAATGTCAAACTTTCAATTTGCCATGGAAATGATTTATCACTCGATAAAATCAAATAAAAATCAACTTTCGGGAAAATTTCGGGAAAAATGAATAGTAAAAATGAATAGTAAAAGTGAATAGTGAATTTTCCGGGAATAGTAATTAACCTGAAAAATGTGATTTGTTACAAAAGACACGGAGAGCGGAAGGCTATAAAAATGTTTTTGCTTGTAATTGTAGTTATAGTTTAGGTCTCAATTAGACCCGTTTCTCTATAACCATGGCTCTGGTACCAATCTGTAACACCCCCAATTCATGGTTAAAGCGGAATTCAAACTGGGTGTTACTCGACGGCACAATAGTCACAATAATAGAAAACGAACTCCAATTGAGTCGTTTTAAAAGATTTTGTAACAAATCACATTTTCAGGTTAATTACTATTCCCGGAAAATTCACTATTCACTTTTACTATTCATTTTTACTATTCATTTTTCCCGAAATTTTCCCGAAAGTTGATTTTTATTTGATTTTATCGAGTGATAAATCATTTCCATGGCAAATTGAAAGTTTGACATTCATAAGCTAATTTTCGTGAAAGTTATTAAGGAATTACACGTTTTAGGGTAAAACGTCAATCAGAAATTCTACGCACAACGAAATTCAACCCCGTCAGGTAACCCCACATCAGAAAAATATTTGACACACTCATGATTTATTTGAGAATTAATCGTGACTGAGAAAAACATGACCAAAAACTTCCCAGCAGGTCACCCATGCCTGTACTACTCTCGTATGAGCACGCTTAACCATTTGGGCGATTAACCGTGAGACCACAAAACGCGTTTCTAAGACTTTTTGAGTTTTCAACTTATCAGAAAAAGTCAACATATTTTTCCCTCCTCCATTGACCAAAAATCATCCCTTGATGTTATAAGTCATTCCTTGATTTTTAGGCTTATGGTTTGATGTCTAAAAGACATTTAATACCAACCGACACTAGACTGAGCCCAGTCTAGACATTATAAGTCATTTTAAATCATTTTTATAACATTAGAAAAGTAACATTTTACTTTTCTCAATTTTACGCAATATTCGTACGTTTTACGTATTACGCGTTTTAGACCCGTGTTTCCAGTATTTAGCAGGGTTTTACCACCCAAATGGAACCTACCACTCATTTTATATTTTATTATGGAGTATTTTGACAAGTTTAATCATTCCTCCAAGTTTCGTATTTTTACGATACCCGGTTTTACGTTTTGTGACGTAACAACTTACGGTTTGCATTTTACGGAGTCAAAACATACTAGATATCTTGGATAATATCACAAAAAGCCCAACACTTCCTCCCCAAGCATATGAACCGCCACTAGGAGGGGGGATTCACACTATGTGGCTCAATCTCATGCTAGGAGGCCTTAGATGAGAACATGTGTAGAACTTGGTGAACAAGTGTTGACAAGTCAAAGGAAGTAACCTCCTTAAGACCCTATAAAAGCCCCTCTCCCCCCCTCTTGTGCCGTGCATCCCCAAACCCCATAACCATTCCATCCTTTGCTCATTTCCTTCCAATTTCTTGCAAGGTTCAAGTGTTTCTTCAAGGTAGAAACCCTAGTTGATCTTAGGTTACCAAAACTCTTCCAAACCCTAACATACTTGGTGATTTATCTTGAGTTTAAATCCACTCAATTCACCTCAATCTTCATCATTCATCTTTCAAGAATACCAAGGGTAGAAAGGATGCATGAAGTGAAAAAGGGTTGAAGCAAGTCTATCAATGTCCTATCCTTACATGTTAACTTTCCTTTCTTTGTTGAAAGCCAAAAGTTGTAAGCCAAACCCTAACATGATTCTTGTTAAATAATCATATTCATGTTATTTACATATTATTTGTGCTATATTATGTCTTGTAGTTATGTCCATGATGTATAAAAGTGAGCAAAACAAGTTATTGTTATTGATTGTTACAACAAGTTACTAAAACAAGTAAACTAGTGACTTTCTTGGTAAGACCTGATCAAAATGGTAAAAATATGATGTTGGATCATTACATATTACAGTAGAGGACTTAACAAGGAAACCATAGCAATTTGAACCACCCAAAACGAGTATACGAGTCAAAAGTTACGCCCATTTGAAGTTACCAAAGATTTCCGGCAAAACTGCCAAATACCATTCTGATCAAATTTGGGTTTTGAAAGTCCCACTTCTGGTCCGATTCATCAAAAAGTTAAAACACGAAAGTTGTCCGGAACGACGTTTTTGTTTAGGAAAAAAGAAGCTCGAGCCCTGAAAACGCTTTTTGAGTGATAAATTCTTCAAAATCTTAACAGCCCATTTTTAGACCAAAGTCATTTCATATAAATTATGGTTTATGAAGACCAAAGGGGTCTTATGATCTAGAATCAAGACACAACCATGGCTAGAGCCAAGGTTGAGTCTCAAGACCATGGAACAATGACCAAAGGTCATGGCTAGGCCATGACGAAGTGACCATACCAACTTACATAGGCATAAACATGAAACAATGACTTAGGCGATAACTTGAACAAGCAATTTGGATCTACTTCACTTAAAAGGAAACCATGAGATTTTATCAAGAGAAAATGGTCATTCAAGACTTATGAAACTACCCCTAATAACAATCTTCATGTACAAATAAACTTTCCTAAGTTTATTCAAATATCGGACATGTAACCTTTCAGATCAAAACTTATATCTATATATTTCATCAACTACTACAATAGTAGGGAGCCTCATGTGAGGAGTTCATTATGTAAGCCGTCGAGATGAGTTGTGGATTTACGAGTTAAAGTGTCCTGGCTCCTTGAACGCTTACTAACATGACTTCTGAATTATGTCGGCCCGAACGGTAGTAAACGATATACAAGACATACATGTTTCATGAATCATTACTTTCAAAGACTTACAATATACATCATACCACATCATGGACTTAATGCAAGATATATATATATAGGCACTCCGTTATATTCTTTACTCCAATCCTAAGTCGCGACATTCTATTATAGGTTGCTCATAGAACCTTCGCGATTCGACCGTTACATTCATTACTTGCTATCTTACTTAAGGTGAGTTCATAGCCCCACTTTCGATTACTTAATTGTTTTACAAACCCTTGGGGGGAATACATGCTATTTATAACCGAGCACAATGTTTTTAAATTGTATGCTTACCTGATTGTTTTATTATCACTAAGTACCAACCTTGCTAAACCGAGATCCTTTATTATGAACCATTTAGTCACTAGCAATAGTGAGCGCGAATATTATTAATAGGCCTATTGGGATTGACGAATCCCATTTGTATTGACTAAGTTCAAACAAATGCAATAATATTTGAGATTTAGGTATGTTAGCAAAGTACCTACCGGGATAAATCTGCCGATCGATATTGGTACACGTTAACGTTATGGTGTCATAAGCTTAGTGTATAATACATGTTCCGGGCGTATAATAACGTAGCCTACCTGTTTTGTTTTCCAAACATTGGTGTGAGCCTATAACTCACACTACCAACATATTGTGTTCAATCGATTTAACAAACTCTATGAATATCACTCAACCTTTGTGTTGACCTCTCAAGCATGTATTTCAGGTTCATGACGATCAAGGATGGCACGGAATGGCACGGATACTCAAGAGGGCTATAAATTTTCTTATCATTCAAAAACTCACTTAATGTGATTTGTAAACATGGAACCAATTGGGACCTCATTTTGTAATCTCTGATATTTATATAATTTGAATGATAAATCTTTTAAAACGACTCAATTGGAGTTCGTTTTCTATTATTGTGACTATTGTGCCGTCGAGTAACACCCAGTTCGAATTCCGCTGCAACCATGAATTGGGGGTGTTACAGATTGGTACCAGAGCCATGGTTATAGAGAAACGGGTTTAATTGAGACCTAAACTATAACCACATGTACAAGCAAAAACATTTTATAGCCTTCCGCTCTCCGTGTCTTCCATCCTCCAGACGATTATGGACTTAGTAAGCATGTTATGATACACAAACATATTAGTATATTCATATATACCCATTTTGAGCATTTTCCCGTAGACATTTTTATGCTACACAAACATAATTGCATATTGATATATGTACCCTTAACATAATTGAGCATTTCCCCGTAAGCATTTTGTGCTACATGAACACATATAAGTATATTGATATATACACACTAGGCATTTTATGCTACATGAACACATATAAGTATATTGATATATACACACTAGGCATTTTGTGCTACATGAACACATATAAGTATATTGATATATACACACTAGGCATTTTATGCTACATGAACACATATAAGTATATTGATATATACACACTAGGCATTTTATGCTACATGAACACATATAAGTATATTGATATATACACACTAGGCATTTTATGCTACATGAACATATTAGTATATTGATATATAAACTCGGTTTATTTTCAATCATTTATCTAAACAATGGACTAAACATATCTGTGTATGCCTATTCTAAGGCATTTCGGCACAGCCACACTCTCCCAATCATGTTCCTACTCCAACATTATATGTCCAAGACATTGTAACTAATTACAATGGTCTCATTCACTTTTCAAGACATTGTGAGATACAATGGTCTCATTCATTTTCCAAGACATTGTGAGATACAATGGTCTCATTCATTTTCCAAGACATTGTGAGATACAATGGTCTCATTCATTTTCCAAGACATTGTGAGATACAATGGTCTCATTCATTTTCCAAGACATTGTGAGATGCAATTGTCTCATTCATTTTCCAAGACAATGTATGATACAATGGTCTTAATCATTTCTCAAATGTTTTGAGTCACACAACGGTCTAACCTACTTCCCAGACATTGTGAATTACACAATGGTCTAACCTACTTCCGAGACTTTGTGTTTTGTGCAAATGGTCTCTAGAATTATTCCATCACATCATCAATATCAATTCTTATGATATCAAAAACCCGTCACAATCTATCGATTTCAAAACAAGAAATATGAGATTTCTAAAGGACAAACAAATCCATCACCTACAAAAGCTGAAGTTCAGCTCTACATTCATCAAAGTTTTCTTCTGAAACCTTCATTATAAAAAGTTTGTAATCCTGGCCAAGTATGTTCTATTTTAGAACTACTTAAACTTCCTTTCCATACGTACCTACCCTTACTATCTTCTATGCAATGGAATATGAAAACATACGTTACAAGTCTTGTATGGACGGGACTTGCAACTTAAGGTTTGACATCGCCTTTGTTTAGTGAACAGTTCCCAAAACCAACGGACATATCACAAGTATACTTAATTTAGGTATTTGAAAATTTTATCGAACCTTGGCTAAATATAGACTAGTCACCTATATTTAACCTAGGGACAGTGGAATATAGTCTGACTAACTATATTCGACTTAAAATTTTCAAATACTGAGAGTAGTTGTACTAGGGTTATGTTTAGGTTGATTTCCTACATGAACACGATAAACCACCAGAATACATTAAAACAATCTAGAGACACGATAGTGCCTTACCACTCAGCAAGATCTTAACACCTTATTTGTATGATCTAAATTTCATTCTTGAAATTTTTCGTTTATGAGATAATCCGAACTACTATCTTGGGATAGTTATCAATTATTCTCTTCATCCTGTAGAAGTACTATCCTGTTTAGGTCCTAAGGATACCATTCCATCATAAACTTTTAAAATCTCTTAAGATTTTTAAAGCAAACTCAACATCTATACCTAAGAGTATTAATGTTAAGCATACACTAAGCACTTTTGTTCATCAACATATCACAACATTACCTTCACAACTGTGGCAAACACAAGCTCATTAACAGATCTTGATGCACTTTTAAAGCTCAAATCATCCTTAGTTACACCACAAGCACCCTTATCAGCTTTACAAGATTGAATATTCATCTTGCACTTTTGGAACACCAGTATCATCTCGTAATACACTACCTTGTCTCACCGGCTAAGTATGAATGTTGTGTCGGGAATTCTTGAGTAGGATGATTTATAATGTCCTTATTTGAATGGATTGGGATGCCTTTTCATTTAAATAAAGAAATTATAAATCATCGAACCATACGTTTATATTCCTTTAGTTACATTGTTTGGGATGCCTCTCTATGTAAATAAAGAATTATAAACAAGTGGGCTTAATTACATCCGAAATAACATAAGTATGAAGTCAATAAACACTAGATACAACAACAGATTACGTACTAGGCTATGATTGCAACGACTATCCCAATTTCCATTAGTACGAGGTTTACTTTTTGGTTTTCATAATGATAGTGCAATAACAAACAAATTCATTTGCGAGGCCATGTAACCATACGCATGTGCAGTCGTACCAAACTCATTACGGGGCCATGTAGCCATATGCAAGGGCAGTCATACCAAACTTATTGTGAAGCCGTGTAGCCATATGCATGGGCAGCCGTACAATTCAAACAGGACTTGGTCCAACCACATGTTCAACGCTTATTCCATGATTCGATTCTTATATCAATTGCTATTGATACTTGACAACTATATCAATTTCCATTTTGATATTTAACTATATCAATTTCTGTACAACTACTATATCAATTTCTATTAATAATCGACTGCTATATCAATTTTCTTTGATATTCGACTATTATATGGATCTCTACTGATATTCAACCATGTTATCAATCTCTATTGACACACCATATTCTGAGACAAATCAAATTACATCACTGGTAATTCCAGACTCTAGTCCTCATAAGTAACCACATCTTTTCATCGACACCACTCCAACATATGACACACATAGAACTTCGGGACGAAGTTCCCCGTAAGGGGTAGAGACTGTAACAAATCACATTTTTCAGGTTAATTACTATTCCCGGAAAATTCACTATTCACTTTTACTATTCATTTTTACTATTCATTTTTCCCGAAATTTTCCCGAAAGTTGATTTTTATTTGATTTTATCGAGTGATAAATCATTTCCATGGCAAATTGAAAGTTTGACATTCATAAGCTCATTTTCGTGAAAGTTATTAAGGAATTACACGTTTTAGGGTAAAACGTCAATCAGAAATTCTACGCACAACGAAATTCAACCCCGTCAGGTAACCCCACATCAGAAAAATATTTGACACACTCATGATTTATTTGAGAATTAATCGTGACTGAGAAAAACATGACCAAAAACTTCCCAGCAGGTCACCCATGCCTGTACTACTCTCGCATGAGCACGCTTAACCATTTGGGCGATTAACCGTGAGACCACAAAACGCGTTTCTAAGACTTTTTGAGTTTTCAACTTATCAGAAAAAGTCAACATATTTTTTCCTCCTCCATTGACCAAAAATCATCCCTTGATGTTATAAGTCATTCCTTGATTTTTAGGCTTATGGTTTGATGTCTAAAAGACATTTAATACCAACCGACACTAGACTGAGCCCAGTCTAGACATTATAAGTCATTTTAAATCATTTTTATAACATTAGAAAAGTAACATTTTACTTTTCTCAATTTTACGCAATATTCGTACGTTTTACGTATTACGCGTTTTAGACCCGTGTTTCCAGTATTTAGCAGGGTTTTACCACCCAAATGGAACCTACCACTCATTTTATATTTTATTATGGAGTATTTTGACAAGTTTAATCATTCCTCCAAGTTTCGTATTTTTACGATACCCGGTTTTACGTTTTGTGACGTAACAACTTACGGTTTGCATTTTACGGAGTCAAAACATACTAGATATCTTGGATAATATCACAAAAAGCCCAACACTTCCTCCCCAAGCATATGAACCGCCACTAGGAGGGGGGATTCACACTATGTGGCTCAATCTCATGCTAGGAGGCCTTAGATGAGAACATGTGTAGAACTTGGTGAACAAGTGTTGACAAGTCAAAGGAAGTAACCTCCTTAAGACCCTATAAAAGCCCCTCTCCCCCCCCTCTTGTGCCGTGCATCCCCAAACCCCATAACCATTCCATCCTTTGCTCATTTCCTTCCAATTTCTTGCAAGGTTCAAGTGTTTCTTCAAGGTAGAAACCCTAGTTGATCTTAGGTTACCAAAACTCTTCCAAACCCTAACATACTTGGTGATTTATCTTGAGTTTAAATCCACTCAATTCACCTCAATCTTCATCATTCATCTTTCAAGAATACCAAGGGTAGAAAGGATGCATGAAGTGAAAAAGGGTTGAAGCAAGTCTATCAATGTCCTATCCTTACATGTTAACTTTCCTTTCTTTGTTGAAAGCCAAAAGTTGTAAGCCAAACCCTAACATGATTCTTGTTAAATAATCATATTCATGTTATTTACATATTATTTGTGCTATATTATGTCTTGTAGTTATGTCCATGATGTATAAAAGTGAGCAAAACAAGTTATTGTTATTGATTGTTACAACAAGTTACTAAAACAAGTAAACTAGTGACTTTCTTGGTAAGACCTGATAAAAATGGTAAAAATATGATGTTGGATCATTACATATTACAGTAGAGGACTTAACAAGGAAACCATAGCAATTTGAACCACCCAAAACGAGTATACGAGTCAAAAGTTACGCCCATTTGAAGTTACCAAAGATTTCCGGCAAAACTGCCAAATACCATTCTGATCAAATTTGGGTTTTGAAAGTCCCACTTCTGGTCCGATTCATCAAAAAGTTAAAACATGAAAGTTGTCTGGAACGACGTTTTCGTTCAGGAACAAAGAAGCTCGAGCCCTGAAAACGCTTTTTGAGTGATAAATTCATCAAAATCTTAACAGCCCATTTTTAGACCAAAGTCATTTCATATAAATTATGGTTTATGAAGAGCAAAGGGGTCTTATGATCTAGAATCAAGACACAACCATGGCTAGAGCCAAGGTTGAGTCTCAAGACCATGGAACAATGACCAAAGGTCATGGCTAGGCCATGACGAAGTGACCATACCAACTTACATAGGCATAAACATGAAACAATGACTTAGGCGATAACTTGAACAAGCAATTTGGATCTAGTTCACTTAAAAGGAAACCATGAGATTTTATCAAGAGAAAATGGTCATTCAAGACTTATGAAACTACCCCTAATAACAATCTTCATGTACAAATAAACTTTCCTAAGTTTATTCAAATATCGGACATGTAACCTTTCGGATCAAAACTTATATCTATATATTTCATCAACTACTACAATAGTAGGGAGCCTCATGTGAGGAGTTCATTATGTAAGCCGTCGAGATGAGTTGTGGATTTACGAGTTAAAGTGTCCTGGCTCCTCGAACGCTTACTAACATGACTTCTGAATTATGTCGGCCCGAACGGTAGTAAACGATATACAAGACATACATGTTTCATGAATCATTACTTTCAAAGACTTACAATATACATCATACCACATCATGGACTTAATGCAAGATATATATATATATAGGCACTCCGTTATATTCTTTACTCCAATCCTAAGTCGCGACATTCTATTATAGGTTGCTCATAGAACCTTCGCGATTCGACCGTTACATTCATTACTTGCTATCTTACTTAAGGTGAGTTCATAGCCCCACTTTCGATTACTTAATTGTTTTACAAACCCTTGGGGCGTATAATAACGTAGCCTACCTGTTTTGTTTTCCAAACATTGGTGTGAGCCTATAACTCACACTACCAACATATTGTGTTCAATCGATTTAACAAACTCTATGAATATCACTCAACCTTTGTGTTGACCTCTCAAGCATGTATTTCAGGTTCATGACGATCAAGGATGGCACGGAATGGCACGGATACTCAAGAGGGCTATAAATTTTCTTATCATTCAAAAACTCACTTAATGTGATTTGTAAACATGGAACCAATTGGGACCTCATTTTGTAATCTCTGATATTTATATAATTTGAATGATAAATCTTTTAAAACAACTCAATTGGAGTTCGTTTTCTATTATTGTGACTATTGTGCCGTCGAGTAACACCCAGTTCGAATTCCGCTGCAACCATGAATTAGGGGTGTTACAGATTTATCATTCAAATTGTATAAATATCATAGATTACAAAATGAGGTCCCAGATGGTTCCATGTTTACAATTTACATTAAATGTGTTTTTGAATGATAATAAAATTTATTGCCCTCTTGAGTATCCGTGCCCTTCCGTGCCATCCTTGATCGTCATGAACCTGAAATACATGCTTGAGAGGTCAACACAAAGGTTGAGTGATATTCATAGAGTTTGTTTAATGTTTGAACACAATATGTTGGTAGTGTGAGCTATAGACTCACACCAATGTTTCGAAAAAAACAAAACAGTTATTATCATTACTAAGCTTATGACACCAAAACGTTAACGTGTACCAATATCGATCGGCAGATTTATCCCGGTAGGTACTTTGCTAACATACCTAATTCTCAAATATTAGTGCATTTGTTTGAACTTAGTCAAAACAAATGGGATTCGTCAATCCCAATAGGCCTATTCACAATATTCGCGCTCGCTCGCAAGTAACCCTCGCAAGTGATTAAATGGTTCATAATAAGGGATCTTGGTTTGGCAAGGATGTTACTTAGTGATAATAAAACATAGTCGAATAGCATACAGTAGAAAGCATTGTGTTCGAGTAGAAAAATAATAGCATGTATTCCCCCCAAGGGTTTGTAAAATAGTTAAACAATAGAAAGTGGGGCTATGAACTCACCTTGAGTTGGATGATGTATAATGAGAATGATGGATATGCCGTAAGAACTTCTACGAGCAACCTAGAATAATTGTTGTAACTTAGGTTTGAAATAATGTCTAAGGAAACATAAACACGCCAATATATGTCTTGCACTTAGTCCATGATGTGGTACAATGTATAGTGTAAGTCTTTGAAAAGAAATGATTCATGAAACATGTATAGTTTATATATCATTTACTACCGTTCGGGCCGACATAATTCAGAAGTCATGTAGTAAACGTTCGAGGAGCCAGGACACTTTAATTCGTAAATCCACAACTCATCTCGACGGCTTACATAATGAACTCCTCACATGAGGTTCCCTACTATTGTAGTAGTTGATAAAATATATATGTATATAAGTTTTGATCCGAAAAGTTACATGTCCAAGTACTTGAATAAACTTAGGAAAGTTTATGATTTCATGAAGATTGTTATTAGGGTAAGTTTCTTATAACTTATATGACAAATACTCGTAATATTTCATGGTTCTTTAGATGAAGTAGATCCAAATTGTATGTTCAAGTTATCGTCAGTACTTTAGCTCATGTTTTCGCCTTGGTATGTATATGTGGTCTTAACTCATGTTTTCGCCTTGGTATGTATATATGGTCTTAACTCATGTTTTCGCCTTGGTATGTATATATGGTCTTAACTCATGGCTTTGCCATGACCTTTGGTCATTGTTCCATGGTCTTGAGACTCAACCTTGGCTCTAGCCATGGGTGTGGTCTTGAATCTAGGTCATAAGACCTCTTGGTCTTTATAAACCATAACCTTTATATAATGACTTTGGTCTAAAAATGGGCTGTTAAGAATTTGAAGAAATTATCACTCGGATAGCGTTTTCAAGGCTCGAGCTTCTTTGCTCCTGAGCGAAAACGTCGTTTCGGACAACTTTCATGTTTTAACTTTTTGATGAATAGGACCAGAAGGGTGACTTTCAAAATGGCAGAATGCAAAACAGTAGGTATCGGCAGTTTCGGCATTTTGGTTTTGCTAACTTCAAACGGTCATAACTTTTGACTCAGGTACTCATTTTGGGTGATTCAAATTGTTATGTTTTCCTTGTTAAGTCCTATTTAATAGTAAGTAAGTTTCAAATATCATAGTTATACTATTTTGGTCGTGGTTCTCCATAAAAGTCACTAGTTTACTTGATTAAAGATCATAAGTTAACATATATATATATCATAACTTGTTTTACTCATTTTTATACATCATGGACATGATAACAAGACAATATATAGCATGAATGATATGTAAATAGCATGAATATGATATTTAAGCAAGGAAGTGTATTAGAGTTTGCTTACAACTTTTGTGAAGAAACTAACTAGAACCAAGATCAAAACCAAGAATCACTACTTAATCTTCCAAAAATTTACCAACCGTAGCCATGCTTCCATATCAAAAACCCTATCTTAAAATCCCTTGATAAACACTAATCTATCACAAAAACAAGCCTTAGTAAAAAAAATCTTGAAGAAGAACTCATGGAAATTGGATGAGTTTTTGTGGAGATTCTATAGAGTTTTATGGCTGAAAAGTGTTAAGGATCAACTAGGAACTATGACTTGAACTTGTGATGGATTGAATGAGCAAGATCAATGATCAAAATGGTGTATTTTGATGATGTTGGGTCGTTGGTATTGAGAGAGAAAGAAAGAGAATGAGTCTTGATCTTATAAGGAAATGAGGAGGTTAGTTACGTTGACTTGTCAACACCTGGTCACCAAGTATAACACATGTTCACATCTTAAGGCTTAAAGCATGGGATTAAGACACATGGTGATGACTCCCCCCCCTAGGGCGGTTTGGGAATACTTGGGGAGGAAGTGTGGACTTTTGAGGATATTATCCAAGTTATTGAGTTAGTTTTGGCTCCGTAAAATGCTAACCGTAAATGGTTAAGCCACGAAACGTAAAACCGGGTATCGTAAAAATACGAAACTTGGAAGAATAGTTAAACTTGTCAAAATACTTCATAATAAAATATAAAATGAGTGGTAGGTTCCATTGGGGTGGTAAAACCCTGCTAAAACTGGAAACACGGGTCTAAAACGCGTAATACGTAAAACGTACGAATATTGCGTAAAATTGAGAAAAGTGAAATGTTACTTTTCTAATAGGATAAAAATGATTTAAAATGACTTATAATGAGACTGGGCTCAGTCTAGTGTCGGTTCGTATTAAATGTCTTTTAGACATCAAACCGTAAGCCTAAAAATCAAGGAATGACTTATAAAATCAAGGAATGATTTTTGGTCAAAGGAGGAGGGAAAAATATGTTGACTTTTTCTAATAAGTTGAAAACTAAAATCGTTTTAGAAACGCGGTGCAGGTATAGGCTAAGGTTACGGCTGAGTAAAAACGCTTAAAACTGAAAATTCCAGTTTTTTTCACGGCCGAGGCTTATTTTGGTCATGTTTTTCTCAGTCATGATTAATTCTCAAATAAATCATGAGTGTGTCAAACATTTTTCTGATGTGGGGTCACTTAACGCGGTTGAGTTTCGTTGTGCGTAGAATTTTTGAATGACGTTTTACCCTAAAATGTGTAATTCCGTGTAATTCCTTAATAACTTTCACGAAAATGAGCTTATGAATGTCAAACTTTTAATTTGTCATGGAAATGATTTATCACTCGAGGCCAAGAAATAAAAATCAAATTTCGGGAAAAATGAATAGTAAAAGTGAATAGTGGAATTTTCCGGGAATAGTAATTAACCTGAAATTGCGAATTGTTACATATACGCAATTATCCCTTCGGGTTCCAGATAAAATAACCCTAGAACCATTAATCACCTTGATTTTGCCCGACTGCAATTTTACGGTATATCCCTCTTTTTCAAGAGTTCCCAGCGATATCAAGTTTCTTTTCAATTCAGGAATATACCTGACATTGTGTAACACAAAACTTGACCCATCTTTCAGTTGTAGCCTAACCTTGCCAATACCTCTGATCTTGCACTCCCTGTTGTCACCCAACAGTAACCTGCCCCCATCGCATTCCAGAAAATCAAAAAATATGTCTGACCTGGGTGTCATGTGGTATGAACCTCCTGAATCCATGATCCAATCTAGCAGAGCCTCTGCACTCATAACCATCATCACCTCAGAACCGTCATAAACCGAACCACTGGAGCTTGGCTGATCTTCTTTCTTGACGAAACTATTTGACTTCTTGCGATTATTCTTTGGACAGTTTCTATTTAAGTGCTCCTCAGATTGGCAAATAAAGCACTTGAGTCTTCCACCTCGAGACTTCGATCTTGACTTTCCCCTAGACTGATGCGAATTCCTGCGATCAGTTCTTCCCCTCACATATAACCCTTCACCATCATCCCCCTTCGCCTTAGATCTTTCTTTTATTTCCTTTGAATTCAGTGTGGCCATCACATCCTCCAAAGTCAAAGCTTCCCGTCCATAGAGCAAGGTATCCACAAAGTGTTCGTATGATGCTGGTAAAGAAGTGAGTAATAATAAAGCAAGATCTTCATCCTCGAATTTTACCTCAATATTTGCTAAATCAAGAACGATTTTGTTGAACTCATCTATATGCTCGGAAATCGTACGTCCAGCCGGCATGTAGAAAGTATACAACTTCTTCTTTAGGTACAACTTATTGGCCAAGGACTTTGTCATGTTTAAAGTCTCAAGCTTGGACCAAACCCCCGCTGCAGTCGTCTCTCCGGTAACCTCTCTCAGAACCTTGTTACCTAAACACAAAATCATGGCACTATGAGCTTTCTTGTTTAGCTCAGCTTTCGCTGTAGCATCCATATTTTCGGGTAAAACCTCCAGAGCTGCTTCACATCCATGTTGAATTAATAAAGCACGCATCTTGACTCTCCATAACCCGAAATCACCAGTTCCATCGAATTTCTCGATTTCAAACTTGGCTCCCGTCATTCTTTAATCCCTTTATTAATTTGCTAAACCTTGTGAAAAGCCCTCACAATCACAAACTAACAAAGTCCCTTGTGCAATACCTCTTAATTAATAACCCTTTTATTCTTCTAAATAATTAATAAAAACCAACAAAAGAGAAAAATAAAAAATAAATAAACAAAGCCCTTTTGTTTAAATATTCCCTTTTTCTTCTTTACTTGTTGACTTTATCTTCCTCTTCAATCCTCTGTGTATTGCCGACAAAAAAAAAACAGATCCGAAAACCACTTCTTTGCCGATCAACACAACAATAAAACCTGTCGATCTGCTACACCTTCTTGCTGTTCTAAACAAAAAACCCAAAACAGAAAACCTTCTGCTTTTTCGAGAAAACCGAGCAGCAAAGACCCTTCAAGATCGATCCTAGATAACCAGAAAAACTCGCGAACCTGAGCTCTTGATACCACTTGTCGGAATCGACAACCTACAACCTGATTACTAGAGCGGAATGACAACGATCTTGAAGACAATATGTATCGACAGAAAAGTAGAAAAGCTTGCACAAGTAAGTAACCCTAATCGTTTCCTTGATTAGTATTGATAGAATGCGTACATAAACCCTCACCCCCTCATCTCTATTTATAGAGAATGAGGGGTAAGAAACCGACTCCTAAACCGCCTAGGAATCTAGTCGGCTGATACAATGAAAAGGAAAGAAATGGTGGTCTTGGGCTTGGGACACAAGCCAAACAAACCGACACATACATAGCTATTAGAGTTAAACACTAAGACCCCTAGACTTATTCGTAAGCTTAATATAGAGACTAATATTGTAACACGCTGAATGTCCAAAGCTCGTTAATCTCGACCTCGGTAATTTAAAGTTGAGGACCCTTCACCTCGGGATTACTCCGAATCTTGAGACCCAAAGAATCAGGGACTGCACTGATATGATCGTACTCCGTATGCCCACTGAATTTCCAAAGCTCGTTAATCTCGACCTCAGTAATTTAAAGTTGAGGACCCTTCACCTGGGGATTACACCAAAGCTTGAGACGCTAAACCTCTGGGATTGTACTCATATGATCGAACTTCGTATTCCCGCTGAATGTCCAAAGCTCGTTAATTTCGGCCTCAGTAATTTAAAGTTGAGGACCCTTCATGTCGGGATTACTCCAAATCTTGAGACGCTAAGCCTCTTGGACTGTACTGATATGATCGAACTTCGTATGCCCGTTGAATGTCAAAAGCTCGTTAATCTCGACCTCGGTAATTTAAAGTTGAAGACCCTTCACCTCGGGATTACTCCAAATCTTGAGACGCTAGGCCTCTTGGAGTGTATTGGTATGGTCGAACTTCGTATGCCGCTAAATGTCCAAAGCTCATTAATCTCAACCTCGCTAATTTAAAGTTGAGGACCCTTCACCTCGGGAATACTCCGAATCTTGAGACCCTAAGACTCAGGGACTGTACTGATATGGTCGAACTTTGTATGCCTGCTGAATCTCCAAAGCTCGTTAATCTCGATCTCAGTAATTTAAAGTTGAGGACTCTTCAATTCGGGATTATTCCGAATCTTGAGACCCTAAGACTCAGGGACTGTACTTATATGGTCGAACTTCGTATGCCCGCGGAATGTCCAAAGCTCGTTAATCTCGACCTCGGTAATTTAAAGTTGAGGACCCTTCACCTCGGGATTACTCCGAATCTTGAGACCCTAAGACTCAGGGACTGTACTGATATGGTTGTACTTCGTATGCCCGCTGAATGTCCAAAGCTCGTTAATCTCGACCTCAGTAATTTAAAGTTGAGGAACCTTCACCTCGGGATTACTCCAAATCTTGAGACGCTAAGACTCAGGGACTGTACTGATATGGTCGTACTTCGTATGCCCGCCGAATGTCCAAGGCTTGTTAATTTCGAACTCAGTAATTTAAATTTGAGGACCCTTCACTTAGGGGTTACTCCAAATCTTGAGACGCTAAACCTCTGGGACTGTACCTATATGGTCGAACTTCATATGCCTGCTGAATGTCCAAAGCTCATTAATCTCAACCTCGGTACTTTGAAGTTGACGACCCTTCACCTCGGGATTACTCCAAATCTTGAGACGCTAAGCCTCTGGGACTGTACTGATATGGTCGAACTTCGTATGCCCGCTGAATGTCCAAAGCTGGTGAATCTCAACTTTAGTGATTTAAAGTTGAAGGCCCTTCACCTCGGGATTACTCCAAATCTTAGGATGCTAAGCCTCAAAAAGTGTACTGATATGGTCGAACTTCGTATACCTGCTGAATGTCAAAAGCTCATAACTCTCCACCTCAATGACAATGCAAAGTTGAGAACTCTTGCCCTTGGGCTGACTCCAAATCTTGAAAGCTTGGATCTTAAAAATTGTTATGATTTGGAAGTAATTAATGCTCCTGCAGAATGTCTGAAAAAGCTTCTCTACTTAGACATGAGTCATTGTGGGAGGTTTGAATCCTTTCAGTTTGACAAAAAGCTTGATTCACCTGAGGTTGGTCTTTTATCTGAGTTACATCTGATTGCAGATGATACAGGTATTTGTGATCCCGGCAATACTTGGCCAGAGTTTCAGTTTTTCTGTTATTATAAAGAAGATCTAGGTTCATGTTTTGAAAATCTTGAGAGGCTTATTTCTCTAGGTTTCGGTGCTCGCATAAATGTCGATTCTTTTTCAGATATTATATGTGGTTTACACTGTTTAAGAAAGCTTACACTTGAAGGTGGTATTACAGAAGCGCCAAAGAACCTTGACCAGTTAGATTGTCTAGAGGAGCTAAGTTTGCGGTCTACAGATATTAAAAGTCTTCCAGATAGTATTTGTATGTTGAAACATCTGAAATCTCTCAAACTTGAGTCATGTTTGCTTCTTGAGAAGTTACCTGTGGATATTGGAAGACTGGAATGTTTAGAAAGTCTAATCCTATCTGCGTGTACACGTCTACAAGATTTTCCAAACAGCATTTATGAGTTGAAACGTCTGGAATGTTTAGAACTTACTCATTGTATTCAATTTGAGAAATTACCTGAAGAAATTGGACGTTTAGAATGTTTGAAAGAGTTAAACATACTAGGTTCAGGTATAAGTCATCTTCCTGATAGCCTATATGGTTTGAGTGGTCTACGTATTATTGGGGATAGGTGGCTTCTCGAGTCATGTGGTTTGATACCCATGAGACAAAGAATGTCTGATGAAGATTCTGATGAAGTTTTTAATTTATATGATGAAATGGTCTGCGACATATAGCCATTAATGACAATGGCACCCAAAGGCCCAATACATAAAGAACTATATCTTAACAGGTAGTTTCTCTGTTTTTGTGTTAGAAATTTGATGAAATGGTCTTACCTATTTTATTAAAAATTTGAAATTCATATGAAACTTATGCATTTGCACCATTTCACAGATTAAGGTCTCAATAAATGGGGAGTAATCGCCACTCAGTTCCACTAGGTGACTTTCTAAGCTACATGTTAATTACTTAATGAGCATTTATGTAATAATAAGTTTATGGTTTATATTTCTTATTAGTTAGGCTTTGCGTTTTGGCCTTCATTTGACAGCAGGATCATGCCCTCTTCACAGATGTTTCATCTCCGGCTTCAATGTTCTTTATTTATTTTTTTAATTTAAATTATATATCATAAGCTGTAGATGATCATGTCATTAGCCATTAACAGAAAGATAGTCTTATTTGGGATGAAATCGTTAAACATCGATATGTTTGACTTTTTTTAAGTCAAATTATGTTCCTTCCTTGTCTGTAATGTTCATGTCATATTTGGAGATATCTCTAATAGTCAAATCAAAGTCAAATCTTTAATAGTTGAAATTTATGCTATCAAATGTGAATTTATAAAACAAATCTTGACCTAAAAAGTCAAACAAACAAACATTTTTCTTAAAAATCAAACTCGTGAAGGCCAAGTTATTAGAGTATCTTGCAAACCAAAAAACCTAACAAAATGTATACAAGTGACTGAAATATATTCAGATTAACATAACGAACTATCCTATCAACATTCTTCCTTGTATTATTTCCACAGCAAAGCCGTTAAAAAAAGGGCAAGAAGAATGATGACAGATACCAACTCAAAAACCATATCAAATCGTACAAAGTTTTTGTTTGTTTGGATTTAAACGGGTAAGAGTAAATCTCTTTTGGGCTATTCGTTTCTAAAAGAACACATATGGTTAACACTATAAGTCACAAGATGGCACGGGTCGCACAGATTGGGTAACAAGTCAAAACATGTTGGTCAAATCGGTTCGGGTCAGGCAGATTCACAAATACTCTTTTGGTCCATCTGAAGGCAATTTACTGTAATTCATGTGTTAAATATGACTAGAACAACTATATTTTAATGCACTTTGGCCGACTTTAGACCTGTTATGCACATTCGACCCATTTCACATTTTCCGTTTACTGGTTTGACTCATTTGAAATAAAACGCAACCTAAGTTGACCAACTCGATAGTTTAGTGGCAATTAATGTTTTTTTTTTAATAATATTTTATTAATTTATTTACTGTTCGTAAGTGTTCCATGATTGAACATGTATGTAAGTATGTAACATATCATATCGATTTAGAAGATAATAGAGATTGATTTTATTAACAGATTCAGATCTTTTATGGGTTGAAACCGGGTCAAGAAAATGACCCGTCAGAAAACAAAGTTTTGCGTGTTTGCCGGATAGTAAAATTGTTGGAAATTACATGTGCAGCCCTTAAACTTGTTTAGTTATCTGGTTTTACCAACTCTACTTTCATTATTCATGATTATAGACAATATTTCTTGATCAACTTCTGCAAAAATGCACGTTTTTTTTTATTTATTTATTTATTTATTTTTTATTATTATTATTATTATTATTTTTTTTTAACTTATGATTCTTCAAAAAGGCATTATGAAAAATAATGAAATGATCATAAAACTAAATCTGAAATATTGTAATAAACTTTTCTCTACAAGTAAAAATCAATGTTTGTAAGAATAATAAAAGAAAAATAATTGAGCTTCATGAATTAACTTGCTTGAACGAAATCAGAATATTTGAATACACGAAGGATCGTAAATACCCTAAGGGTAATAATAATAATAATAATTAAAAAAAAAAAAAAAAAAAAGACCTATCAGCCACCACCTTCAATTTAAACAAAACACAAAAATCCCCAATTTTTGACGAAAACCCTAACCTTAGATTATCAAATTTAACCAATTCCTCTAGTTTAATAGGAAAAAAACAAAGATACCAAAATTTTATAAAAATTATTAACCCATTTTCTTTTCAATCCCAGAAATTAACACATTTTGTTTTGTAATGAAACAAATCTCATGGTCTCTACTGCTATTTGAATTACGTACAGGGTACCCAAGCAACACAATGTATAACACTTGATGCATATCGATTCAATTTGGAAATTTTAATGAAAGGTCTCGCAAACATGAAGGAACTTAGATTTCTTTATGTGTATGGCTAGGTAAGTGAAGATGAAGTTAGCAAATGGAAGTTTGATGGAGATAGTCTACACCTTCCAAATGCCATACGATTTCTGAGATGGTTTGATTATCCTTTTTCAAGTTTACCCAAAACATTTCAACCAAATAATCTTGTTGGAAATGCCGTTCAGTAAAATGGTTCAACTTTGGAAAGATGGAGAAGAAAAGGTAGAATAATTAATGGTTGATTCATTAATTGATAGTTTTATCTTTCCCTCTTTTGTTAGTCAGTACACCAATTACTAACATTTATCTTTCCATTTTTGTTGCTTTTGACAGCCTTTTTTAAAGGTCAGGTTCCTACAGTTCAAATGGTCATATGATTTGAGGACCCTTGACCTTAGTGTGGCTCCGAATCTTGAGACACTAATTCTTGAAAGATGTTTTAATTTGGTAGAAGTTCATTTCCAGGTTACTCCAAATCTAAAGGAGTTACTTATCGATAGTTGTAGGAGTTTGGAAAAACTACACATGCCTGCTGAAAGTCCAAAACTTAGATATTTCAACCTTAGTAGTTCAAAGTTGAGGATCCTTCACGTCGGGATAACTCCAAATCTTGAGACGCTAAGCCTCTCAGACTGTACTGATATGGTCGAACTTCGTATGCCAGCTGAATGTCCAAAGCTCGTAGATCTCGACCTCAGTAATTTAAAGTTGATGACCCTTCACCTCGGGATTACTCCGAATCTTAAGACGGTAAGTCTCAAAGATTCTCGTGATTTGGTCGAACTTCACTTGCCCTTCCATTGTTTAAAGCTCAGAAACCTCAGCCTTAATGGTTCAAAGTTGAGGAACCTTCACCTAGGAATGACTCCCGATCTTAAGACTCTAAGTCTTGCTGGAAGTGACAGTTTGGCAGACCTTCACATGCCCTTTGAATGTCTAAAGCTCAGATCTCTCGACCTCAGTTATTTAAAGAAGTTGAGGAACGTTCACCTTGGATCGACTCCGGATCTCGAGACTCTAAGTCTTGCTGGATGTGTCAGTTTGGCAGAACTTCACATGCCCTTTGGGTGTCCAAAGCTCATATTTCTCAGCCTTAGTAATACGAAATTGAGTACCCTTGACCTTGGGCTGACTCCAAATCTCCTGACGTTAGATGTTAACGAATGTCATGATTTGGTAGAAATAAACGCTCCCTTTGGATGTCTAAAAACGCTTCGCTACTTAGACTTAACTGATTTTTGGAGGTTTGAATCATTTAAAGTTGGCATTGACTCTTTATTGGGGTTATATGTCACTGTGGAGTCCTTTGATGTATGGCCATTGCACTCTGAAAATAATTCACCCAAGTCATGGCTTACATCGTTTTATATTCAACATCCAGTGTTATCAGTTGGGAATCTTGAGAAACTTATTTCTGTATGCAACCTTGAGATTTCTAAAGTAACCATTTGTAACTTTCAATGTTTAAGAAAGCTTACTCTGAAAGGCAGTATTCCAGAGGTTCCTGAGTTCGTTGTCCAGTTAGAAGGTCTAGAGGAGCTGACTTTGCTGTCTACAAAGATAAAACATCTTCCAGAAAGTATTTGTATGTTGAAATATCTGAAAATTCTCGAACTTAAATCTTGCTGGCTACTAGAGAAGTTACCTGATAATCTTTGACAATTACAATCTTTAGAGAAGCTAATCCTAACAGAGTGTGTGTTTTTAAAAGATATTCCAAACAGCATATGTGAGATGAAATGTCTCAGATATATCCATCTCACGTATTGTATTCAAGTTGCGGAATTGCCTGAGGAAATTGGACGGTTAGAATGTTTAAAAGACTTGGATATCATTGGAACAAGCATAAGTCGGCTTCCAGAGAGTATTTTTAGGGTGAAAGGTCTGCGGATTGTAGGGTCTAGATGGCTTCTTGAGTCATGTGGTTTTAAATCCGAGATAAAAACCTCTGATGATGAAACATTCTGCTACATATAAAGCCGTGTATAGCACAGGCACAAAAAGCAGAACTCCCGTGTACCGTGGTCGAGTGATGATTTCAAACAGCTCCAAAGGCCAAAAGAAGTCTCTGCATTAAGAACTTCTTTAACAGGTACTTTCTCCCTTCTCTATAAATTGTCTTATGTTTGATGAAGATTGCAATTATTTCCGTGTCGGATGTAAATGATGTTCATTACCTTATTTTTAAAAGGTTATCAATATGTGGTTCAGTAAGTAAGAGGATTTCTGCAGGTGGTGCACCAGTTGTTCTTGTTGTTATAGCTTCTGGTCTTATTTATGTTACTTTTGCTAAGAAGAATAGAAAGATTCATTCTTTTTCATCAGTCGGACTATCTGAGTGTGCTGATCAGTGATCAAGCTAGAGGTAATTTTTTCTTCAAGTCAAAGATTTTTTTTTTTTTTTCCTTTTGAACTGCATTCTAATTTTTAATTGACATACTGAACTTGAAGTTTAATCTCCGCCCTAGATGGTTTGGTTTCAGCTAGGCATTTAAAATCAATGTACAAGGAGATACGCCAAGGAACCAAGTCTCTAATACTAGTTATATACTCTTGAATCAAGGCATAGTTATTAACTTTGGCTCCTTCATCAAGTCAAAGTATGTTCATGGTTAAAACAATGAAACATTTACATGATCATGTTATAAATAAATTCAAGAAAAGTTTACATTCGCAAAAATATAGTCTATAATGGGTTGAAATCAGTGAAAGATTGACTTTTGAGTCAAACTATTGACTTTTGAATGGATTTCCTTCTGTATGGAAGCACATATGATATATTATATATAGTGTTTACTGGTTCTAAAAAGCTACTAAACATGTTTCAGGAATATGAAGCTACTTCAGTGAGAGTGATCTGCGAAAATCCATTTTCCGACAGAATCTGAAGTCAGGAACAAGGGATGCAGTTATCAAATAAAACAACATTACTTATTTTTCCATGTGGCATGGCGGGTTATAAAGGCGGTAAGAAAATAAGTTAAATTTGTGGAATATTACTTATTTGTTTTTGTACTGTTGCCTTATGTTTCTTACTGTTGGGCTACAAAATATAGAATGTAGTATTTTGATAACAGTTTAGTGAGAATAGTGTCACCACATGGACTCAAAGTTGACTTTTAAAGGTCAAAGGTTGTGTAAATATAAACATTGAAACTTGAAAGTTTGAAACATGCTACTGATACATGAAATTTAGTATCTTGCAGAACTGAAAACGGTTTGTTACCGACATGGCGTACAATGATGTAAAATTTCAATTAACTGATAGTTGTATTTAGGAGTTAAGTTAACATAGGTTTAGATTAATTAATATTCATATTGTTCTTATTTGTCAGATTCCTTAAAGAAATTGAAGGTTGATTTTATGTGTTTATGGTGTCGGATAATAACTGGGTCCAAAACGGGTCAAGAAGATGATCTGTAATTTTATATATTTTGAATTTTGCTGCTTAGTGCTTAGTACGGAGTATTAAAATTTAGTTTTAGTGGGTTAGCATAGTACTGGAAGTAGAAATTAATACACTGAAATTAAAATTTACTAGTAGTATTTGTTGTTACGTCCTTTTAAAAGGCAGGGGAGGCTTGGGCACTCTCAAACTATATTTAGTTTCTTAACAGGTAACACAACCGTTTTGCAAAGATATAAAAAAACACATGGCTTGACTTGCAATTCCATAGTTGAATATAGTTTACTTCATTTATGAAAATGGCAGCCACTCAGTAACTTGTTAACATGTTTGATTCTGAATCATGATTGTTGTCACGTAATTTCATGTCCTTTTTCACATGTCGAAATTTCATTTTTATTTCGGGAAGTTACTATTCATCAGTTACTATTCACTATTACTATTCACTTTCACTATTCATCTCCGAAATTTTTATTTCATATTCACGTAAGTTAAACTATTTTAACGGTAATCCGAGAGTTTGACGCTCGTCGGATCATTTCTGCAAAAATCACGAAGCCGTGTCCGAGATTTACTTTTGGGTTTAAACGTCATTCCAGCATCCCGATATGTCCATAAAACATTTTAAACAATAGAAATATGATTTTCTCTCATTTTACGACAATTCTAAAAGTTTTGGAATTTTACGTTTTTCAGTTAAAACGCGAATTACGCGTTTTAAACCCGCGTTTCCAGTTTTAACAGCGTTTAAGCAACCCGATGGAACTTACCATTCATTTTATATTTTATTATGGAGTATTTTTACAAGTTTAGTCATTCTTTCAAGTTTCATATTTTTACGATACCCGGATTTATGTTTCGCGGTTTAAAACTTTACGGTTAGCGATTAACGGAACCAAAACCGACTCCGTGAACTAGATATTAACAAGTTTCCTACATACTCATCAACCATGTGCAGCCCCCCCTCACCATGTTACTTCCACTTGACCCTTTATTTACCATTATGCCATTGGATTAGATATTTTCATACAAAAACACAAATTACACATTTATATTCATTTCAAGAATCAAAGTCAAGGTTTTCTCTTTTTCTTCCTCCCTGGCCACGACCCAAAATAAAAACCAAGGAAGGATCCATCAATTTTTGAAGATCAAGTGTTAATCAAGCTCTACTTTCTTTCCTTGTTAGGGTTTTGTGATAAAAACCTAGGTTTCTTAATCCATTTCTCATCAAACTCCATATATATTCAAGTAAGCTTCAAGTGTTATTTTTCATCATCTATTACCTTCATTTCATTAGTAACATGTTGTATTTTCATGGTATATTGGTTAAATATGCAAGTAGTTATGTTATATATACCACTTTTCAAGTATTTCTTAATTATTATGAGATTATAATTAACCTATGATTATCCCCATGAAACCCACCAAGGTTGGTGATGTTTAGGAACCCATGACACCTTGAGAAGGTGTATGATAGGATTAGACTAGATTTGTGGTGATTGGAGTGGATTTGGACAAGTATTAAACAAGAAAAATGAATTTTAGCCACTATATAAATGTTGCTGTCCCATTTTGTAAAATCCAGAAAAATAGGGGATTCCGGGTAACTTTGGGCTAAAGATTTAGAAAATACTTTCAAAAACAAAGCCATGGGCGAAAGAACGGATTAAAACGAGTTTATAACGAAGGAGATATGATTTTTGCAAGTTTAACGACGAAAACTATTTTCTGAAAATTATACTTGCTGTCCCACGATTTTCAAGGGCCAATCTGAGGTGTAAAACTTGATCTAGCCATCCCGACTTATCAAAAATATATTAGTATGTTGTCTCACGATTCCGGGGATATAAAGAACGTGGAAAACAAGCTTATAACGACCAAGATATACACGTTTCAAAATCGACGAAACTCTATTTATTTCCATCAGCTTTTTAGCAAAATATTACTTAGAAAAACAGTTTTTGTTATACATCATGTTGGGAGCCAATTTACTCATTGATAACCTCATTTCTGGAAAATTTACATCATTGAAAAAAAGTTAGTTCACCCAGCCTAGTTTCGAAAACATCCACCCGTTTGTCAAAAAGATTTATAACGAATAACTTATGGCCTTCCAAACTTTCCCGAAAACTGCCCAGAATCTGCCGAAACAGCCCAAACACCTTAATTCATGGCTATATATCTTTATGATCGAGACCCGTATGGACAAACTTCAGTTCTATGACTTTTTAGTTAAGGTGAAAGTCTTTCTTAAACTACTAAGCTTCTTTCCTAACTCTTAATATTCACCATTTCGCGACTAGTTTTGCGAGACCACTTTGGCCATATATTTCAAGTAATGAAAATGTTATATTTTGCGACGAAAACCTTATATTTGCCGATAGAACACCAAACGAGGATCGTGGAGTACCGTTTCAACATATTTGTACGAAAAGTGGTTATTAACTTAACGAGACGTCAAAAACGTATTTTTCGACGATAAGTGTTATTTTCAAAACTAACGAGTGGTATCGATAACATACGTATTTGCATGTGTAGCATCATTTTATTTCTTACATTAGACCATATCATCCATTTTAGGTTGCGGTTAGAGATCGAACCTCATTTCTGTGTATCCACTTTTGTCATCGTAGCTATCGCACCAGGTGAGTCGTAGCCCCTACTCTTTTAATTGTTTTATCAACTCTTTGGGGGAGAATACATGCTCGTTTTACTTAAACGCATTACTCGCTTTACATGGTTGATTACCTGCATTTCATTGGTATCTTTGATTACCTGCATTTCATGGGATTTTCATCATTGTTTATATAACCTCATTGTTAAAATTGTTTATATAGCGGTTTTGCTACACTTATCTTTGAATTGAGATTCAAGCATTATTTTGTTCACACAAACCAAAACACATTTGGCAATGGGATGTAAACACACAGGTTACAAGTCTCTTATGGCGGGACTTGGAACTGAGTGGATTTACGATGCTTTTGCTAGGAAATCTTCATTCATATGCTATCCACGATAACTGGAAATAATTGTTTACAGAAGTGGAGTCTCGTTTTGCTATCCACTACCAAAAGGAAAAGGAAAATCGAGCATACATGGAGGGTTTATCTCAAGGAATTCATCCAAAAGCAAATGCAGCTTTAATCCATACACCATAAAATACGAATATCGTTTTGCTGACGTCTTGGTCTGCTGTTGTGACTGCTAAAGATAAAGGTGTTGATTTGCTATATGAAAAGGTGGTTCAAGAACTCGAGAGTGTGTGGGGGTGGGTTGAAGTTGGTTAGGCGTGTTGCAAGGATTTTATGCTTGCAGGCAAACATCGCTGCTAATCTTGATCTTAGATATATGCAATTTCCCTAATGAACAATATTTGATAGTGAGAATTTGTGTAGGTATAAAAATGTTCATATAACCTATGTAACTCAATGTATGTCTATCAGATACTAACATTTGTGGTTTTGTTGTGTGGTATGAGAAAAAGACTTTTAACTAATTACTCTATAAAATTTGCTTTTGTCCGGAACAATAGCTAATAATAATAATAATAATAATAATAATAATAATAATAATAATAATAATAATAATAATAATAATAAACATAGGGATTCAACCTGCCATTAGGTTAAATTAAACAAAATAAGATTAAAAAGAAAAGCAACTTACAAAGATAATGGGGGTTTAGTCGAACGATTCTTTATTATACCAAACTTTATTACAAGTAGTCGGTCGATTAGTCGAACGATTAGAGAGAGAGAGAGTGAAATATTACAAGTGGTAGTAAGAGTGATAACATTAAACATACATAACATTAAGCAAACATATAACTAGACTCCATGAATCTCATAGTATTTTAAAGCTTTGTTATGTTCAAATATATCAGCCAATCAAAGTCTAGGTCGATAACAAGCCCATACAGGTGTTATGATAACCATGTCATAATAACCATGTCATAGTCGTGATCCAGCCCTGTTTAGCCGATTGAATGGCGTGTTAAGGGTATTTTATCATTGACTGACTTGTGGTTGATTGACTGTGGTTTGAAGTAATAATCTTGGGATCTTATCGTAAATAGAATCCTTATGACTGATATGGGTTCATATATTTGAGCATACCTGGGCCTTAAACCACATATTTGGTACATTAGCTTTAGGCCAATCGTAATGAAACATGTAAACCGAAACTATACTACTTAGGAGGCATCTTTGTCCTTTTCATTACATAAAGATATCCATAAGAATAAAGGGGCAGGCACACTTATCAAATACTTATAGCGGAGTAGCCTATGCTTGTTGTCACTGAGTCTTATTAAAAAGCTCACCTAAATCACCTGGGACAATGCATGATCCGACCATACAATTGTAATACATATAAATGTGATGCTTGTCGTGTCGTTTTTAATTGTTGATGCTAACGTGGTCCAAACAAAGGATGACAACACTTAGCATATTATTTGAGAAATGGCGTGTATGCTTCAGAAAACACACACTTACCTTGTTAGCGACATTCTGGTACCTCAAGTATTGATAAATGTAAACAAGTCATGTACGCATCCTTAATGCTTTTGATACTTGAAGTTTGAAACTAGCTACTAGGTAGTTCGAAAGTCTTGTGAATTTAAGTTAGAGCAAATTGCATAAATCGTCCTTGAACTTTGGCCAGATTGCATGTTTCGTCCCAATCATTTCGAAAGTGCAGAAATCGTCCCTGTGGGAAACCTTTAAGCAAATTTTCGTCCCTGGTTGGGACGAAAATTGCATACTTTGAAAGTTCCAAATTGCATGTTTCGTCCCAATCAGGGACGAAAATTTACTCAAAGGTTTCCTACAGGGACGATTTCTGCACTTTCGAAATGGTTGGGACGAAACATGCAATCTGGCCAAAATTTAGGGACGATTTATGCAATTAACTCTTTAAGTTATCGTCCGTTCTAATATTTTGATTGGGAAAATTATCATAGGGAAAATAGTCTAAAAATACATCGAATTTGCCACTTTTTCTTATTGTATACATCTAACTTTTTTTTTTTTTTTTTTTTTTTTTTTTTTTTTTTTTTTTAATTTATATAAATCGTCCATGTGGCTCTACACAATTGCACCATTCGTCCTTGAGTCAATTACATAAAAGGTCCATGTGGTTCTAAAATTTCCACCCGTCGTCCTTGTGGATTTAATCAAGTTAAAAACAGTCTTTAAATAATAATAATAATAATAATAATAATAATAATAATAATAATAATAATAATAATAATAATAATAACAACATAATAATAATAATACTAATAATAATAATAATAATAATAATAATAATAATAATAATAATAATAATGATGATGATGATGATGATGATGATGATTTTATTCGTTGCCACATTTTTTAGCACATTTGATAAAAATGTTTTTGTATCGATTTTAAATCATGATTTTGACCCCCTTTTTGGTCCAAATCATCAAAAGTGTAAAACACGAAATTTGTCCGGAATGATGTTTTACATCAAAACTCGTGAGATTTTTACCTGAAATTGCAAAACAATGACTGCTTTCTACCAAAACTTAAGCGGTTTTTGACCAAATTAATAACTTATAAACTTTCAAACTTTTGTAAATCTTATAAGTTTTAAGTTGTGTAAATCATCAAACTTATAAGATTTACAAGAGTTTATAAGTGTATAAGTTATAAATTTGGTTGAAAACCGCTTAAGTTTTGGTAGTAAACAACCATTTTTTTGCAATAGCAGGTTAAATTAAATCTCGCGGGTCTTGATGTAAAACATTATTCAGGACAACTTTCATGTTTTACACTTTTTATGATTCGTACTAGAAAGAGGTCAAAATCGTGATTTAAAATCGATACAGAAACATTTTTTTAATCAAATGTCAAGTTTTCATACGTTTTTATTTATTTTCATATACTTTATACATTTTTATACATAATATATGTATAAAAATAGATGAAAACAGATAAAAACATAAGAAAAACAGACGAAAATGTAGAATAATAGACGAAAATGGATAAAAACATGAGAAAAATGGATGAAAGCGTATAAAAATGGACGAAAACAGATAAAAACCAATGAAAACATGAGAAAACGGACGAGAACAGATAAAAACAGACGAAAATGTAAGAAAAATGGACGAAAAAGGATAAAAATGTAAGAATAGTCAATGTTGACTAACAATGCAAATATCTTAACTCAATGAGGACTAACGATGCAAATATTTTAACTCTATAGTCAATGAGGAATAACGACACAAATATTTTAACTCTATAGTAGATGAGGAATAATGATGCAAATATTTTAACTTAATGAGGACTAACGATGCAAATATTTAACTCTTGATAAAAAATGTGGTATAAAAAAGTGGCAAAAGATTTGATAAAAAAAAATGTGGCAAAATATTTGATAAAAAAAATGTTGGAAAGGACGATATGTGTAAATTTTTAGAGCCACAGGGACTACTTATGTAATTAACTCAAGGATGAATGGTGTAAATTATTTGAGCTACAGGGACTTTAAATGTAATTAACTAAAGGACGAATGATGTAATTGTTTAGAGCCACATGGACGATTTATGTAAATTTATCTAATTAACTCTTGCCACGTTAGATTATGGCTAAAATAGAATGATTAAGAAAGTATATGACAACAATAGGATGATTAAGAAAGTTTATGCATACAATAGAAAAAAAAAAAAAAAAAAAAAAAAAGTTCAATGTATACAATAGAAAAAAATGGTAAGTTTAATGTATTTTTAGACAATTTTTCATTATCATATCTTATCTTATCTTACTTATACATGCAAAAAAATATAACTCAAAGTGCACATCAACTAAGACACGGATCTGAGTTCATTAAGTTTTGAAGCAACCGATTTAATGTAAACTTGGCAATCTAAACCCAAACGGATTTTGATGTGGTTTATACGAAAATGAGATAACTTGTACAAGTTATTACGTTTTCATATAAAACCATCTAGACTTAAGTAATGCATATATATAGAATGGTCAAACGAATTTGTCATAGACAGGCCTAAAAGACAGAGACATGAATATGCTTTGAATTACCCTTTGGCATACACTCATCTTTAGGACCAATTGGTAGGTTATGAATCATTGTCCAATTTTAAGTGTATCCCTCATTGTGCACATTGATTATTTGCATACAAAGAAAATAGTATTTATATGGAAAAATATCTTAAATGGGTAATATGTTAGAACGTTTTGATAACTAATTGCATTATATCTTATAAATGGTGACACTTTATATATAATATTTCTTATCGAAATGTCTCATCATATAATTTCATACATGGCACTCAAAAATTTCAACAATTCGTGGGACGGCCCCATTGAGTAAAAACGAACATAAAAAACAAAAAGCAAATTTTAGGTTATGAATCATTTTCCATGTTAACTGTTGTTCTAAACAAAAGCAAATTTTATAAGGTAATTAGTTAAGCGCATTTTCTCATATCATACAACAAAAATGTTAGTATCTCATAGACATACATTGAGTTACATAGGTAATGAACATTTTTATACGTAATCTACATCACAATACGTTTGTAAATCATTTACAATAGTTCCAGTGTTAATGATCTGTTGGGATCATACTTTTAGTATTTAGTCAAGTCTCGGTCATTACATTTTGTAATAGGTTGCTTAAGTATTAGTTCTTATTATTGTTTACTTAATGGGCAACATGTAAAAGCCCAAGAGGCTTTAAAGCCCACGTTATGTGAAGATAAGGGAGGAAGGGAGTGTTGCCCTAACTCCTCCCTTATAAATAGAAAGCTAATGTAACCTTTCATATTGTTGGTTATTAGATTATCTTAAAGAAACTCTTGCACTTTTATCTTTCACATTGTCTTATAATCAACCAATCTCTTTTCTCATCTTATTTCTTCATATATCATACTTGTGTTTACTTAATGGTGACCTAACAAGTGGTATCATTCGCCTACTAGAAGTTTGAAGTGTATTTCTTTGGTTAACGTGGAGAGTATTGCTTATTTCTTCATCTTTTTGCATTTTTCTTTGTTTCTTTCACTCAAATCTTGAAGCTTGGACAAGTTTCAAGGTTGATATAGTGATTTGAAGCTTAGTTGTTGCATAAAGTTGTGATTTTTAAGGTTATTTTTAGGTTTTATAGCTTCTTTGATATTGGAAAACTAGTTTTTGGTAGCTACATCTTCTAAAGTTAAGGTTTTTCTAAGTATTGGTGAAGTTATTTGATCAAAAGTACCTTATTTTTAAGCATTTTTTCATCAAAAAGTCATTATTTTGGGTGAACAGTACGTTTTACGCGTAAAGTGGTCGAAAAAGTACTATTTCCAGCTGTCTATAGTGTTTTTTGGTCGGTTTACGCATACAATAGGCTAAAACCCTTTTCTTACGCGTAAAATAGGCTAAAACCCTTTTCTTACGCGTAAAATAGGCCAAAACCCTTTTCTTACGCGTAATATTGGACAAAACCCTGATCCTAAACTGCTCTTCTACGCATTAAATCCTACGCTTAAGCTTGATTCTACGCGTAAGTCAAAGTTACGCGTAACTTGCCAGAGTTTACGCGTAAGCTTCATCTACGATCTTCTCCTCGTGTAAAGGTGACTCAGTACTTCCCTAGCTTGGATAAGTTAGTGGAATACTTCGACTACGGACATCTTTCAAGCTTGGATAAGTTTGAAAGATTTATTTGGTTGTTTCAACCTTACGCGTAAGTCTAAACTTACGCATAAGCCTAAGCTTACGCGTAAAGAGGAAACTTACGCATAAACTATTTGTTTACGCATAAACCTACTCTTTACGCATAACCCAAAGTTTACGCGTAAGATTAAGTTACGCGTAAGATTTGAACTTACCCCAAGGATTTTGCAACTTACTCAAAGGAACGTGCATTTCAATCTTCTACAAAGATCCATTTCTACACAAGTGTTCTAAGATGTCTCAACCACCTAATCACTACTTCCCTTATGTTCAACAACATCCACCTCAGCAACAACAACCTCAGCAGTATCAGCAACAACATTACCTTCCGACCCAAATGAATCAACAACCTTCTCAAAGACAAACATATAATCCACTACATCATTACCTAATGATGCAACAACAACAGATCATTCCTCAACAACAACCATATCAAGTGCCACAACAAAACACTCAGTTCTCCTCCAAACAACCTCACTGGTTTGACAGAATGTGTGAAGTTATTACAACTCAACAATCCCGACATGAGGCAGGATCACTTGAAACACCTCCAATGCTTACACCTGGTAACTATGTGCAATGGTCAAGTCGATTCCTACGATTTCTTGAACTAAAGAAACCTCATGGGCAATTCTTGAAGCAAGTGATACTTGAAGGACCATTTGAGTGGCCAACAAGATTTGAAGCTGGTGATCCAAATGCTGATCCTCCACGTCCTCCTGGTGAAAGACCTCTTCCAGAAACAGCACTTACTGAAGAACATAAACTACATCGTGAAGCTGATCAGTATGCAATGGCTTATATACTTCAAGGTATACCTAATCTGATCTATCGCAGTGTCGATGCTCAGAAAACAGCCAAAGCTATGTGGGAACACGTTCATCTCCTCATGGAAGGAACTCAATTGAACAAAGATGACATGGAATCCAAGCTATACATGGAATACACTGACATCACAATTGAACCTGGAGAATCACTTGAATCCTACTATCATCGTTTCACAAATGTGGTCAATGATCTGGAACGTCACAAAATCACTGTACCAAGGATCGCTGTGAACTCAAAATTTGTTGGTAGTCTTGGCCCTGATTGGCATAAATATGTGACATTTGTTCGTCAAACGAAGAATCTTCATGATGCTCCATATGGCTTGTTGTATGATTTTCTGAAACACCATGAACCTGAAGTGGAAAAAGATAGAGCTCTACGAGGAGGATACACACCAACATCAACACCAAATTCTTTGGCTCTCGTAGCTCAATCTCCCTATGCTCCACCACCAATGTCCAATCATGCATATGTTCAAGAGCAGAACTACTTCAGTTATCCACAATCTTCCACCTCGAACCAAATGGCCCCTTATGATTCATCTCTACAAGATTCCTCTACTCAACTTGTTCCGTCAAACAACAATGATGCTGTGTACTACTCCAACTCCAATGATGATGACGATGATGACTTTAATACGTTGAATCAGGGACTTGCTCTTATTGCTCGTGCTTTCAGCAAATTCTCCAACAAAACGAACAACCGTCAACGTTCATCTTCTAATACCAGGAATCAAGCTGTTGTAAATGATGGAAGAGTGGAAATTCAGAATCGTAACTATGGTAGATCTGGTTCAGGAAGTTATGGGAATGGTCAGAGGTTTGGTAACAATGGAGGGTTCAGGAACAACTCAGGATCTTCTCAACAAAGGTCTGACTCAGTTGCTACAAGGAACTCCACCTCAGGGAATGCAGTTTGGTGCTACAATTGTAATGAACAAGGTCATATTGCTACAGCATGTCCCAAACCGAGAACTCGGGGTAGTAAGTTTCACAAGCAGGCATTACTCGTGGCTCTTCAGGATGAAAAAGATGGACATTTCCCTGAACAGGACAACAACTTCATGGCAAATGTGAACAATGATGATGACATGGAAGATCTGGAAGCCAATGCTGCTGTGATGCTTATGGCCAACATGCAGGAACTTAAGCTCAATGATTCAGGTCCAGTGTATGACACTGACGGCTTGTCTCAGGTACATGACCTCAATGAATGCTTTATTAATGAAATAGTCTCACCTTCTGCTTATGAATCAGATATGGCGCAAGTTGTTCCATCTAAATCATCTTCATCATCTCATACAGATGAACAAATAAACACAGTTGTCATATTCGATGATGACACAGTTGTTTCATTTGATGATCCTATTGAGAATGATAAACATGATCATTTCGAACAACATGAACCATCATTTGATCCAGACCCTGATCTCATATTGTTATCAAAACAACTGGATGCTCAACAATTGCAAATAATAAAGTGCAACGAGAAAAACAAAGTTTTGAAAGAACAAAATGCGTCACTTGCAAGAGATATTGAATGTTATAAAATTCAGCTTTCTAATCAGGAAGACAAGCTTAAACATGCAAAAAGTTTTGAAAAAGCTTTTCACGATTCCTACAACAAAGAACAAAATCTTCAACGCAAAATGCAAGATTTAATCGAGTCAAACGGAAAGTTGATTTCAAAACTCGAAAGTGAAAAGAGTGAATTGAAAATGCAAGTCGAACGTCTTCAAACAGAACTTTCAAAAACAGAAACAGAATTGTCAAGTTGTCAAAAAGATTTTTGTGAACATAAAATACGAAAAAGGAAGTATATAGATAACTTACTCGGTGATATTGTTGATCTTGAAAAACAACTGAAAGAATTTCGTAACATTGTTTACAAACACGGGAACTCTGTCACAACAATTCAGAAATTTACTTTAAAACCGAGACCCGGTACAGGATTTGCACTTGGCGATTACAATTCAATGTTTCTTCACAATGCATTCAAAGATACTCCAAAAATTTACAGTATGGATTATTTGCTTGATGATACAATTGTGCGTGCTGTTGTTTTTGATACTGAGGAAGAAGAAGAACTTGAAGACGAGAGTCGGTCAAAAATGAGTAATGTTCAATATTGCACACCATATGACTATTCAAAAAATCCAATTAAGTTCGTTACTCAAAAGGATTTACCTGAGAAATCAAGGTTTATCGAAGAGTCATATGTTTCATCTCACAATGAGGCCCCTGTCCAAACTGTAGCACAAATAAATGGTCCTTTACCATCATCCGGTGAACTTACACGTTTACCAAAATGTCGTGTCTTAAATTATTTCAAAACCTTTATGGAAGACATCGATATTTTGGAGGAAACAATTGAACGCAATTCTGAAATAAAAATTGAAACTTTTCAATCCGCTTACGAGCGAGAAAAGAGAGATATTTTTCAAAAACAAATGAAACCAATTGTTCAACACCTTCGTCTATGTGCTACACGTTGGGATCAGGAACTTCAAAAGGAGGTCAAAAATATGATAAACGTTTTTGATACTGCTGAAAATGAGATTTTGGTCCAAAAGCTACAAACTAAAGTTTTCAAAAATGATGCTGATCGACTCTTGGAACAAGTTCTCTGTGCTGATATTTTGTCTGTTATCATGAATGATCTCTATAAATCTGGTACTTCTATGCTTGTGGATGATCTCTGTGTTGATAATAATTTGTTGAACGTGGAATTAGAGACACTTAAACATGAGAATGAATATCTGAAGAAAAAGAATGATGATGTGACAAAACAGTTTTCAAAAGAAATTTGTCAACTCAATCAACGGCTTGAATGGTGTCAAGCTCAGAGTCTTAAAATGGAATTGAAACTTCAAAGTCAACACATTTCTAACTCTTGTCAGCTTTGCAAAACCAACGAGTCTTTCAAAAATTTGTGTCTCAAATACGAGAATGAAATTGCGGATTTAAAAATTGAAAACGCCGAATGGCAACAAAACCGTGATGACATCAAATACTGCAATGGTTTACTTGAGTCTGAAATCCAGGATAAAAATCACATCATCATTGATTTAAAAAAGAAAGTTAAGCTCCTTCAAAAAGGAAAAATGGTAGACACCACTGTGATAGCACCAGGATTGTATAACGTAGACAAAACAACTAAAGGAAATGTTGTTCAAACCACTAATGTTGATACCTCCACTTCTACAGGACTAGTCTCCACTAATAGCGTTAGCAGACCCAAGCGTAACAGTAAAAGGAAGCATAGGCTCTGGCAACGTAAGAGAGGATCACTAGAAGCTCAAGAAGTAGAAGACCAACTTAGGAATTTGAATAAAACTCATGTTGCATCTGATTTAGATTCTAGTCTGGCAAATTGTATTCCAAATCTAAATGTAACGAATGATGAACCTTTGAATGTTTTGAATATTAATGCATCTTGTGTGTTTTGTCGTAAAAGTGTATCATGTGGTGATCATACTAAATGTATTGCTAACTCTCTACTCAATCGTCATAAGAAACGTAGGACAAGCATTCCTCTTAGGCCCTCTACTGCCTCTAAGTCTATCTTAGGAAAGCCGCCTTCTATGGTTTCTAAGGACGATAATGTCACCATAAGTACAGAGAACAAGCCTAGGAATCAGCCAAACACTAGTGACTTCACAATTAAGAAAGCACGTACTAGTTGGAATTGGCAGCGTTGGTTACAGCACAAACCTGATTTTAAATGGATTCCTAAATTATTGAATACCTGTGCTTCTAACCAATTGGAACCCACAGTTTCCTTGGGTTCCACCCTTACTTCTGTTCCATCCGTGTCCTCTTCTTGTGATGCAGGTGGTACAGATTGTTCTCTGGATTGTTGATAGCGGATGCACCCGACATATGACAGGCAATCTTAAACTGTTGAAATACTTTGTCTCAAAGTTCATTGGCACTGTCAGATTCGGGAATGACCATTACGCTTTGATAATGGGTTATGGTGACTATATAAGTGGAAACATCGAAATCAGCCGTGTTTACTATGTGGAAGGACTTGGACACAACCTTTTCTCCGTTGGTCAATTCTGTGATGGGGATCTAGAAGTAGCATTTCGTGAGAAAACTTGCTTTGTTCGTGACTTACAAGGAAACGACCTCATGACTGGCTCCCGTGGCTCCAATCTTTACACAATCTCAATGTCCGATATGATTGCAACATCTCCGATATGTCTTCTCTCCAAAGCAGAATCAACTAAATCTTGGTTATGGCACAAACGTCTTTCACACTTGAATTTCAAAACTATGACTGACCTTGCTCGTTATAAACTTGTTGAGGGATTTCCAAGATTCCGCTTTACCAAAGATCACTTATGTCCAGCCTGTGAACAAGGAAAAAGTACTCGTGCTCACTTTCCTAATAAACCTGAGCACAGTACGAATCATGTTCTGCAACTGCTACATATGGATTTGTGTGGACCGATGCGTGTTCAAAGTATCAACGGTAAACGCTACATACTAGTAATTGTGGATGACTTCTCCAGATGGACTTGGGTTTATTTCTTACGAAGTAAAGATCAGGCCCCTTCGATGATCATCACCTTTCTCACCAAAATTCAAGTTCAGCTTCGCAACACAGTACGAATCGTCAGAACTGACAATGGAATTGAATTTAAGAATCAGACACTTCGGTCTTATTATGAGAAAGTTGGAATTGAACACCAAACATCTATTCCTAGAAGCCCAGAACAGAATGGAGTTGTTGAAAGACGCAACAGGACGTTAGTGGAAGCTGCTAGAACAATGTTGATTAATGCTCAATTACCAGATTACTTATGGGCAGAAGCTGTTTCAACCGCATGCTATACTCAAAACCGTTGTATGATCACAAAACGTCATCGCAAAACACCATATCAAATTGTTCACAAAAGGAAACCGAACATCGATTACTTTCATGTTTTTGGAGCACTCTGTTATCCGAAAAATGATCGTGATGATTTAGGTAAACTTAAAGCAAAGGCAGACATTGGAGTGTTCGTTGGATATTGTGAAAATTCTAAAGGTTTTCGGATCTGGAATCGTCATACTAGAGAAATTCAAGAAACCATTCACGCTAATTTTGATGAACTCACCCAAATGGCTTCTGAGCAACACAGCTTAGGACCCGAATTTAACTGTCTCAACTCTCCGGCATCTTCAGCTGAACCTTTGCCACTTAACCGAAAAGAATTAGAAACCTTGTTTGCTCCACTATTTGATGACACAATTGAATACCGTCCTACTGAGGTCTCACCAAATTCCGCTGCTCAACCTGATCACATTCAAGTACCAGACTCACCTCAACAAACTACTACAAGTGTTGAGAGAGACGGTCCTCCAATTGTATCACCATCTACAGCAGAACAAACTGGTTCTACTTCCCGCCTTTCAGCTGAAGATCCACAACAACTATCAGTTCCACAATCCGCAGAACATGATCCTGATGCGTTCTTTAATCCGTTTGCACCAGCTACTACAGTTCCTGATATAGCTGAGTCATCAACACGCAACTTGGATCCTGCCAACATGCGAGATACGTATCAACTACACCCGTCTACACACAAATGGACCCGTGACCATCCACTAGTTCATATTATTGGCCACCCAGATGCACCTGTTATGACAAGACAACGACTTCACACCGATGGAGAAACTTGCATCTACGCACTCACAGTTTGTCATGAAGAACCCAAGAACATTAAAGATGCAATGACTTATGACAACTGGATTGAATCTATGCAAGAGGAATTTCAGCAATTCATAAGATTAGAAGTCTGGGAATTAGTTGAAAGACCTGACGGAGTCTTTGTCATCGGATTAAAATGGATCTGGAAGAATAAGCTTGATGCAGAAGGGACAGTCATCCGCAACAAATCACGTCTGGTAGCAAAAGGATACTCCCAACTTGAAGGTCTTGACTTTGCTGAATCCTTTGCTCCAGTGGCAAGACATGAAGCTGTTTGGATCTTTTTGGCTTATGCTGCACATAGGAATATGGTGGTTTTCCAAATGGATGTGAAAACAGCATTTCTGAATGGAGATCTCCGTGAAGAAGTTTATGTCAGCCAACCTGAAGGCTTCGTTGATCCTGAGCGTCCTAATCACGTCTACCGACTCAAAAAGGCTCTCTACGGACTCAAGCAGGCCCCACGGGCGTGGTATGACAAACTGTCCACTTTCTTACTGGCCAATAAATTTTCTAAAGGATCGGTGGATCCTACACTATTTACAAAAACCTACGGGGAGGACTTACTTGTTGTTCAAATATATGTCGATGACATCATTTTTGCCTCAACAAAAAGAAGTTATTCCAATGATTTTGCAAAATTAATGAAAGATAATTTTGAAATGTCCATGATGGGTGAACTTTCGTTCTTTTTAGGACTACAAGTTCATCAATCACCCCGTGGAATTTTTGTAAATCAATCAAAATATGCTCTTGAAATTATAAAGAAATATGGAATGATGTCTTGTGATACCTATAATACACCAATGGGCTATACCACAAAATTAGATGCTGATTTACATGGGACTCCAGTTGACCCTACCAAATACCGAAGTATGATTGGGTCCCTCATGTATCTCACAGCTAGTAGACCTGATATAGTTTTTGCTGTCTTCATGTGCTCCCGCTATCAGTCCAGACCAACTGAAAAACACCTCAGTGAGGTCAAAAGAATCCTTCGATACATAAAGGGAACCATTAATTTGGGGATCTGGTATCCGAAGGATTCTGGTTTTGAACTAATTGCTTTTTCAGATGCTGATCATGCAGGATGCTTAGACACACGCAAAAGTACATCTGGTGGATTACAATTTCTTGGAGACAAACTTGTGTCATGGCAATCTAAGAAGCAGGACTGCACTTCACTGTCATCAACCGAATCTGAATACGTAGCCATGTCTGCTTGTTGTGCTCAAGTCATATGGATGAGATCACAACTTAAGGACTATGGCTACCTATTCAACAAGATTCCCATCTACTGTGATTCAAAGAGTGCAATTGCTATGTCCTGCAACACTGTCCATCATTGCAAATCCAAACACATTGATCTCCGGTATAACTTCATCAAAGAGCATGTGGAAAAGGGTACAGTTGAGCTTTATTTTGTTGGAACTGAGTACCAATTGGCGGACTTACTTACCAAATCCTTGGCACCATCCAGGTTTACTAGTTTAGTTCACCAAATTGGTATGCGATGTTTGACTCCAGCGGATCTGGAAAAGTTTTTAAAACACAAGTGATTGTCAAACATCAAAACTATCTTTGTAAATATTTTTTTCAAAAACAAAATACAAAAATATAAAACCAAGGAAAAACTCAAAAATATTTTTGGTCTTTTATCTTTACAAAAAACAAAAAAAAAAAAAAAAAAAAAAAAAAAAAAATGCAAGTGTAAAACTCTTTCAACACTATTTTTTTTTCTCTAAAAAGTCTTAACTCATTTAAAATCAGTGTTGAGGGGGAGGAAAAGTTACATTTTTTAATTTCTAAAAATTATTTTACCTTTTATACTTGCATTTTACCAAAAACATTTACAGTTTAACAAAAATAAATACGTTTTTTTTTAAGTGTTGATTCAAAAGGATTTCGGGTTACTCTCCTTGATCAAAACCAATTAATTTTACAATGTTCCAAGGTCGAGGGGGAGTACGACAAGTTGTTCTTATCATTTCTTGGAGTTACGATACGAATATGATATGTGTATAATATGGTTAGGGATTAAGTTTAAATGTTAGTTAAGGTTAAGGGGCTAAAAGTGTCAACAAGTGAAACTTGAATTTACCCCTAGTCAAAACAAACTTTGACCTAACACATTTACTTTTTCCTGCAATCACATTTACTATCCACAACTACCATCATCAACGACCCACAATCAAAAGACTAATCTGTGTTCCAATCTTCAAATCTGTAAGTGTGTTTATGTTTAGATCATTATAACAAACAAAGGTTTTTAATATCATAACGATCCAACGGTTAAATCTTTCTATTCGATTAAATTTTTTTAGGATTGTGCGTAGAATCTTAAACCCAGTAATTTGTTGCGTTATGAATGAATTGATTGTTGGGATATGGTCTATGGTTGATTGTTATCATGTTTGTAAACACTAATCTTACCCAGAATCATCAATTGTGTAATTTGGTAATTAGGGTTCATGCGTATGAATTGGGGGTCCTTGAGTTTGAGCAATAGGATTGCAATTAGTGATGAGGTTAGTGTTTGTGTATGTCTAGGATCATTCGAATGTGATTTAATTTGATCTTAATCATGTTTTGCTCTTGAATCTAAGGTTTAGGGTTCGTAGGTCAATAGCAGATTCAATCGTATGATTGTGTGGATGAAACTTGTTGTAACTTGGTCCATATGATCCTTAGGTTGTAAGAATCATTTGCCCCATGCTTAATCTTACCCAGAAACATGTTTTATTAAGATTGTGATTATGTGTTCATGCGTGTTTACGCGTTAAAGTTGTATTAGGCTTGTTTACGCGTTAAAATGTTTGGATTAAGTGTGTTGGACTAAGTATTGATCAGTGGTAATGTTTGTGCACTTTCAGGAAACATACAACTCTAATTCATAAGGTGAATTTCTAGAAATGGCATGACTACGCGTTAAATGTTCATCCTACGCGTAAGATTAAATCTTACGCGTAAGATTCGACACGTGGACAAATTGTGTCTTGGATAAGACACAGTTTACGCATAAAATTGTTCTTACGCATAAGTTCTGACCTTACGCATAAGTCTAGAACTTACGCGTAAGTCATTACCTACGCATAAGTTGCAATTTACGCCTAAGGTTAATCCTACGCGTAACTTCAATTTTTACGCCTAAGACTTATCTTACGCATAAAATTGATCTTACGCGTAAGTTTTACTTTTACGCGTAAAATTCCATCTTACGCGTAGATTTTGCACTTACGCATTATTTCTATTCTTACGCTTAAGTCAGGTTACGCGTAAAACAACTACTTACGCGTAAACTTGTCAAAATCCAAATTTTTTCTAAGTGTTGGATATTTTCCATTGTGTAACTTGTTGTAAATGATAAACTTTTGTTGTAACTAAATTGTTTTATGTTTCTAACAAGTAAAATAACTCAAGTTTGTCACATATCAAAAGTTTTTCACACACACAAACCCCCACTGATCAATGTCAAACATGCTAATCTAGATGTAAACATGTTTAATGAATGTCTATGCTAACATCATCAACAATTGCCATGTTTGTGTGTTTATGATCTATTCAGATGGCAGAACACAATGACATCCCATACGGACCAGAACCTGAACCCATTCGTGCATGGGAAGACACCTTTCCTGAAAACTACTCCAGAAAGATAGGAAAGAACAACCTGAGAGTCAACTTCAACAAACTCACATGCAATGAGTCTTCTTGCCTTGTTGCAGGTGATGCTCTTATCTATCACCCGTACAAAGTCCTACTCACCAAATCTGCTGCAGTGGCCTGCTTCTACATACATCAGTTCTGGCACACGCTCCACTTGGACCTCCTTGAAGAATCCTTTACTTGTATGCTTCATATGAGACAAGTCACGGTCGACAAGGATCTTCTCCGTAGTGCTCTTGGACTTCCCGAACTTGCATCTAATGAAGAATATGACCAAGTTCCCAGTGAAGAAGAATTGATAGAATGGCTAAGAGATATTGGGTATGATGAGTCTGAAGGGGTAATGACTAGGCACTCTAAGGTCAATATTAGATTTCTTCCACAGCCTTGGAGAACTCTCTACATCATCATTGCCAAGTCACTATCAGGCAGAGACACAGGCCATGAACATCCTAAGCTCCAACATCTCAAGTTGTTTTGGGCTATTGCTAATGTCAAGAAAGTTGATTATGCCAGCATTATCTGGGAAGACATTGTGTGGCACATACAACACAAGACGACCAATATTCCATTCGTCCGTTTCACCAAGCTTCTCATTGCAAGCTTCCTCCATGAATATGATGACATACCTCAAAGACTGTATGACGAGTTTCAGCACACATACAAGAATGAGGACACACTTAAGGTCATCAAGCGAATGGATACTAGTACAAGGAAACAAGGAAAGAAACTTCCTGATTGCCTTCTGACTAATAAGGTTCAAGAAAGCAATAACTACAAGTACTACCTTCAAGCTCTTGCAGCAGATAAAGTTGGGTTCTTGGACGAAGCTGTTCCACTGTCACACAAGCAGAAGAAAGAAAAGAAAGGGAGCAAATCTGGCAGCTCAGAAAGTTCTACCAAGGCCAAACCTAAGAAAAAGGGAACACTTAAGATCAGAATTCCTGCAAAGAAACCAACTGCTGAACCTGGGTGGTTTCCCTCACCACAACCTTCCCCAAAACCTGCTGACTCTGAACAAACCGAATCCGACGAAGGTCCTGTTTACAGTGAAGCCTATGCCAATATCACCAAGAAAGTCAATCTTGATGACATTGACGACAAGGATTTGACGTTCGAAGATTGGGATAAGATTATTGACGAATCTGCTGATCATGCTGAACCCCCCACACAACGATCACTCACCAAAGCTCAGACGATTTTGGAAGAAGCCAGGATCAGAAGAGAAAAGATGAAGCAACCAGTATCTGCTGAACATGAGACAGAAGGCCTTTCAGTCGAAGAAGAAAATGAAAGGGCTCTCAACCTAGGTCTCCTCCACAGCCGAATTGATACATTCAATGCTGATATGCCTCCACCTCCAGTGTTCTCTCAGACTACCAAAGCTGGCGGATCAAGCAGCATTCCTGAGCCTACCACAGGGATCACCACAGACTTAGTTGTTTATGACAATCCCTCAGTGTCTCCCACCGACATTGAAATGACTATGGGAGAGGAAGAAGAGGGAGATCCCATGGATACTGATGCTCCAAGGCTTATGACTATGGAAGAAATGGAGCTCAGAGAAAGGGCTCAAGAAGAGGAACTGAAAAGAAAACAAGAAGCTGAAGAGGCCAGACTTGAAGAGATTGCTCAAGCTAAACTGGAAGAAACCATCAGAATGGAAGAGAGCAGGAAAGCTGAAGAAGCAGCCAAACTGGCTGAAGAGAAATTAAAGAAAGAAGAAGAAGCCAGGGTTGCTGAAGAGCTAAGACTGAAAGCTGAAACTGATAAACTGGCAGAAGAACAAAGGGTGAAAGAAGCAGCAGCCAAAGAAAAGGAAGTTGTACAACCCGAACCGCAGAAAAGAGATGACAAAGACACTACCACCACCATTGAATCCTCACAGTCATCTCCTCCTGCTTCTGAATCAACACATGACAAATCTATCAAGAAACCAAGCACCAAAGCCTCTGCTGCATCAAAATTACTCAAGTCAGCTTTCAAAAGAGTACATGAAAAGAAGAGAAGCAGACTGGAAGATCAGGTTGCAACACTTGTAACCAAAGTTGCTGAATTGACGAAGCTAAACTCAAACGTCCAAGAGCTACAAGACAAAGTTGATACTTTCTTAGCTAAAGACGTACAAGAGAACTTGGAAGCCGCTCTAGCAGCTCAAGCACAAGAATACATGGCACAACACTTAGTTGCTGAACTGAAAGATCTGCTGGCACCAATGAGAGATGAACTCACCAAGTTCGCAGAGCAAGCAGTCAAGAAAGTAATCCGATCAACAACCTTTACTCTTCATGCCGACAAATCTACTGCTCCTCTACCAGGACTTTCTCTGGATGATTTGGAAGCTCAACTCTTAGAAAAGCTTGCAAACAAGTTCACCTTGACTCCTGCAGAAGCAAAAGTCCTGGAAGCACTTAAGGACAAGATGAACAACGAGACTTGCAGCACAGAGGCAGATAAGCTGAAACGTCAAAGAGATGATGAAGACAGGGATCCGAATTCTCAGGCAAAGAAACAAAAACAAGCCGAAGGACACTCATCTCAAACACCGGTAGTCCCCCCAACCACAACAACTTCCTCACACCAACCAAAGGCATCAGGTCCTGCTCCCAAAGCACACGACAACTTTGTATACACCGGTGGTGACGACATTCCTCAGCAAAATGAAGTTCCAGAACTGTCTCCTAAGAAGAAGAAGAAAGATAAGAAAGGAAAGCATCATCAACCCACACCAGACACCTCATCTAAAGGCACCGAACCAAAGAAACCCAAAACAGTCCTTAGCTGGCTAGATCAAGACAACAGTGCCGAATACTCCTGGTTTGAGAAGATGATCAATTCGCAACCACCACTGGAAGACAATCATGAACCTCAAGATGGTCGAACGGTGGAATATGCTCAAATGATTCAGCAAAGGTTTAAAATGAAAAAGATGAATAAGAAAGAGCTGCGAAGAATCAAGAATGATGCTTTCAATCTTCTGAAAGATAGGTCTGCTAACTCAATCGAGCTTGAATACCATCTGGAAAATATTGCTCGAGCTATGTCAAGCAATATTGACTGGATCAATCCTGAATCATATGTCGATCCGGTCACAAAGAAAACCGCACCTTACATTACTGACTGGTCCAAACCACTACCAATGATTGGGAAGCCTAAGGAACCAAAGATCCCGTACAAGTTCTTCTACAACACAGACTTGGAATTTCTGAAACTTGGCAGCAAGATTGAGAAGAAGTACGTTACCTCACTCGCCTTTCTCCCTGCAGCTCGATATCTCAACAATGCCATCGAAGAAGAAGCTTCAGCACTATTTGTTGACAAAGTTGTTGAATATGACCGAAATGCTCTTTACGGTATACATCATTGGCCAAGCAACCGGGCACAATACTATCGTAGCAGCAGACTCAATCAGACAATGGGCGATGTGACAAGTGATTTGAAGATAGTCTCGATTCAGTTCATCTCGACTGTCACTACTTCGGGTACCCCTTCCTCAGCAAAATCACACTGAAAAGACTGGATGAAAAGGAGTACGATATTTCCGAGTCAGACTTTCCACGACTACGTCTCAACGACATTGAAGACATGTACCTGCTCAAAGTTCAAGGAAAACTCTGTGGCCTACCTAAAGATAAGCAGCTGGCCTTTATCCAAGCTCTCCTCATCTACATCAGGCAAATTGTCATCAGAGAAAGAGTAGAAGATCTTCAATTGGGAGTGGAAAGCTATCAGAAGAAGCTCAATCTAACCAAACCTAACATGTTCGACATCCCCGACCTTCCACATCTATCTCAGTACACCTTGATCAGACAACCATTTGGGTTCACCTACCGCAGCATTAACGGTCGCAACTGCTTCATGGCTTACGACGAAATTCATAAGTTCTGTGATGAAACCTTGAAGTTCGTAAGAGATGGAATCAAAAGCAGATTGGATGACATTGCTCTAGGAAAGTCTAAAAGGTGGAAAACCAACGAGGCCCGGGATGCTCGCAGATTCATCTTAAGGATCGAGAACAGATTGAAGCGCAGGGATCAGTTTCGAAGGTTGGAAAGTTATGTGGGAGGCAGACAGAAATTTCCGGTGTTGACATTTCAGAGACCTGATTGGTAAATCATTGTAAGAATTTGATTTGATTTGTCAATTATATACTTCATTCTGGCTTGTGTACACATTACAGTGCACAACCTGTACTTGTAAAGAAAGGACCCTGAGGTACGCCTCAGTGCCTCAATCCTAATATAAGGAGCGAAGGCTTCTTACTTTTGAGTAGAATTAATCAAACATTTATGATTTTTCATAATTCTGCTCAAAAGGACAAGTATTTCACCTCAATAAGACCTAATCACTTGTTGAGGGGGAGCACTTGTCAAAACAAAATACTTTGCTCTAAATCAAAAGTTCTTGGTGAATCTCCCCGTAAGACTCAAAAGGCATATTTTAATCTAAAAGTTTGTCAAAAACACCATTTTATATGCTATTTTTGAGGGGGAGAAAATGAAAAATGTGATTAAAATATACGAAGTCAAAGCTTTAAGTTGTATCATGTGCGAGCTAGACTCAGTTTTGACCCAGGAATTGACAAGATAATACAAGTTAGTAACATCGAAAGGACTTATCCTCGACGGGTAATAACATCAAGTTAGTTACTAGAGCTAGTTGTCACCTAAAAGCTGACAATGCATCTCTTTAACTAACCACGTAAGCGTGTCTCGAAAAGGATATGTCTTAGTAGAAATGTACCATCTCGAGAAACTTTCTGTGAACTTGATCAGGCCGGGTAATAACTTCAAGCTAGTCTAACTAGTGATGTAAGCGTGTCTCGAATCGGTCTTGTTCACGGAAAGTGGATCAATTCAAAAGTGCTTGCTCCTCCCGCATGTGCAAATTTATTAAATACTTATGAGCACATGTGCAGGGGGAGCCCTTCAAAAGTGTACACAAAACTCTCAAAGTGTTAACCAAAATATTTGATTATCACGAACACTTTGAGAGATTTTCAATCAAAGGTTTCTTGGCTACTGTCGGAGTTATAAGGTGATTAAGATAGGAATATCAGTCCTATGATCCGCCAGAGCCGGAGGGATCTACCCAAGGACATCTCCCATAGTTAGAACTAGAAGTCCTTAGGTATGATACGAAAAAAGGAGAAATGAATGAAAGGGAAAGAAGGAGTTGAAGAATTAAAAAGAAAAGTAAAGAAAAGGGTGAAAAGAAATAGCCCTCCATATGATTCAACCTTAGGGCAGACACCGGGTTCAATACGTATGCTACTGGCTGTTGCTAAAGACAACACCGGTATTGAAGACTAAGTCGTCATGGACCCAGTGACGCAATGCACTAAACCTTCTTAACCACTCAAGTTCTCTTAAAAGGACTTGTTTCATTCTCACGGGGAACCCGCGTAACCTATCGACCTATCTCTTAGAGACGGTTGATATTGAAGCAGGAGACACCTCCCCAGTCTCCGCATAGGAAACCTAGGTGTGCACTTATAGAGTCTAGAGCCATGAGATACATCAAAGATCTCTTAGGAACACTTAGTATTTCTGCAACTGGTGTTCTATATCAATAGGCATCAGTTGTAAACTATCGAGTCCTTCGCAGATCTTAGCAATCTGCCGAGAACGTTTATGAGAGGATTACTTAAGTATTTCTCAATGATTGAACGGAAATCCTGCCAGAGTCAACATCAAACAGCCCTGACAGCAGGTCACTTCGGTAACCCCACAAGGGTTACGCTTAGTGTTTGCGGTGGTTCCATCTCGATCTACAGTCGTGGAGTGATCCCCAGCGACTCACCCAGTCATTGAGCTACTTAGTAGGTCTCGTAAGCTCCTTCGGGAGTATCTGATATGGGAACGGCCTGGATAAGGATTAGAAGGAGTCTTCACACTATGCTGTTGATGAACTCTAATTCCTTATCCGTAAGTACCGGTTGTTTTATTGCTAACTGTTTACTCGCAGGTACCTCAACCCATGATGGTAGATTCCAACATGCTCATACATACATCTTGAAGTCAAAGAAAGCTCCCCCAAAGTTCATTGCAACACAAAGTTAAGAGAAAGATTCTACAGCAATAAGCAGAATCTACAAAGTTTAAAGACAAAGATCCCATTGCATGAAAAGGAACTTCTTGTACGATAAAGTCTAAAGTCTAAAGATGTATGAGTATGTTGGAATGGCGGACAACCACCACAGACGCAGGAGTGACGAACGGCAGACAACTTCATAACTTAATCACTGCATCATCACCAAAGAACAAAGACAAAGAGCAAAGCACCTTCACTATTATTCATTCATTTTTTAAGACGTCTAGAGCTTCACATGTCACAAGTCAACGACAAAGATGAAGACGTCAAGCAACCATGATGACCGACCCTTAGGGGGAGATTGTTGGGATCATACTTTTAGTATTTAGTCAAGTCTCGGTCATTACATTTTGTAATAGGTTGCTTAAGTATTAGTTCTTATTATTGTTTACTTAATGGGCAACATGTAAAAGCCCAAGAGGTTTTAAAGCCCACGTTATGTGAAGATAAGGGAGGAAGGGAGTGTTGCCCTAACTCCTCCCTTATAAATAGAAAGCTAATGTAACCTTTCATATTGTTGGTTATTAGATTATCTTAAAGAAACTCTTGCACTTTTATCTTTCACATTGTCTTATAATCAACCAATCTCTTTTCTCATCTTATTTCTTCATATATCATACTTGTGTTTACTTAATGGTGACCTAACATGATCAATCAAATTTACTACTCATGTAACTCAATTCTTTAACAGCTAACATTGTGCAGTTTAAGCTTATTCTCAAAATTTTGATTACTAATTAGGATAAAAATAAGGGTTAATGACATATAATAGCAACGAACTTTTTCATTTGTGCCATTATCAGATACGAACCCAAAAAATTACAACAATCAGATACGAAATTTCAAATTTTGTTTCATTATCAGATACGAACTTTAAAAAAATACCACAATAACCATCCAACTTTGATTTTTTTTTTCATTATTGTACGCAACGAGATGAGATTTTTACATTGATAAAACAAAATTTGAAAGTTCGTATATGATTGTTGTAATTTTTTAGGTTCGTATCTGATAATGGCACAAATGAAAAAGTTTGTTGCTATTATATGCCATTAACCCTAAAAATAACTATTACGAGTAATATTTTAATAGTCCAAACTATTAGGACAAAAAGGTAAGAAACAAAAAAGTTGGATATAAGTATTGCATGCACTATGTAAAGGTTGATGGAAATGGGCGACGTGGGACAACTGGACAAGCTACTTGAAGATAAAAATAACTATTACGAGTAATATTTTAATACTCACAATAAAGTTTTTTTTCCTTGAACAGCCATGACATAACCAACAACATAATACAAGTCTCAAATTACATAAAGCATATGCGCCACAATATATTATTAGGAAGCAAACTTTATTCTCCTTGATCGATGAGGGACTTAAAAAAAATGCTTTCACCCTTTTAATTAGAAGTGTAAGAAGTTGTTCTAGTCGGCAAGATAATTAGCAAGTCATACGCGTCACTGCCAATTCACTCATGAAGTGGAAATTGTGAAATATGCTTATACACACACCATTTACCATTCAATCCCATCATAAGTCATAACACTGTTCGAAAACACGTTTCAGTCGCCGATGTAGCTTCCATCATATGTCTCCGTTGTTAGTGGCGGTGGGTAAGGCAACATGATCTTTGGGAACCATTAAATATTTTCCTTGTTTATGTACATTTGCTTTGCTTGCCTTGTTCCTCGTTTTATTAGTAAACTTGGTTTCGAGTAGTCTATGGAATGTGTGGAAAACTAGAAGGGGGGTTGAATAGTTTTAGCATTTTAAAATCTTTTTAACTTGTTTAGTTAGCTTTGAAACTTTCCGTTTGATCAAAGATATATGCACAAACACAATATATATAACATGCAAGTAAAGGAAAGAAACGATCAAACCACAACACGAGTATTTATCGTGGTTCGGCTACAAGGACTCTTTTTCCTTGCCCTACGTCCACGCCCCGAGTATCCAACTCGAGAGTTTCTTTCACTAGTCAACAAGCTCCTTTCACCGGCGGAGAAAACCTTACACGTCGCTTATACTTTTACCGACACAAAGCTAAATGTCGAGTTCTTTTACAAGGGCACAACCACTCCCGTTTAGTTCTTTTACTAGGGTACAACAACTCCCAACACTCTTTGTATTTTGAGGACTAAAATACTAACCACTCACTTCAGAATATACACAAACAAATGACGCGTAAACAACACGAGTTTACACAATACTAAGCTACCAAGTCTTGCAACGTTGTGTTGGAAACTTGTAACTTTAGACGACCTTGTGAGCTTCTTTGCTACAAAAGGAAACTTCACATTTACAATGTTAAGATGTTAGAAAGAAAGATGAGTGTATGTGTAAAAATGATCTCAAGAGGTTAGCCAAAAATCAAGTTATGGCTTGGTATTTATAGCACAACAAACTGTGTGCTCGGCGGATCAGGCGGAACCCTCAAATGGGTTCCGCCCGTGTACCCCCAGGGTACCGCCGGGTCTGCAGTAGGTTTTTTGCAATTACTCTTCAAACCAAACAAGGTCTTGTCACATAACTTCTATCAACCAAACAATGTCACATCACTTAAAGTAAGTCAAACATGATACTTGCAAGCAACATGAAAGCAAGTCAAACACATAACTTGCCATAAATACATAATGACAAAACTTGCCATAAATGTGATGTGACTATTTCTAATTTAAGAAATAAACTTGTGTTATGTTTTATGAAATGTAAAATGTAGCAAAAGTCTTGTTTATGCAAGTCTTAAAAACTAAGAATATGTTTTGCTTAAAACTAAAGTTTACATTTTGTTGTTAACAAAACTTAGCGAAGATCGTAAAATATAAATAACGTTTTTAGGCGATATTTGTATTAATAGAATGTACAGGGGCGGACCTAGCTACCGGAGCAAAAGTTTCATCGTAGTCAATGCCTTCTTGTTGATTATATCCTTGTGCTACTAGCCTAGCTTTGTTTCTAGACACAATTCCATTTTCATCCATTTTATTACGAAAGACCCATTTCGTTCCAATTATTGTTTGACTCTTTGGTTGAGGAACTAATGTCCATACATCATTCCTAACAAATTGGTTTAATTCTTCTTGCATTGCAATTACCCAAGATTCATCTTTAATGGCTTCATTAACATTTTTAGGTTCAATGGTTGACACGAAACAAAAGTAGTTGCTTTCATTTTGGACTTTTGATCTAAGTGTTCTTTCGTTAATGTTGCCTATGACACTATCTAATGGATGACTTTTAGATTCTTTGACATTAACAAGTTCTTTGTTTAATAGATCATCTTCCTTGTCATTATCTAAGATTTCTTGACTTTCAATTGCTTGGCTTTCAACTAAGTCATCATCTACCAAAGGTGATGTCTTAGAGGGAGGTGGACTTTCGTCAAATGTTACGTTCAACGATTCCTCGACTCTTAAGGTTTCCTTGTTTAAAACAATGTAAGCTTTACTATTTTGTGAATATCCAAGGAATACACCTTCATAAGACTTTGGGTCAAATTTGGTGAGATAATCCTTGGTGTTAAGAATGAAGCATTTACTCCCAAACACTCTAAAGTATCCTAATGTAGGCCTTTTACCTCTATAAAGTTCATAAGGTGTTTTATTCAAAAATCGTCTAATTAGGACTCGATTTAAAGTGTACGTTGATGTGTCAACGGCATTACACCAAAACTTTTGTGGAATAGTTTGTTCATTAAGCATTGTTCTACTCATCTCTTGTAATGTCCGGTTTTTACGTTCTACTACACCATTAGATTGAGGAGTACGTGGAGCCGAAAAGTTATGAGTAATTCCATTATTATCACAAAATTTTCCAAATTGAAATTCATTATCAAATTCACGACCGTGATCCGTTCTAATAGACACAATATTAGATCCTACTTGATTTTGAATTTTCTTACTTAGAATCTCAAATTTATCAAAAGCTTCATTTTTACTTTTCAAAAACTTAGTCCAAGTATAACGTGAGTAATCGTCAACTATGACCAAAGTATAGAAGTTGCCTCCATAACTTTGTATAGCGGATGGACCAAATAAGTCCATATGTAAAAGTTCTAGACATCTAGACGTAGACACCAAGTTTTTAGCCTTATGGCTACTATTGACTTGTTTACCGACTTTGCAAGCATCACAAAAGTGTTGGTCATATTTCAACTTGGGTAGGTTTCGAACTAAGTCTTTGGAGGAGAGGTTTTGGATAAGTCTCATGTTAGCATGTCCTAAACGTCTATGCCATAAAGTTGAAGATTCATCTAATGAGGTAAGACAAAGTTTGTCTCTAGATGTAGAATCCAACTTCATGACGTATACGTTGTTCTTAAGGACACCTTTGGCTATGGTTATAGCATCTTTAAGTATTTTACTACCGTTCTCACTAAAAAGAACATTATACTTATTACGACAAAGTTGACTAATACTAAGGAGATTAAATCCTAAGTTATCAACATGAGCAACATCATCTATAGAAAGGGAGTCATGAGAGATTGTACCTTTTCCGATGATTTTGCTCCTAGCATTACTACCAAACGTAACATTACCTCCATCACATTTGTGATATGTTGAGAAGAGGCTTTTATTACCCGTCATGTGCCTTGAACAACCGCTATCCTTGATCCATTCATCCGGATCCAAACAAACTTTGAGGCACACCTATTTTATGAAAAACACTCAAACATTTGGTCCCCAATTTCTCATGGGTCCATTTTGGTTAAGCATACCATTAATTTGTCCCAAATATGAAAATAGAGCATAAGGGTTCCATGGCATGTAATTTGAGGTTTGGTAATGTCCAGGAGTGTTTTGGTTCCAAACATGTTGGTAGTTTGGTCGAGCATTGAAGTTGCTCTTTGGAAAGGGGTGTTTGGGAATTGGAGTCTTAGGTCTTGGTTGAGTAGTCTTAGCTCTAAATTCATTTTTACTAAGTCCTACTCCAGTTTTAAAGGCAGGTTTGGTTCCATTTTTATATGTAACTTTAATAAATTTAGAACGATCCGATGTGGATGGAGTTACTGCTGTAGCAGTCCTGGCGGAACCCTCGGGGCCAACGGGCGGAACCCTATTTTGGGTTCCGTCTGGTCCGCGGGCTGCTGTAGCAGTTTTGTTTGTTTCATGGGTGTTCGTTTCTTGTTTTGTTTGACCCTTAATGATTTCTACTTTCCTGAAACCTAGACCTGTTTTATCAAAAGGTGACTTTTGGAGTTTTATAATTTCATCCGCACATGAAATGCTCTTATCGAACTTTTTGAACTTTGTGGTTTGTTTGATTAGATCATTTTGAGTTATTTTAAGTTTCTCAATTTCAAGTTTAAGTTCCTCACATGATTTGCATGAGGTGTCAATACCTTTACTCCTTTCTAATCTCTTAGCTTTTTCTTTTAACTCATAAACTTCATTTTCTAAAAACTCCTTTTTAGTTTTCAAAAATTTATTTTTGTTTATGATTTTTAAGCTTAGCTCACAAAGTTTGTTATATTCATTTTGTAAAGTGTCATCATCAATAGAGGAGTAAGATGAGTCGGAGAGTACCTCATTTGAGTTGTGAGCCATGAGAGCAATATCATCGTTCTTTGGCTCATCATCATCTCCTTCATAGTCACTCCAAGCACCTCCCACAAAAGCTTGTTGAGGCTTGCTCTTGGGTGGTTTTGGACATTCTCCTACAAGATGACTTGTGTCTCCACACCTATAACATTTTCGTTCAACTTTTCCTTTTCGATCATCACGATCTTTTCGGAAGGTTTTCTTGTCATCTTTAGGTTGTCTTACAAACTTCCCTCGCCTACGAAAGAACTTCTTGAAGTCTCTCACGGCCATAGCATATTCCTCATCATCACTATCCGAAGTAGATTCTTCATCATCACTTGATTGGACTCTAGCTTTCAAGGCAATGGACTTAACTTTTTCTTTCTTGCCTCTAACTAGTTCCGAATCTTTTTCCATCACCATTTCATGAACTTTGAGGTTTCCAATTAGCTCATCAAGTGACATGCTTGAAAGATCTTTGGATTCTTCAATTGCCGTCACTTTTGCTCTCCACTTCGGATGGAGTGCTCTAAGAAATTTCCTGACAAAGTTCTTACTACAAGAAGATTCATCAATTGCTTTAAGTGAAGTAATAATAGTGTTAAACCTAGCAAAAACATTATCAATAATCTCATCTTCGGAAATAACAAATTGTTCATATTGTTGAACAAGAAGATCAATTTTGTTATCTTTAACTTGTGAGTTCCCTTGATGAGTGACAATTAAAGATTGCCAAATATCTTTGGCGGTTTTACACAAAATGACTCTTTCATATTCTTTCTTAGGCAAAGCGTTGTAAAGCATCATTTTAGCTTCATTATTTTTACCTATCAATTTCTTTTGATCATCATCTTTAATGTTAGTAACTATATTATCACCATCAACAATTATATACCATAAATCTATATCTTTAGATTTCACGTAAGTTTTAAAACGGTTTTTCCAATATATAAAACCATTTGCTTCAAAGAGTGGTGGTCTTTGCATAGATTGCCCTTCTTTGTAATTTTCAAAATCCATGGATCGTTTCAAGTTTTAAAACACAATATATTTTAAAAGCTTGAGTCACGTAGCTCTTGATGCCAATTGTGGAAAACTAGAAGGGGGGTTGAATAGTTTTAGCGTTTTAAAATCTTTTTAACTTGTTTAGTTAGCTTTGAAACTTTCCGTTTGATCAAAGATATATGCACAAACACAATATATATAACATGCAAGTAAAGGAAAGAAACGATCAAACCACAACACGAGTATTTATCGTGGTTCGGCTACAAGGACTCTTTTTCCTTGCCCTACGTCCACGCCCCGAGTATCCAACTCGAGAGTTTCTTTCACTAGTTAGCAAGCTCCTTTCACCGGCGGAGAAAACCTTACACGTCGCTTATACTTTTACCGACACAAAGCTAAATGTCGAGTTCTTTTACAAGGGCACAACCACTCCCGTTTAGTTCTTTTACTAGGGTACAACAACTCCCAACACTCTTTGTATTTTGAGGACTAAAATACTAACCACTCACTTCAGAATATACACAAACAAATGACGCGTAAACAACACGAGTTTACACAATACTAAGCTACCAAGTCTTACAACGTTGTGTTGGAAACTTGTAACTTTAGACGACCTTGTGAGCTTCTTTGCTACAAAAGGAAACTTCACATTTACAATGTTAAGATGTTAGAAAGAAAGATGAGTGTGTGTGTAAAAATGATCTCAAGAGGTTAGCCAAAAATCAAGTTATGGCTTGGTATTTATAGCACAACAAACTGTGTGCTCGGCGGATCAGGCGGAACCCTCAAATGGGTTCCGCCCGTGTACCCCCAGGGTACCGCCGGGTCTGCAGTAGGTTTTTGCAATTACTCTTCAAACCAAAAAAGGTCTTGTCACATAACTTCTATCAACCAAACAATGTCACATCACTTAAAGTAAGTCAAACATGATACTTGCAAGCAACATGAAAGCAAGTCAAACACATAACTTGCCATAAATACATAATGACAAAACTTGCCATAAATGTGATGTGACTATTTCTAATTTAAGAAATAAACTTGTGTTATGTTTTATGAAATGTAAAATGTAGCAAAAGTCTTGTTTATGCAAGTCTTAAAAACTAAGAATATGTTTTGCTTAAAACTAAAGTTTACGTTTTGTTGTTAACAAAACTTAGCGAAGATCGTAAAATATAAATAACGTTTTTAGGCGATATTTGTATTAACAGAATGTACAGGGGCGGACCTATATATTGAGTTTGGGGTGATGGTGCCCCTTATGGCTAACCGAAAAACATAAGATTTTAGTGTATTTTTTTTTATTATTATTTTTTAGTTTTTTCGAAAGTGCCCCCAACCAAAATTTAAATTGCCCCCACCTACATACTAAAATCGAATATTTAACATTCTCAAACCTTATAAATCATTCATCTCCAAGTAACAATACTCGATTTATCATTTCGATCATACTCTTTTCTTCTGCATTTTGTTGCTATTGTCAAAAAAAATAATAATAAACAAAAATAAAATAAAAAATAAAAAAACCCACACATCTTGTTTCCTGGTTCCGCCACTGGGAATGTATACTTTGTGTCTATATATGTTTTCTTGAACCTCCTTCCGAAGCCATTTTGTTGTATAAATGTTGGGCTAAAACAATGCTCGTTTCTAAAGTCATTTTATTAGATGTTAGAACTAAAACCGGCTGAAATCGACTTTGTTTGATTTTTACAATGCATACTTGTAATCGATAGCAATGATGTTAAATCTTGATCCACCTCAATCTGGTTTGCTTCCTAGCTATGAACTAAAAAAAGTATCAGGTCTAAAAGATGTGAGTTATGTTATGATAAAAAAAAATACACATTCTTCTAATGTATGTAACTCTTTAAGCCAACTTATAGCCGGTATAAAATATGACTTGTAATAAAGCGAATAAACATACATATCCACTACAAAGAAAGGTATAAATAACAAATTAGCATGCTTATGACTTATGAATAATATAATTACCAACATAGGAAATCGTCGTTGAACATAATTATCAAGGTTAGCAACAAACATACTTACATTAAAAATCCAAAACCAAATTTTACGTTTTCAAAATGATAAAAATTTGAGATATTGTATGAGTTAATGGATGCTACATTGGGCGATAGATTCTTTGCGTTAAACTATTGCCAATATAGTATCTCATAAACATAATACTAATCCACGCATGTATAAACAGTACACGCTATAATATATAAAGAATCAATATATCTTCTTTTTTGGTCAATGTGGGATTCAAAAGCTTCAAACAAGTTCTCATAAAAGTAACCAACCGTTGGGGAGGTCTACACTAATTTTTTTGTAACAAGGACTAAATACGAAATTCTGCTAAACCACAAGGACTAGCGATGTAATTTACTCATTGTATTAAATTGTTGAGTAAAAACAAGCATAAAAAGCGAAAAGTTAACATCGCTCCTTGGATTTAAAAGTCAACTGGCTTTTACTAATTTTTCGTAAGATCTTCCCATCAGTTTGTTATCTACAAGGTGATGTGAATAAGACTTAGGGTGCGTTTGGTATGTCGTCATCAATCACAATAGGAATGATTTTGATAGTAGTGGTGGGCCTCTCGGTATGAAAAATTCATACCTTACTCTTTTGAGGTATATAGAGTATGGATGATTTCTATCATTTATTACCATAGTTGTGGCCCCTCTCATCTTAAACAAACACATTTAATCACTTTCATAGTGATAGTGTCATTACCATAGGTAGATACCAAACGCACCCTTATTATTATTATTATTATTATTATTATTATTATTATTATTATTATTATTATTATTATTATTATTATTATTATTATTATTATTATTATTATTATCATATTATCATTATTATTATTATTATTATTATTATTATTATTATTATTATTATTATTATTATTATTATTATTATTATTATTATTATTATTGTTGTTGTTGTTGTTGTTATTGTTATTATTATTATTATTATTATTATTATTATTATTATTATTATTATTATTATTATTATTATTATTATTATTATAATTATTATTATTATTTTATGCCAATGCTCTAGTTGAAGAAGATAATGAAGATCCTTATGAATATTGTCAATCTCCAAATAAGGAGAGAATTATATTTCTTTTAAAAAGATTAAACATATTAATTAAGATTATGTTGAATAACTTTAAGCAAACATATAACTAGACTCCATGAATCTCATAGTATTTTAAAGCTTTGTTATGTTCAAATATATCAGCCAATCAAAGTCTAGGTCGATAACAAGCCCATACAGGTGTTATGATAACCATGTCATAGTCGTGATCCAGCCCTGTTTAGCCGATTGAATGGCGTGTTAAGGGTATTTTATCATTGACTGACTTGTGGTTGATTGAATGTGGTTTGAAGTAATAATCTTGGGATCTTATCGTAAATAGAATCCTTATGACTGATCCGGGTTCATATATTTGAGCATACCTGGGCCTTAAATGGTATCAGAGCCTTGGACAAAAGGGATATGTATGTTTAATGTTATTCAACCTGCCATTAGGTTAAATTAAACAAAATAAGATTAAAAAGAAAAGAAACTTACAAAGATTTCTGAGGTTTAGTCGAACGATTCTTTATTATACCAAACTTTATTACAAGTAGTCGGTCGATTAGTCGAACGATTAGAGAGAGAGAGAGAGAGAGAGAGAGAGAGAGAGTGTGTGTGTGAAATATTACAAGTGGTAGTAAGAGTGATGCCTCTTTTCTTCCTATGTACCTTATTTATATAGAAGGGAAAACTACTATTACAATCGTCATTGCTTAAATCATTATGAAAATGGCCGACAAAGGGGCAATTATTTTCCACTAGCTTTATTCTCCTTTCTTTTGTTTTTCTGAGGAAGATTCTCCTTTTGAAATACGTCTAGAAACCGTATTTTTAATTTCTTCAAAAATATCTTCTAAAGGTATTTCTTCGGTATCATTTGGCTGGGACTCTCCTGCTAAACAATTGTATTGATTTTCATCTTCTGATAAGGTCTTCATTGAAGAGTTTGATTGTTGATAATCAAAATTTTTTATCAAGTCTTCTTTTATCTCTATGAGATATGCCTCCAAAATTTCTTCTTTGGAAATATTTTCTCTTCCTTGAATCTTTAATTTATCCACAATTTGTTGGTAAGGGGTTTGATTATCCCTCTTCTTTTTGAACTCATATTGAGCTTTGTATTCACAGGTTGTTCTTTTCATTAAATCAATTGTTTCTTTGGAGTTTATTTCTCCATTTTCAGGATTTTTTGAAAACATTTTTTCCAAAATTTTGTAAAAAATGTTCTTTTCAATTGAGGAATTTGATCAGAAGAATAATCTACTTCTGGACCCCATTTCCATATCCATGGAATAGAAAATTCTATGAAAAATAATAGTGAAGGAATAATTTCCTTGGCACCATTAGTTTTTGTCGTCATGTCTATGAATTTTGGAGAAACATCAATCCATTCAACATATAAACCCTTATAGAGTTCTGGAAGGATTTGAATAGATGGACCATATGAAATCCACCAATTTATAAATCAAGTTGGTAAAGTCTTATTATAAATCTTTGGGCAAACTTTAAAAAACCATGAATGTTTCTTTTTGGGATTAATATATAAAAAGGTTTTATAAAAACTTTCAACATAATCCCAGTAATTATATTTCAAAGTAATTTTTTGAACAGGATGTATAAATTCCTTTTGTTTTAGAGTACTTAAACCCCATTCTTCTGCAGATATAACCTGCTTTATTAAGACTTTACTAAAATTATAAATATTACTATTTTGGTCAGTAAAATGTCTGACTTCAATTGATCCTGTTGATATGAGTATATTCTCATAATATGATCTTGATTTGTATGCATATGCCGCACATGGAGCATTATCAAGATATCTGGACATCAAAATCCATGGGTCATTCCCTGATTCAAAATATCTTATAACATCTTGATATTCAAGAAATATAATTCTCTCCTTATTTGGAGATTGACAATATTCATGAGGATCTTCATTATCTTCTTCAACAAGAGCATTGATATAAGAAGGAATATTTCCTTTTTTATTTTTTATAAATTCCAAAAATTCTCCATATAATGGATCGTTTGGACCTAAAATTGTGGATGAGGATGCTGATTTAGCAATATTACTAGCTATTAACCTGTTATTTCCATGTTGAACCAATATATTATTGGCTCCTCCTGTTCTTCCACCCCTATAAAGGTGGCTGCCTCTTCCTCCTCTTCCCCGAGGAATCATTACTGCAGAAATTCACGGGTTAAAAAATCATTAAGAATATTATCTTTCCCTTTTTTATATTCTATTGTAAAATCAAATGGGACTAATTGAGCTTGCCATCTAGCATACATTTGCTTAGTAACATCATGTTTAAAATCTTTATTAAACATAAACTTAGCTGCTTGGCATTTTATTTTTAATTATAAAATGTTGATTATATAAATCTTCTTGGAATTTTAAAACACATTTTATTATAAAAAGAATTTCTTTTGAGCATTATTCCATTTTCCATAATGAAATCTAACTAAAATTTCTTGTTTATTTTCTAGATCTATTTGTTTCAAAATTCCACCATACCCAATATCTGAGGCATTAGTTTCTATAATTTTATTCCAATTTGGATTCGCTAAAGATAAACAAGGAAGACTAGAAACTTTTGTCTTAATTCTTTGGACTGCCTGAGTATGCCTTTCAGTCCATGGTGAAGGAATCTTTTTTAATCTGTCATATAAAATAGCTGTGTCTTTAGCTAAATATTTATAAAAAGCTGAAATATAATTTAAACTTCCCAAAAACCTTTGTAATTGAGTTTTATCCAGCATTACATTTGGAAATTTAGATGCAAACTCAATACTATTAATAGGAATAATTTGACCTTTTTCTATATTATGACTTAAAAATCTGACTTTTGTTTGAAAAATCATCATTTTTGGTTTTGAAATAACTAGGCCACTATTAATAATAATTTTTTCAAATATTTCTAAATGTTTAAAATGGGATTCTATATTTTTTGAAAATACAAGAATATCATCAATATAAACAATTATAAAGTCACTAAATGGATTAAAAATATCATTCATAATATTTTGAAATTCAGAAGGTGCGTTTTTAAGACCAAATGGCATAACGTTCCATTCATATTAAGAGGCATTAGGATCACCCTTGTGTTAGGATTTACTACATGATAAGAGGCATTAGGATCACCCTTGTGTTAAACCCGTATTATAATTACTTGACCATTTATGTCATATTACTTGGCTAGTTAAGTCAACTAATTTTTCCCACACCTTTAGCGTTGTACTTATTTTTAGTACACGAAACCCCTAGTACACCCCTCCGAGCCTATCTTTTTGTGTCTAACTTTAAGCATTTTACTTAAAGGAAGAATTTGTTACACCCCACTTAAATGTACACCCAAATCGCCTTAGCCTTCCGTGTATGCGCTCATTTTTAGTGCATTATTGTTATTTGTTAAACCCTAAGTTAACTTTCTAATTGATTACATGGTTGCTAAGTCGAGTCATATCCTCGTACATATTGTTTTGGGACGATTGGGACTCATGGGTAAAGTACTTATTTATGGAGTAATGGGGAAGAACATCATTTATTACCCACATATGTACGTTAATCTTAAAAGTGCCCCAAGTGTTTTGATTATCTTAATTCGAGTCATTAGATTAGTTTATTGTAAAGTATGTAAAAATTCAAGTGTAAGGGAAATGTCCAACCCCTATGATGAATTATTTTGGATGGTAGGGTAAGAGTGTATGCAAAAAAAAAAAAAAAAAAAAAAAAAAAAAAGAAAAAAAAAATCGAAAAATCAAGAAAAAGAAAAAAAAAATAGAAAAGGGAAAAAAAGAAAAAAACATACGGACTACCATCCCGTTTCATTCTATGTTCATTTTATATTTTTGTTATTTTTCAATTATTAGCTTAAGTCGAGTCTAGTCTTGGCTTAGCAACGCCATATTGTACATGTAATTAACCAAGATTGTTAACTCGCCACCAGTAAAAACTTCCTTTATCCAACAAAACCGTGTATTTCATATCCCTACACCTAACGTTACAACCCTTTAAAAGACCTCTTTGATAGTTTATCCTAGGTGCTTACGCCATGTGGTGGAGGTTTGATCCTTTCCCAAGCCTATGGTAATCTATTTTGCTATGACAGGTAGTGAGAGATATCTTCCGTTTCCATATTGTAATTTATACTTTATTACACCCGAGAGATGTGAGTATCTAAACATTATTTGTGAGGTGCTTGTGTATGACCTCCGTGCTTGTCTATTCGTCTTTAGTGGAACGATTATTTGTTGTAATTACTTTTATATTAGTGTTAAATGACCCCTAACTTGTATTTTGACTAGAATAAAAGCGCATTTGCTTGAGGACAAGCAAATCTCAAGTGTAAAGGTATATGATGAGGCGAAAAATGAACCACTTTTAGGGGGTCATTTAAGCACGGAATCGACTTTATTTAATCAAATATTGCCCTAAATCGTTCCTTTTGTGATTTTAGGTACTTTGGGAGTGAAATCTTGAAAAGGAAGCAATTCGGACGTTTTTGGAGCATAAAAGTGAAGAAAACGCCAAAGTCTTAATTTTCCTTGCTGGGAACAGTAGGTGACAGCGTCAAGAGTAACATCCTGACGGCATCAAGAGCAAATTTCCATGACGATCCAGTACAGATTTGATGACGTCACGAAGTAGGGCGTCAAGAGTAAAATTCATGACGGCCTGGAAATGCATAATACATGACGGCGTCACAAGTAGATCAAGGCAGTCCGAGAAGAGTTTTAGCGGCGAGGTAACGGAGTCACAAGCTTGGTCTTGACGCCATCAGACCCCTGTTCCTATATATAGTTTTCTAATTTTCACATTAAAAAGGGAGAAGTTTTGGAAAAACCCTAAGTACGAACTTGGTGCGAATTTTATAGGTTTTTCAAGGGTTCCAAGCCCTTGATACCTTTCATGTGTAATTGAGATAAGTGTTCTTTTAATTCAATCAATATGTCTATGTGTTGGTTGTCTATATCTTGTTCTTGTCTTAATTCCATCATGCTAGGCTAGATCTATCTTGTGTTTGCTTGGATCTAATGAAACCTAGATATTAATTATGTGTTGATTACTTGTTTATAATTGTCTTGGATGAATGATTTATATGGTAGGTTTAAGAAAACTGGCAGATCTCCAATTGGTAACATGCTTGAACGTCTTAAGAAACATGAACCGATGTGCACTAGGTCTTTATTGGTTGTAATTAATGCATGAGCCACTGTTTATAATCCCTATGGTTGTGCTGGGCATTGTATAGGAGGAGATAAGAGCTCATAGAATTGGGGAGTTAAGTGCGCCACCCCATGAATGCTATTAAGGAATACGATCTGTCATCCATGCAACTATAACAAGTAATTAACGTGTAAAAGATGTCTAGGGAGTAGTGAAATCTAAGTAAACACATTTTCTCCACTTATTGCTCACAACCTTAGTATAATTTAGTTTATTTTCATTTCTAGTATTTTATTTTGATTGCATCTTTAGTATTGGGTTAGTTGACTAGCAACTAATTCCGCCCAAATCCTTCAAACCCGAGTTTTTTACTTGCTTTCTAAACAAATATAAAAATACAAAAATAATCATCCATCACCTTTAGAACTAGTATTTAGGTTTTCTAATCCTAGCGATACTATTCCTAGCTGAACGATCAATCCCCCGGTACTTGTCACTATACTATACTACAACGATCAGGTACAGTGCCTGGTGGGGGTTGTAAGCTTCTCAAGATCCCTTGAGAGGTAAAGCCTGGTGCAATTCCCACGCATCAAGTTTTTGGCGCCGCAGCCCGGGGAATAGTTATTGTCTAGGTTAGAATTTCTTTTTATTTGGTCTACTTGCTAGATTGCTTTCTAGTAAGATTTTATTTTTATTTTTAGGTTTCGTTAGTCTATCTTATTTCTTTGTGTCCTTTGTTCGTAAACTATTTTGATGGATCACAATAACATTGATCGTTTGATTCCTGTTATTCGTGTTTTTTGTCGTAGGATTTTCCAAATGCCCGCCCCACTTCCTTTAGCAGAAAATTAGAACCTACCTAACCTCTCACCCAACCACCACTTTGACAATAATTCTGAGTTAGAAGAGTCTGATCATGATGATGACCGTAGGGCTAGTCCTTTTTACTATTCAGACACCGATGAGGATCTTGATGATGGTGATGTGATTAATGAGAATAGGATGGAAGAAGAAATAAACCCTCTTAGGTATGTTGACCCTAGAACTAGGATTGAGTGTGATAGTTCATTTAACATGCAATTCCCTTGTAAGTTCAGATTTAAGAGCTTTAACGCCTATCTCAACTCATCTCTTCCAATGAACATAATCTCACGTAATGAATACAATAAAATCATGGTAGCTGAGTTAGAATACAAAGGAGAAAACATTATTGCTAAGGCAATACCATTGCATGTGTTTGTAGGAAGCTTGGTTTATCTTGTTGAGTTCATGGTTATGGAGAATCTAGGAGAGTTTATTGATGATAAGTTGACCCAAGTTGTGTTTGGAAAACCTTTCAAACGGTTGACCAACCTCGATGAAAAACTCATAGAAGGGTTAATTACATTCTCGGATGGGGATGAAGATTTTGTCATTCAAATGCCCCGCACACACCCTAGGTTCAAAGATTTTTCCATGGAAAAGTGTAGTAGGTATCCGCCCATGGAAATGTTAAGTGAGAATGATAAGAGAAAAGGACTTAAGTACACTCATGAAAAGAATAAAAGATACTATCGCGGATGCTTAGAGTTAGGAGATGAATATAAGAAAGATGAGGTGACTATTAGATGGCTCACACTTGGTTATGTGAGCATAAGCGATACACATTAACCCATGACCTTGAGTCTAGCTACAAGACTCGTAAATAAAGAAAAGCGCTTCTTGGGAGGCAACCCATGTTTTGTGTGATTTTATTTTTATTTGTTTGTTATTTGCTTCCGTATGCATGCTTTATTTTTATTGTTGGTAGATCATGTTTCTAAACTAAATAGTGGAAATACTTTACTTTGTTGTTTTGGCCTAGTCTTAAATCCACCTAAAGGTATTTTTGCAAAAGATAAGTGTAAGGGGAAACCCCAAATGTGTTTTTAAGAAACAAACCGATCATGATTCTCCACAATATTAAATGAACATGTATATTCATATTTGTTAGAGTCAAATGCTTGTATTGAGTCATAATGAAGTTTTGCAGGATTTTCCAGGAAGTAGGACCAAGTTTTTCCAGAAATTTTCCGGAAACTTAACATAAGAATTTTTGCAGGTCACTTCTGACGGCGTCAAGAGTTAACTCTTGACGGCGTCACGTGTAAAAATCTGGAAATTTTACCAGTTTTGTTTTTCTAACGGAGTATTATGGTTTTTGTGAATTATTAAGTTTTATAATCTCCAGGAAATCTGCAAACTTCATTCCACAAGCATTATATCTTATCTTGTTTTCTAGGATTTAGTAACTTATATAGGATGCCGCCGATTTTACGCGAGGTTGTTTTGTCTATTTTCTCAGGTTTTACAGGTTATGTATGACAAGAAGATGATTTATATTCTGGAAGGGAAGCTTTGATTGTTCATTTTCTTGGAGGAAGATTTAACCTGGCCACCTTATTATCCATACCGAGCGAATCAGGGGAGTATTTGATTTCATTCTTTTTACTTTTTTCACTTTTACATTCTTTACTTGAACATTGGGGACAATGTTCATCTTAAGTGTAAGGGGAGGGTAAAAAGATGATACCTTACATATGCACTTTCGCTTGAGTTTGTTTTGTTTAATGGTAGATGTGTAATAAAACTATGAGAAATACTTGTTAGTGCAATTTTAGCGCCAAATTTAAAATTTTTTACAACATTCAGGAGTGAAACTTTAGCCATAGCAAGCGTCTCATGGATAGGAGATTGTATGACTAGCACATAACCGTATATTCAGAAAAATTTTCCACCTAAATATGTGAGGTTCGCCTTTAGATTTGATAGGAAAAGCATTTATTATTAGTGCTCATGAGTGTACCGGTAGCATTTAGATTCTAGAACTTGCGTTAGTGATGCATCCTGAGACCGCTAGTGAGACTACATTCGTGTGGTAGGATTTACTACATGATAAGAGGCATTAGGATCACCCTTGTTTTAAACCCGTATTATACTTATTCGTGTGGTAGGATTTACTTGAACATTGGGGACAATGTTCATCTTAAGTGTAAGGGGAGGGTAAAAAGATGATACCTTACATATGCACTTTCGCTTGAGTTTGTTTTGTTTAATGGTAGATGTGTAATAAAACTATGAGAAATACTTGTTAGTGCAATTTTAGCGCCAAATTTAAAATTTTTTACAACATTCAGGAGTGAAACTTTAGCCATAGCAAGCGTCTCATGGATAGGAGATTGTATGACTAGCACATAACCGTATATTCAGAAAAAATTTTCACCCAAATATGTGAGGTTCGCCTTTAGATTTGATTGGAAAAGCATTTATTATTAGTGCTCATGAGTGTACCGGTAGCATTTAGATTCTAGAACTTGCGTTAGTGATGCATCCCAAGACCGCTAGTGAGACTACATTCGTGTGGTAGGATTTACTACATGATAAGAGGCATTAGGATCACCCTTGTGTTAAACCCGTATTATAATTACTTGACCATTTATGTCATATTACTTGGCTAGTTAAGTCAACTAATTTTTCCCACACCCTTAGCGTTGTACTCATTTTTAGTACACGAAACCCCTAGTACACCCCTCCGAGCCTATCTTTTCGTTTCTAACTTTAAGCATTTTACTTAAAGGAAGAATTTGTTACACCCCACTTAAATGTACACCCAAATCACCTTAGCCTTCCGTGTATGCGCTCATTTTTAGTGCCTTATTGTTATTTGTTAAACCCTAAGTTAACTTTCTAATTGATTACACGGTTGCTAAGTCGAGTCATATCCTTGTACATATTGTTTTGGGACGATTGGGACTCATGGGTAAAGTACTTATTTATGGAGTAATGGCGAAGAACATCATTTATTACCCCCATATGTACGTTAATCTTAAAAGTGCCCCAAGTGTTTTGATTATCTTAATTCGTGTCATTAGATTAGTTTATTGTAAAGTATGTAAAAATTCAAGTGTAAGGGGAATGTACAACCCCTATGATGTATTATTTTGGATGGTAGGGTAAGAGTGTACGCAAAAAAAAAAAAAAAAAAAAAAAAAAAAAAAGAAAAAAAAAATCGAAAAATCAAGAAAAAGAAAAAAAAAATAGAAAAAGGAAAAAAAGAAAAAAACATACGGAATACCATCCCGTTTCATTCTATGTTCATTTTATGTTTTTGTTATTTTTCAATTACTAGCTTAAGTCGAGTCTAGTCTTGGCTTAGCAACGCCATATTGTACATGTAATTAACCAAGATTGTTAACTCGCCACCAGTAAAAACTTCCTTTATCCAACAAAACCGTGTATTTCATATCCCTACACCTAACGTTACAACCCTTTAAAAGACCTCTTTGATAGTTTATCCTAGGTGCTTACGCCATGTGGTGGAGGTTTGATCCTTTCCCAAGCCTATGGTAATCTATTTTGCTATGACAGGTAGTGAGACATATCTTCCGTTTCCATATTGTAATTTATACTTTATTACACCCGAGAGATGTGAGTATCTAAACACTATTTGTGAGGTGCTTGTGTATGACCTCCGTGCTTGTCTATTGGTCTTTAGTGGAACAATTATTTGTTGTAATTACTTTTATATTAGTGTTAAATGACCCCAAACTTGTATTTTGACTAGAATAAAAGCGCAATTGCTTGAGGACAAGCAAATCTAAAGTGTAAGGGTATATGATGAGGCGAAAAATGAACCACTTTTAGGGGGTCATTTAAGCCCGAATCGACTTTATTTGATCAAATATTGCCCTAAATCATTCCTTTTGTGATTTTAGGTAATTTGGGTGTGAAATCTGGAAAAGGAAGCAATTCGGACGTTTTTGGAGCATAAAAGTGAAGAAAACGCCAAAGTCTTAATTTTCCTTGCTGGGAACAGTAGGTGACGGCGTCAAGAGTAACATCCTGACGGCGTCAAGAGCAAATTTCCATGACGATCCAGTACAGATTTGACGGCGTCACGAAGTAGGGCGTCAAGAGTAAAATTCATGACGGCCTGGAAATGCATAATACATGACGGCGTCAAAAGTAGATCAAGGCAGTCCGAGAAGAGTTTTGGCGGCGAGGTGACGGCGTCACAAGCCTGGTCTTGACGCCGTCAGACCCTTTTTCCTATATATAGTTTTCTAATTTTCACATTAAAAAGGGAGAAGTTTTGGAGAAACCCTAAGTACGAACTTGGTGCGAATTTTACAGGTTTTTCAAGGGTTCCAAGCCCTTGATACCTTTCATGTGTAATTGAGATAAGTGTTCTTTTAATTCAATCAATATGTCTATGTGTTGGTTGTCTATATCTTGTTCTTGTCTTAATTCCATCATGCTAGGCTAGATCTATCTTGTGTTTGCTTGGATCTAATGAAACCTAGATATTAATTATGTGTTGATTACTTGTTTATAATTGTCTTGGATGAATGATTTATATGTTAGGCTTAAGAAAACTGGCAGATCTCCAATTGGTAACATGCTTGAACGTCTTAAGAAACATGAACCGATGTGCATTAGGTCTTTATTGGTTGTATTTAATGCATGAGCCACTGTTTATAATCCCTATGGTTGTGCTGGGCATGGTATAGGAGGAGATAAGAGCTCATAGAATTAGGGAGTTAAGTGAGCCACCCCATGAATGGTATTAAGGAATACAATCCGTCATCCATGCAACTATAACAAGTAATTAACATGTAAAAGATGTATAGGGAGTAGTGAAATCTAAGTAAACACATTTTCTCCACTTATTGCTCACAACCTTAGTATAATTTAGTTTATTTTCATTTCTAGTATTTTATTTTGATTGCATCTTTAGTATTGGGTTAGTTGACTAGCAACTAATTCCGCCCAATGCCTTCAAACCCGAGATTTTTACTTGCTTTCTAAAAAAATATAAAAATACAAAAATAATCATCCCTCACCTTTAGAACTAGTATTTAGGTTTTCTAATCCTAGCGACACTATTCCTAGCTGAACGATCAATTCCCCGGTACTTGTCACTATACTATACTACAATGATCAGGTACACTGCCTGGTGGGGGTTGTAAGCTTCTCAAGATCCCTTGAGAGGTAAAGCCCGGTGCAATTCCCACGCATCAAATCTCATAGTATTTTAAAGCTTTGTTATGTTCAAATATATCAGCCAATCAAAGTCTAGGTCGATAACAAGCCCATACAGGTGTTATGATAACCATGTCATAGTCGTGATCCAGCCCTGTTTAGCCGATTGAATGGCGTGTTATGGGTATTTTATCATTGACTGACTTGTGGTTGATTGACTGTGGTTTGAAGTAATAATCTTGGGATCTTATCGTAAATAGAATCCTTATGACTGATCTGGGTTCATATATTTGAGCATACCTGGGCCTTAAATGGCCTCAAGATGTTCTTCATGAAGAACAAGAGTATGTTATTAATAATAGTTATAGTGGTAAAAATATTTATGAATGGAATATTGATGGTTATACGGAAAGACAAATTTATAATTTAGTACATCGTATGATGATATACTCTACTATTGCTAAAAATAATGGTAATAATGATAAAACTGTTGCAAATATGATTGTAGCAGGTTTTAAAGGACAATTAAAAGGATGGTTGGATAATTATCTTATAAGTCAAGATAAGCAAACAATTCTTAATACAGTAAAATCAGAAAATGGTGTTGAAACGCCTAATGCAGTTTATACATTAATTGTTAATATAATTGAACATTTTACTGGAAGATGGTCTGATAATTCAGAAAATATTAGAACTCTTCTTAATGGATTAAAATGTCCTACTTTAACTTCTTTTAGGTGGTATAAGGATACTTTCCTTAGTAGAGTTATGGAACTTCCTGACTCTAATACTATCCATTGGAAGTCAAAATTTATAGATGGATTACCTAATTTATTTGCTGAAAGAGTAAGAATTACCCTTCGAAAAAATGAAGCAACTATCAATTATGACAGTTTTACTTATGGCAAGTTAATAGGAACTTGTATTCAAGAAGTTTTGGCATTATGTAATGAAATAAAGCTAAATCAACAAATTAAAACTCAAAATATTAATGAAAGAAAACAATTAAGCCACTTTTGTGATCAATTTGGAATGGCTTGTTCAACCTCTGTTGACAAAAAGTTTTATAAATCTTCAAAAGGAAAAGAGTTTCTAAAAAATAATTTTTTTTTTAAAAATCCTGCTAAATTTGAGGAGAGAAGGGAAAAAAGACAAATGAGAAAACAATTCCGAAATAATAAACCAACAATTACTTGTTATAAATGTGGAAAAGTTGGCCATTTTGCAAATAAATGTAGAGTCGAAAAGAAAATTAATAATCTTAAAATTGATTAAGAAATTAAAGATAGTTTAAAGAAAATCCTTTTAAATTCAGAATCAGAAAATGAAAATTCTTCGGATGACTCAGATAATTCAGATTCTGAGATAAATTTTAATTGTTTAAAAGAGGAAGATTTTATTTCAGAAAATGAAAATTCTGAAGATTCTGATAAAAATCCAGATGTGGATATTCATAAAATTCAGGCTCAATTTGAAGATTTAAAAATAAATATTTTGACTAGTGAAACATTAGATCTTTTAAAATTAATAAAAGATGATGATATAAGAAATAAGATTATTGAACAATTTTCTAAACCTAATAATGAAAAGGCTCAAGATGATACTCCATATTCTATGATTGAAGTAAATAAAATGCTTAAACAAAGACAAAAAATTGATACTCCTGTTACACTTAATAATTTATTAAAAGAAGTTAATAATATTAAAAAAGAAATTAATAATTTAAAAAATAAAAATAAAGATTTTGATAATAGAATATTTGATTTGGAAAAAGGAAAATTTTTAATTGAAATTAATAAAGATAAGGAAATAATTGAAAGAGGAGACAACAATTTTCTCCAAACTATAGAAATGATAATATCTCAAAAATGGTAGGTAAAAGTGATTTTACTTATTAATAATACTGAAATTAAAGAATTTACTGATTTAGTTGATAGTGGAGCAGATTTGAATTGTGTTAAAGAAGGATTAATTCCTACAAAATATTTTATAAAAACATCACACTCAGTTGGTACTGTGAGTGGTGAAAAAATTCATATTGATTATAAATTACAAAATGCAAAAATTTGTAAAAATAATGTTTGTATACCCACAAATTTTATTTTAGTCAAAAATATGACTAATCAAATGATTTTAGGTCATCCTTTTATAAACAAAATATTTCCTCTTAAAAAGGTTGATAAAGGTGGAATTACTGGTACTTTTAATGGTAAAATTATAACATTTGAATTTATAACTCAACCTGTTACCAAAATGCTTTCAGAATTAAGAGATCAAATTATGACAAAAAATAAACAAATATGTTTTCTTAAAGATGAAATAAATATGTTAACTATTGAAGAAAAACTAGAAAATTCTAAATTAAAGGAAAAAATACAAATGATTGTAAATAAATTCTCTTTAAAAATTTGTAATGATCATCCAAATGCTTTTTGGAACAGAAAAAAACATATTGTTAGTCTTCCATATGAGGAAGTATTTTCTGAAAATAATATTCCTACAAAAGCAAGACCTGGTCAAATGAAACCTGAATTATTAGAATTATGTAAAGAAGAAATAGCTTCTTTATTACAAAAAGGATTAATTAAACCTTCAAAATCTCAATGGTCTTGTACTGCTTTTTATGTTAATAAGCACTCAGAACAAGAAAGGGGGTACCTAGATTAGTTATAAATTATAAACCCTTAAATAAAGTTTTAAAATGGATTAGATATCCTATTCCTAATAAAAAGGATCTTCTAGGTAGGCTTTATAATGTTATTATATTTTCAAAATTTGATTTAAAGTCAGGATACTATCCTGGCAAATTCAAATTAATGAAAGAGACAGATATAAAACTGCTTTTAATGTCCCCTTTGGACAATATGAATGGAACGTTATGCCGTTTGGTCTTAAAAACGCACCTTCTGAATTTCAAAATATTATGAATGATATTTTTAATCCATTTAGTGACTTTATAATTGTTTATATTGATGATATTCTTGTATTTTCAAAAAATATAGAATCCCATTTTAAACATTTAGAAATATTTGAAAAAATTATTATTAATAGTGGCCTAGTTATTTTAAAACCAAAAATGATGATTTTTCAGACAAAAGTCAGATTTTTAGGTCATAATATAGAAAAAGGTCAAATTATTCCTATTGATAGATGTATTGAGTTTGCATCTAAATTTCCAGATGTAATACTGGATAAAACTCAATTACAAAGGTTTTTGGGAAGTTTAAATTATATTTCAGCTTTTTATAAAGATTTAGCTAAAGACACAGCCATTTTATATGACAGATTAAAAAAGATTCATTAACCATGGACTGAAAGGCATACTCAGGCAGTCCAAAGAATTAAGACAAAAGTTTCTAGTCTTCCTTGTTTATCTTTAGCGAATCCAAATTGGAATAAAATTATAGAAACTGATGCCTCAGATATTGGGTATGGTGGAATTTTGAAACAAATAGATCCAGAAAATAAACAAGAAATTTTAGTTAGATTTCATTATGGAAAATGGAATAATGCTCAAAAGAATTATGCTACTGTGGCAAAAGAAATTTTTTCTATAATAAAATGTGTTTTAAAATTCCAAGAAGATTTATATAATCAACATTTTATAATTAAAACAGATTGCCAAGCAGCTAAGTTTATGTTTAATAAAGATTTTAAACATGATGTTTCCAAGCAAATGTATGCTAGATGGTAAGCTCAATTAGCCCCATTTGATTTTACAATATAATATAAAAAAGGGAACGATAATATTCTTCCTGATTTTTTAACCCGTGAATTTCTACAGCAATGATTCCTCGGGGAAGAGGAGGAAGAGGCAGCCACCTTTATAGGGGTGGAAGAACAGGAGGAGCCAATAATATATTGGTTCAACATGGAAATAACAGGTTAATAGCTAGTAATATTGCTAAATCAGCATCCTGATCAACAATTCCAGGTCCAAACGATCCATTATATGGAGAATTTTTGGAATTTATAAAAAATAAAAAAGGAAATATTCCTTCTAATGTCAATGCTCTGGTTGAAGAAGATAATGAAGATCCTCATGAATATTGTCAATCTCCAAATAAGGAGAGAATTATATTTCTTGAATATCAAGATGTTATAAGATATTTTGAATCAGGGAATGACCCGTGGATTTTGATGTCCAGATATCTTGATAATGCTCCATGTGCGGCATATGCGTACAAATCAAGATCATATTATGAGAATATACTCATATCAACAGGATCAATTGAAGTCAGACATTTTACTGACCAAAATAGTAATATTTATAATTTTAGTAAAGTCTTAATAAAGCAGGTTATATCTGCAAAAGAATGGGGTTTAAGTACTCTAAAAGAAAAGGAATTTATACATCCTATTCAAAAAATTACTTTGAAATATAATTACTGGGATTATGTTGAAATTTTTTATAAAACCTTTTTATATATTAATCCCAAAAAGAAACATTCATGGTTTTTTAAAGTTTGCCCAAAGATTTATAATAAGACTTTACCAACTTGGTTTATAAATTGGTGGATTTCATATGGTCCATCTATTCAAATCCTTCCAGAACTCTATAAGGGTTTATATGTTGAATGGATTGATGTTTCTCCAAAATTCATAGACATGATGACAAAAACTAATGGTGCCAAGGAAATTATTCCTTCACTATTATTTTTCATAGAATTTTCTATTCCATGGATATGGAAATGGGGTCCAGAAGTAGATTATGCTTCTGATCAAATTCCTCAATTGAAAAGAACATTTTTTACAAAATTTTGGAAAAAATGCTTTCAAAAAATCCTGAAAATGGAGAGATAAACTCCAAAGAAACAATTGATTTAATAAAAAGAAAAACCTCTGAATACAAAGCTCAATATGAGTTCAAAAAGAAGAGGGATAATCAAACCCCTTACCAACGAATTGTGGATAAATTAAAGATTCAAGGAAGAGAAAATATTTCCAAAGAAGAAATTTTGGAGGCATATCTCAAAGAGATAAAAGAAGACTTGATAAAAAATTTTGATTATCAACAATCAAACTCTTCAATGAAGACCTTATCAGAAGATGAAAATCAATACAATTGTTTAGCAGGAGAGTCCCAGCCAAATGATACCGAAGAAATACCTTTAGAAGATATTTTTGAAGAAATTAAAAATACGGTTTCTAGACGTATTTCAAAAGGAGAATATTCCTTAGAAAAACAAAAGAATGGAGAATAAAGTCAGTGGAAAATAATTGCCCCTTTGTCGGCCATTTTCATAATGATGTAAGCAATGACGATTGTAATAGTAGTTTTCCCTTCTATATAAAGAAGGTTCAAAGGATGAAAAGAGGCATCATTCTTACTACCACTTGTAATATTTCACTCTCTCTCTCTCTCTCTCTCTAATCGTTCGACTAATCGACTGACTACTTGTAATAAAGTTTGGTATAATAAAGAATCGTTTGACTAAACCTCCAAAATCTTTGTAAGTTTCTTTTCTTTTTAATCTTATTTTGTTTAATTTAACCTAATGGCAGGTTGAATCCCTATGTTGAATAACATTAAACATACATATCCCTTTTGTCCAAGGCTCTGATACCATTTAAGGCCCAGGTATGCTCAAATATATGAACCCAGATCAGTCATAAGGATTCTATTTACGATGAGATCCCAAGATTATTACTTCAAATCACAGTCAATCAACCACAAGTCAGTCAATGATAAAATACCCTTAACACGCCATTCAATCGGCTAAATAGGGCTGGATCACGACTATGACATGGTTATTATGACATGGTTATCATAACACCTGTATGCGCTTGTTATCGAACTAGACTTTGATTGGCTGATATATTTGAACATAACAAAGCTTTAAAATACTATGAGATTCATGGAGTCTAGTTATATGTTTGCTTAAAGTTATTCAACATAATCTTAATTAATATGTTTAATCTTTTTAAAAGAAATATAATTCTCTCCTTATTTGGAGATTGACAATATTCATGAGGATCTTCATTATCATCTTCAACCAGAGCATTGGCATAAAATAATAATAATAATAATAATAATAATAATAATAATAATAATAATAATAATAATAATAATAATAGTAATAATAACAATAACAATAATAGCAATAATAACAATAATAATAATAATAACAATAACAACAACAACAATAATAATAATAATAATGATAATATGATAATAATAATAATGATAATAATAATAATAATAATAATAATAATAATAATAATAATAATAATAATAATAATAATAATAATAATAATAATAATAATAATAATAATAATAATAATAAGGGTGCGTTTGGTATCCGCCTATGGTAATGACACTATCACTATGAAAGTGATTAAGTGTGTTTGTTTAAAATGAGAGGGGCCACAACTATGTTAATGAATGAAAGAAATCATCCATACTCTATATACCTCAAAAGAGTAAGGTATGAATTTTTCATACCGAGAGGCCCACCACTAATATCAAAATCATTCCTATTGTGATTGATGACGACATACCAAACGCACCCTAAGTCTTATTCACATCACCTTGTAGATAACAAACTGATGGGAAGATCTTACGAAAAATTAGTAAAAACCAGTTGACTTTTAAAGCCAAGGAGCGACGTTAACTTTTCGCTTTTTATGCTTGTTTTTACTCAACAATTTAATACAATGAGTAAATTACATCGCTAGTCCTTGTGGTTTAGCAGAATTTCGTATTTAGTCCTTGTTACAAAAAAATTAGTGTAGACCTCCCCAACGGTTGGTTACTTTTATGAGAACTTGTTTGAAGCTTTTGAATCCCACATTGACCAAAAAAGAAGATATATTGATTCTTTATATATTATAGCGTGTACTGTTTATACATGCGTGGATTAGTATTATGTTGATGAGATACTATATTGGCAATAGTTTAACGCAAAGAATCTATCGCCCAATGTATCATCCATTAACTCATACAATATCTCAAATTTTTATCATTTTGAAAACGTAAAATTTGGTTTTGGATTTTTAATGTAAGTAAGTTTGTTGCTAACCTTGATAATTATGTTCAACGACGATTTCCTATGTTGGTAATTGTATTATTCGTAAGTCATAAGCATGCTAATTTGTTATTTATACCTTTCTTTGTAGTGGATATGTTTGTTTATTCGCTTTATTACAAGTCATATTTTATACCGGCTATAAGTTGGCTTAAAGAGTTACATACATTAGAAGAATGTGTATTTTTTTATCATAACATAACTCACATCTTTTAGACCTGATACTTTTTTTAGTTCATAGCTAGGAAGTAAACCAGATTGAGGTGGATCATGATTTAACATCATTGCTATCGATTACAAGTATGCATTGTACAAATCAAACAAAGTCGATTTCAGCCGGTTTTAGTTCTAACATCTAACAAAATGACTTTAGAAATGAGCATTGTTTTAGCCCAACATTTATACAACAAAATGGCTTCGGAAGGAGGTTCAAGAAAACATATATAGACACAAAGTATACATTCCCAGTGGCGGAACTAGGAAACAAGATGTGTGGGTTTTTTTTATTTTTTTTAATTTTTGTTTATTATTATTTTTTTTGACAATAGCAACAAAATGCTGAAAAAAAGAGTATGATCGAAATGATAAATCGAGTATTGCTACTTGGAGATGAATGATTTATAAGGTTTGAGAATGTTAAATGTTCGATTTTAGTATGTAGGTGGGGGCAATTTAAATTTTGGTTGGGGGCACTTTCAAAAAATTAAAAAATAATAATAAAAAAAATACACTAAAATCTTATGCTTTTCGGTTAGCCATAAGGGGCACCATCAACCCAAACTCAATATATAGGTCCGCCCCTGTACATTCCATAGACTACTCGAAACCAAGTTTACTAATAAAACGAGGAACAAGGCAAGCAAAGCGAATGTACATAAACAAGGAAAATATTTAATGGTTCCCAAAGATCATGTTGCCTTACCCACCGCCACTAACAACGGAGACATATGATGGAAGCTACATCGGCAACTGAAACGTGTTTTCGAACAGTGTTACGACTTATGATGGGATTGAATGGTAAATGGTGTGTGTATAATCATATTTCACAATTTCCACTTCATGAGTGAATTGGCAGTGACGCGTATGACTTGCTAGTTATCTTGCCGACTAGAACAACTTCTTACACTTCTAATTAAAAGGGTGAAAGCATTTTTTTTAAGTCCCCCATCGATCAAGGAGAATAAAGTTTGCTTCCTAATAATATACTGTGGCGCATATGCTTTATGTAATTTGAGACTTGTATTATGTTGTTGGTTATGTCATGGCTGTTCAAGGAAAAAAAACTTTATTGTGAGTATTAAAATATTACTCGTAATAGTTATTTTTATCTTCAAGTAGCTTGTCCAGTTGTCCCACATCGCCCATTTCCATCAACCTTTACATAGTGCATGCAATACTTATATCCAACTTTTTTGTTTCTTACCTTTTTGTCCTAATAGTTTGGACTATTAAAATATTACTCGTAATAGTTATTTTTAGGGTTAATGGCATATAATAGCAACGAACTTTTTCATTTGTGCCATTATCAGATACGAACCTAAAAAATTACAACAATCAGATACGAACTTTCAAATTTTGTTTTATCAATGTAAAAATCTCATCTCGTTGCGTACGATAATGAAAAAAAAAATTCAAAGTCGGATGGTTATTGTGGTATTTTTTTAAAGTTCGTATCTGATAATGAAACAAAATTTGAAATTTCGTATCTGATTGTTGTAATTTTTTGGGTTCGTATCTGATAATGGCACAAATGAAAAAGTTCGTTGCTATTATATGTCATTAACCCTTATTTTTATCCTAATTAGTAATCAAAATTTTGAGAATAAGCTTATACTGCACAATGTTAGCTGTTAAAGAATTGAGTTACATGAGTAGTAAATTTGATTGATCATTAACACTGGAACTATTGTAAATGATTTACAAACGTATTGTGATGTAGATTACGTATAAAAATGTTCATTACCTATGTAACTCAATGTATGTCTATGAGATACTAACATTTTTGTTGTATGATATGAGAAAATGCGCTTAACTAATTACCTTATAAAATTTCCTTTTGTTGAGAACAACAGTTAACATGGAAAATGATTCATAACCTAAAATTTACTTTTTGTTTTTTATGTTCGTTTTTACTCAACGGGGCCATCCCACGAATTGTTGAAATTTTTGAGTGCCATGTATAAAATTATATGATGAGACATTTCGATAAGAAATATTATATATAAAGTGTCACCATTTATAAGATATAATGCAATTAGTTATCAAAACGTTCTAACATATTACCCATTTAAGATATTTTTTCATATAAATACTATTTTCTTTGTATGCAAATAATCAATGTGCACAATGAGGGATACACTTAAAATTGGACAATGATTCATAACCTACCAATTGGTCCTAAAGATGAGTGTATGCCAAAGGGTAATTCAAAGCATATTCATGTCTCTGTCTTTTAGGCCTGTCTATGACAAATTCGTTTGACCATTATATATATATGCATTACTTAAGTCTAGATGGTTTTATATGAAAACGTAATAACTTGTACAAGTTATCTCATTTTTGTATAAACCACATCCAAATCCGTTTGGGTTTAGATTGCCAAGTTTACGTTAAATCGGTTGCTTCAAAACTTAATGAACTCAGATCCGTGTCTTAGTTGATGTGCACTTTGAGTTATATTTGTTTGCATGTATAAGTAAGATAAGATAAGATATGATAATGAAAAATTGTCTAAAAATACATTGAACTTACCATTTTTTTCTATTGTATACATTGAACTTTTTTTTTTTTTTTTTTTTCCTATTGTATGCATAAACTTTCTTAATCATCCTACTGTTGTCATATACTTTTTTAATCATTCTATTGTAGCCATAATCTAACGTGGCAAGAGTTAATTAGATAAATTTACATAAATCGTCCATGTGGCTCTAAACAATTACACCATTCGTCCTTTAGTTAATTACATTTAAAGTCCCTGTAGCTCAAATAATTTACACCATTCATCCTTGAGTTAATTACATAAGTAGTCCCTGTGGCTCTAAAAATTTACACATATCGTCCTTTCCAACATTTTTTTTATCAAATATTTTGCCACATTTTTTTTATCAAATCTTTTGCCACTTTTTTATACCACATTTTTTTATCAAGAGTTAAATATTTGCATCGTTAGTCCTCATTAAGTTAAAATATTTGCATCATTATTCCTCATTTACTATGGAGTTAAAATATTTGTGTCGTTATTCCTCATTAACTATAGAGTTAAAATATTTGCATCGTTAGTCCTCATTGAGTTAAGGTATTTGCATTAGTCAACATTGACTATTCTTACATTTTTATCCTTTTTTCGTCCATTTTCTCATGTTTTCATTGGTTTTTATCTGTTTTCGTCCATTTTTATACGCTTTCATCCATTTTTCTCATGTTTTTATCCGTTTTCGTCTATTATTCTACATTTTTGTCTGTTTTTCTTACGTTTTTATCCGTTTTCATCTATTTTTATACATATATTATGTATAAAAATGGATAAAGTATATGAAAATAAATAAAAACGTATGAAAACTTGACATTTGATTAAAAAAAATGTTTCTGTATCGATTTTAAATCACGATTTTGACCTCTTTCTGGTACGAATCATAAAAAGTGTAAAACATGAAAGTTGTCCTGAATAATGTTTTACATCAAGACCCGCGAGATTTAATTTAACCTGCGATTGCAAAAAAATGGTTGTTTACTACCAAAACTTAAGCGATTTTCAACCAAATTTATAACTTATACACTTATAAACTCTTGTAAATCTTATAAGTTTGATGATTTACACAACTTAAAACTTATAAGATTTACAAAAGTTTAAAAGTTTATAAGTTATTAATTTGGTCAAAAACCGCTTAAGTTTTGGTAGAAAGCAGTCATTGTTTTGCAATTTCAGGTAAAAATCTCACGACTTTTGATGTAAAACATCATTCTGGACAAATTTCGTGTTTTACACTTTTGATGATTTAGACCAAAAAGGGGGTCAAAATCGTTATTTAAAATCGATACAGAAACATTTTTATCAAATGTGCTAAAAAAATTTGGCAACGAATAAAATCATCATCATCATCATCATCATCATCATCATTATTATTATTATATTATTATTATTAATATTTATTTATTTATTTATTTTAATTTAAAGACTGTTTTTAACTTGATTAAATCCACAAGGACGACGGGTGGAAATTTTAGAACCACATGGACCTTTTATGTAATTGACTCAAGGACGAATGGTGCAATTGTGTAGAGCCACATGGACGATTTATATAAATTAAAAAAAAAAGTTAGATGTATACAATAAGAAAAAGTGGCAAATTCGATGTATTTTTAGACTATTTTCCCTATGATAATTTTCCCAATCAAAATATTAGAACGGACGATAACTTAAAGAGTTAATTGCATAAATCGTCCCTAAATTTTGGCCAGATTGCATGTTTCGTCCCAACCATTTCGAAAGTGCAGAAATCGTCCCTGTGGGAAACCTTTGAGTAAATTTTCGTCTCTGATTGGGACGAAACATGCAATTTGGAATTTTCAAATTATGCAATTTTCGTCCCAACCAGGGACGAAAATTTGCTTAAAGGTTTCCCACAGGGACGATTTCTGCATTTTCGAAATGATTGGGACGAAACATGCAATCTGGCCAAAGTTCAGGGACGATTTATGCAATTTTCTCTAACTTGAATTCACAAGACTTTCGAACTACCTAGTAGCTAGTTTCAAACTTCAAGTATCAAAAGCATTAAGGATGCGTACATGGCTTGTTTACATTTATCAATACTTGAGGTACCAGAATGTCGCTAACAAGGTAAGTGTGTGTTTTCTGAAGCATACACGCCATTTCTCAAATAATATGCTAAGTGTTCTCATCCTTTGTTTGGACCACGTTAACATCAACAATTAAAAACGACACGACAAGCATCACATTTACATGTATTACAATTGTATGGTCGGATCATGCATTGTCCCAGGTGATTTAGGTGAGCTTTTTCATAAGACTCAGTGACAACAAGCATAGGCTACTCCGCTATAAGTATTTGATAGGTGTGCCTGCCCCTTTATTCTTATGGATATCTTTATGTAACGAAAAGGACAAAGATGCCTCCTAAGTAGTATAGTTTCGGTTTACATGTTTCATTACGATTGGCCTAAAGCTAATGTACAAAATATGTGGTTTTTGCATAACAAAAAGAAGAAACAAAAGAGGATGCTTGTCCAGTTGTCCCACATCACCAAATCCATCAAGGTTTACATAGGAGAAACCAAGAGGGCAAAGGTGCCATACCAGTTAGGACATGTATTCGGTATTTCCAACTTTTTTTTGTTCTTACCTTTTTGTCTCAATAATCCAGTAGGCGTATATATTTGATTGACCATGGCCTTTGATTCTCACGTCATTGATACAAATATAACCTTAAAAGATCGATCTAGTTCACACGTTCATCTCTTTCAACTTCAACTGTTGTGTTTTTTCTCAAGATACAATCCAACGTCTCGTTTATATAAAAGGTATTCATCGATCTAACTAAGTCACCACTTTTTTGGAAACAAAAGAATGGTTCAAAAAATATATAATATGACTATAAGAGTTAATATTTCCTTGTTCATGTTACCCATGAGCAGAGTCTTTTACTTAAATGTACGTGGCTTGACCGATGTCTTAGTCAAACTATTTTGGTCAACCCCAAATGTGCATCTAGTATGATTTGGCGGTGGTTTATATGACTATGCTAAGATATTTAATATTTGTACTAGAAATTTTGTTTGTATGATTGAAAGAAATTGACGGGGTTATTAGGAATTTCCACAATTCCCAATATATTTCAGGCCAAAAGTTCTTTATAGATCCAACTTTTACCATAAAACCCATCAAGCAATCTTAGCCACTCATTTTTTTTTATCAAAATAAAAAAATAAACTTCCACCCTTTTTTTAAAACTTAAATATTTCGCAAACCGTAAATCGTCAAGCTACAAAAAAAATACCATTGCGACGAGAATTAAATTATCTTTCTATAGATATGCATTGTTATATACTTTCGACGAACTTTTTTTTCGCCCAGAAAAATCATATATGATTCGAAGAATCGAATCATATATGATTTTTTACGAATCATATATGATTTTTACGAATCATATATGATTCTTTCTAGGCCAAAAAAAATTCGTCGAAAGTGTATAACAATGCATATCTATAGAAAGATCATTTAATTCTCGTCGCGATGGTATTTTTTTTGTAGCTTAGAGATTTACCGTTTGCAAGATATGTTGTTTTGAAAAAAAAGGTGGAAAATATAAATGAGTGGCTATGATTGGTTGATAGGTTCTATGGCATGTATGGGTTCTTCATTGATCTCAACTTTTACCAATTAGTAATATCTTGTATTTGTGCATGGAAATCGAAATAATCTGTAGATCTCAAAGATAAGAACTGGTTTTGAGGGGAGTTAATCTTTATATCTTTAGACAAGCATGATGATTTGCAAGAAGTGTAGTAGCTTAAGTTAAATCTTGCATTCTCAAGATTATTCATTAAAATTTCATAATTCATGTGTAATTCATGTATTTCGAGTTAATCTTTATATCTTTAGACAAATATGACCAGAACAACTATTTACTGTAATTCATGTGTAATTCATGTGTTAATTTACTGTAATTCACATGTTAAATATGACTAGAACAACTATTTTTAATGCACTTTGGCCGACTTTAGACATGTTATGCACATTCCACCCATTTCACATTTTCTGTTTTCTGGTTTGACCCATTTGAAATAAAACGTAACCTAAGTCGACCAACGCAATAGTTTAGGGGTAATTAATGTTTTTTATATGATATTTTATTAATTTATTTACTGTTCGTAAGTGTTCCATGATTGAACATGTATGTAAGTATGTAACATATCATATCGATTTATAAGATAATCGAGATTGATTTTATTAACAAATTCGGATCTTTATGGGTTGAAACCAGGTCAAGAAAATGTCCCATCAGAAAACAAAGTTTTGCTATTTACACTTTGCAAAACCGATTAAAAGCTTGTTTGCCGGTTAGTAAATTGTTGGAAATTACGTGTGCAACCCTTAAACTTGTTTAGTTATCTAGTTTTACCAACTCTACTTTCGTTACTCACGATTATAGACAATATTTCTTGATCAACTTCAGCAAAAAGGCAAGTTTTTTTGCAACCTTTTTTTTGGAACGGCGGCTTTATATAACACTAGCAAGAGCTAGAACAAAAACAACTAAGAGACATTATCTATGGGATTACCTAACCAACCTATCCATCTAAGGCACAACTTAGGATTTCTAGATGAAATCCACAAGAACGCTTGAGAGACAATAGAATCCCATAAAGTCGCTTTTTTAGGCTTACAATTAGAAAAAATTAAAGCATTACGAAAATTCCATATAGACCACATCATAACAGCTCCTACACCATCAAGAATATATCTAGCCGTCTTTTTCACCTTACAAGCATCAACCCACGAAAACCACTCCGCAATGCTATCCACACATGGGATATCTGTTGATACAAAAGTTGGGCGTTCCTGATTGTAGGCTCTTGCTCTCGTACCAATTCACTTCTTAGTACTTGTTACCTGCGCACTAAGAAAATGAACAACACCGTTAGGCTTATCGAGGGATTGTCTCCCCCGATTAGACTCCGGCGTGAGAGTAAGTAATCGATTTAGGGTTCTTGTAAAGAGTTAGGGTTTGTATATCATACCTTTGAATGAGAGATGTCATTCCTTTTATAGGGGCTGAAACCGCGCAGGTTTCTTGCTCCTTACTCTTCGCGCTCGTGGTGCTTATCGGGGTAAGGATATCTATTCCATGGATAGAAGATCCTTATCGCATGCCCGATTAGTTTGGTTGGGCTTTGGGCTTCGTGAGCCCAAGCCGTTATTATTATGGCCCGTCATTCGCTATGATAGCTCACTCGTGGTGGGCTTGGGCCGAGTAATGTTTATCATTTGGGCTCGTGGCCAAAATATAGACTATACGTCATCATGTCCCCCCAGTCTAGTGTACGTGGCTCGTAGCCGCGGATACTAGACTAATATTAACAGCGGTAAGCGTGGTGGGAGAACGAGTGAATATTACCGCCCATTTTTAAGTGCAATGCACCTAGTCCTAGGTATTTCAAACGGATACCTCGAAAAATGGGGGTGGTGTCCACGTGGCCCTCGTGAATCGGGTAAAAGTGCATGTACCGGTTCAGTTTCAGCCATACGTTATTGTGAGTGGGATCCACGTGGAGATAATCTCGGGTTTTTTACCCCCTATATAAGAGTCACCGCCTCATTTTTTACGATCACACAGTAAAACACACACTCACTATCCTTCACTTTCCTTGAAAGCGTTTTTGCAAAGAAAATACTCATTTTTGTAGGTAATTTTTGTGCGTTTCACTTGTAAATTAATGAAGATGGTTGCTCAGTTAGAAGACTTTCGCTCTGCGATGTCTATTGAGGATGTTACTCAATTTACGTCTGACTTCTTCGTGCCTTTGGATGTCCATCCAGAGGCGCCAGATGTGGACGCGTGTATAGCTGATTTCCCCAAAGGGAAAATAGGGCTATACACAAAAATTTTTGAGTACGCGAATCACCGCGTATCAATCTCTATCTTCTTGAGCGATTTGCTCAACCACTATCGCCTTCACATCTCTCAGCTGCACTGTATAGGTGCGGCTAAGGTGTCGAATTTTGAAGTAAACTGCCGTTTACTTGCGATAGAGCCAACCGTGGCCTTGTTCCGATCCTTTTACCACACGACGTGGTCAAATGGTTGTGTTTCTTTTGCGAAGCGCCAGGGGGCGCTTCAGTGTTATACTGAGAAAGTAGATGCCCTAAAGAATTGGAGGGAGTACTTTTTCTGGGTTGATGATGTAGTCTTTCCCTCTCCCTATGAGTTTTATACTCAGAATACATTGCCAAGGGATGGGCGCCCCGCACCCGGTTCCTACAGGCTGACTGATGCGCAGATTCTGGATGCCAACCGACTGTCCATTAACCCTTATCCGGAGGAGTTCTTGGTGCATATGGGGTTGAGCCGCTCTTATTTCGGCGCTGCGGATAAGGTGCCTACTTTCTTAAGTGAGGATGGCCGGGGTGGGTGTTCATCCCTTCTACTTCAAGCTTTGTAAGTCTCTTTGTGTATGCGCAGTTTTAATAACTAATCCTTTTTTATGTCTTGCTTTATTGGTGTGCGCAGAGATGGATCTGTTCGCCGTGGTTAAGCTGGACAAGCCGAAGCTGGTTACTATAGGGGTGCGCCCTCTGAAGGAAGGTGAGCAGCCTCTACTGGAGGCGACTGAGGGTCGCTTGACCGTGCTGCCAGAGGTGGTCCCTGAGAACACGCCGCCGCTCCAAGTGACGCCCATTCAGAGCGTGGCGCCAGATGTGGAGGTGGCGCAAGAGGAGCCACGCGCTCAGTCGTCTAGTAGCATAGAGATCGTAAAGCCCGAGGAGGTGCTGAAGGAAGAAGTGGCGCAGAATATCAAGCGCAAGGGAGAGGCTGGGACTAGCGGCACCAGGAAGAGGCGTCGCCACCTTATTGGGGATGCGGAGTCTACCGCGGAGGAGACTTCCACTTCTGGCGCAAGGAAAAAGGCTGCTGAGGCTTCTCCGTTTTTGTAAGTGTCTGCGCCTCTATCATCTCTCTTTTTCGTATATTACTTGTTGTAATATTTATTAATTTCTGTATTGTGTTGTAGAGATGATGCCGCGAAGAACGATGGAATCTTCGTGGATGTGGCTTCCTCTCCACAGGATGAAAACAAGGAGGGGAATGACAAGGTGGATGAGGGTAGAGAGGCGCTACCTTTGATAGATGAGCTGGCGGCCACTGCCACGCGCCAAGCTGAGCTGGTGGCTAAGTTGAGGGAGGAGTATGCTGGGAAGAGCAGTACTCTCGCTCAGAAGGACGAGGAAATTGCTAAGCTCCGTGCGCAGCTGGCGGGGCGCAGGCAGAGTTGGAATCCTCGCGGGTGTATACGGAGAAGATCACCCATGAGAAGCTGTCCGCCATGGCGGAAGTGGTGAAGGCGCGCGGGGAGCTTCATCATTATAAGTCCGACTTGACTTTTGATGTGCGCTTCTTGGAGGAGAAGAAGGTAGAGCATTATGCCAGTATCACCAAGTTCAGTATTAGGTACCCTATCTCGGTTAGGAGTGCCTAGCGGCACAGTGTTGTTCACTGCGGGTACAGTTTGATGAGGAGTGGTAAAAAGGGTGCGTTGGAGTTCCTCAACGCTTGGGACCACTGGAGTAATTTGGGTAGTCCTTATAGGTAGTTCTACCGCTGGAAGAGGTTGGGTTGTCCCTGCCTCTTGGTGATCAGGTGCGCTGGTTGTCCCAGCAACCTGTCTAGAGGTCGAATCTTGTCGATTCTTCCTCTGATGGTCACGTTTTTTTGACTGTGGAGTCCGCTGGCTTGAATTCTTATGCTTTTTCATTCTAGTGCTTGGTTCTTAGTGTGTCCCACGGATGGCGCCACTTGTTGATACAAAAGTTGGGCGTTCCTGATTGTAGGCTCTTGCCCACGTACCAATTCGCTTCTTAGTACTTGTTACCTGCGCACTAAGAAAATAAACAACACCGTTAGGCTTATCGAGGGATTGTCTCCCCCGATTAGACTCCGGCGTGAGAGTAAGTAATCGATTTAGGGTTCTTGTAAAGAGTTAGGGTTTGTATATCATACCTTTGAATGAGAGATGTCATTCCTTTTATAGGGGCTGAAACCGCGTAGGTTTCTTGCTCCTTACTCTTTGCACTCGTGGTGCTTATCGGGGTAAGGCTATCTATTCCATGGATAGAAGATCCTTATCGCATGCCCGATTAGTTTGGTTGGGCTTTGGGCTTCGTGAGCCCAAGCCGTTATTATTATGGCCCGTCATTCGCTATGATAGCTCACTCGTGGTGGGCTTGGGCCGAGTAATGTTTATCATTTGGGCTCATGGCCCAAATATAGGCTATACGTCATCAATATCCAAATCGCACCATCTAGCAAGTAACCTCCAAAGCTCTCGAGCCATCCCACAAGAAAAAAAAGAGATGATCGACATTCTCTACGTGATCACCACACACAGGACATAATAAAGAATCAATATCAATACCTTTGCGTTCCAAGTTCACGGGACATAATATTATTATTTTTTGCAACTGATTAGGTTGTTTTGCAAAAAGGCAAGTTTAGAACAACAAGCAATGTTAAAAGAAGTTGTCATATGCACCTTGATCAATTATGCATTTTGCAAAAACGCGAGATTGTTATTATTATTATTATTATTATTATTATTATTATTATTATTATTATTATTATTATTATTATTATTATTATTCTTATTATTATTATTATTATTATTACTATTACTATTACTATTACTATTACTATTACTATTATTATTATTATTATTATTATTATTATTATTATTATTATTATTATTATTATTATTATTATTATTATTATTATTTCACGTATGATTCTTCAAAAAGGCATTATGAAAAATAGTGAAGTGATTATAAAATTTAATCTGAAAGATGGTAGTAGTAATTAACTTTTCTCTACAAATAAAAATTATTGTTTGTAAGAATAATAAAAGAAAATAATTGAGTTTCATGAATTAACTTGCTTGGACGAAATCAGAATATTTGAATACAAGAAGGATCGTAAATGAATACTTTTGTTATTTGACCAAATAATATGGGTTTTTATATTCGTATATCCACACAAACAACACAGTTGACTTAATAATTGCTTTAGAAAGTTTATTGATCTCATCCAGTTGCTTCTTTGCAAATAAAATTTCCTAGATCATAAGTTCAATGGCATCTACTTCAGCTTCATCCGTTCAAAAGAGCTTCAAGTATGATGTTTTTTTAAGCTTTCGAGGTGAAGACACTCATAACACCTTTGTTGGCCATCTTTATGAAGCTCTTAAGCAAAATGGTATTCAAACTTACAAAGATGATGAAAAAATTGAAAAAGGGGAAACGATCGACACCCAGCTCATGGAATCCATTGAAGACTCAAGATTCTTCATAATTGTGTTCTCTAAGGACAATGCTGGTTCATCTTGGTGCTTAGATGAGCTTGTCAAGATTATGGAGTGCCGAAAGGCGAGTGAGCAGACTGCTTACCCAGTCTTTTATGACGTGGAGCCCACGGAAATCCGCAAGCAAAGTGGGGTGGTTGGAGAAGCTTTTGAAAAACATGAAAATAAAGAAGGTGCTGGGAAATGGAGGAAGGCTTTAAAAGAAGCAGCCGATCTGGCTGGCTGGGAGTTGAAGAAGACTGCTAATGGGTAATTGCTGATTTATATCTCTCGTATGTTAAGTAATTTGAGTCTTGTTGAATGGATCTCATGTTATATAGTCGAGTTTTAACTCAAGCATGAAATGCGATTAAGCAAGCTAACGAAATCTCCTTTAATGTTTTATAGGGATGAATCTAAACTGATACAAATAGTGGTTTCTGACATTTTCAAAAAGATATGTTTATTCGGTGCGAGTTTTGATGAAAAGTTAGTAGGAATGGAGATGCGAATAAACGAGGTTCTTTCATCTTTAGAAATGGGTACTGAAGATGTTCGCATGATTGGAATTAAGGGGATGGGAGGAGCTGGAAAAACAACTTTGGCCACAACTATTTTTAATCAAATATCAAACCACTTCGAAGGTAGAAGCTTTGTTGAAAATGTAAGGGAAGTTTCAAAAACATCTTTGTCCGGTTTAAAGGATCTGCAGATACAGATCCTCACAGATGTTTTCAGCAGTCAAGACATCACCGTTAGTAGTGTTTCCGGTGGTAAAAACATGATGGTACAGATGATGCGTCGTAAAAAGGTTCTTGTTGTTTTAGATGATGTGAATGATACAAAGCAGCTAGAGGCGTTAGCTGGTGCATCTAATTGGTTTAAGCCGGGAAGCAGAATTATCGTTACCACACGAGATGAGCAAGTGCTATTAGCCCAGCGGGTGAACTTTAATTATAACTTCATTCATGAAGTCAATCTGTTATCGCCCAGGGAATCAATTTGCCTCTTCAGTAGGCATGCATTTGGAAGAGAGATTCCGGATGAAGGATATGAACATCTATCAAGAAAAGTTGTACAATATGCTGCTGGTCTTCCTTTAACGATCAAAGTTTTGGGTTCGTTTCTTTGTGATCAGAAGGAGACTGAATGGAATGATGCTTTGGAAAGACTAAAAACAATTCCGTTGAATGAAACTATGATGATTTTGGAATTAAGCTACAACAGTCTAGAGGATGATTACAAGGACATATTCTTAGATGTTGCTTGCTTACTCAAGGGTTGGTACAAAGAAGGCGCGATTAGAGCTGCTGTGGATTTCGTGCTCGAATTGGCTTAAGGGTTCTTGAGCAGAGATCCCTTATAAATATATCTGAAGATGAGAAGCTGGGGATGCATGACCATATTGAAGAAATGGGTAAGAATATTGTTCGTCGTGTGAACCCCAATAAACCTCAAATGCATAGCCGGTTATGGATAAAGGAGGAAATTGAAGATATATTGGCTAATGACTGGGTAAGTACGGAGTATCAAGTTATTTGGGTTGTTAAAGTAAAAAGTCAGCATACTTTTCTAAAAGTTCAATTGAGTCATTTTTGTGTAAAACTTGTGGTAGCAAAATTCTTATTATATACACAAAATAGCTTCCATGATAACAGGTCATTTAAAACCGGTAGTCAAATACACTTCTTCTTCTCTTTCATAAAACCAATCCACCATTCCACCATCACCCAACCGCCACCAAATCACCACTCCCAAAAACCATGACCACCCGCTGATGCTGAACAGGATTAGAGGACAAGTACACTACACTCACATTATCACAATAAACAATAGTGGCAGAGGACAAAGGTGTATGAAGCTCACGAAGTAGATTCCGAAGCCAACATGTCTTTGCAACAGCATTAGCAACACCACGATACTCAGCTTCAGCACTGGAACGAGAAAGCGCCGGCTGACGCTTAGAGGACCATGAGAGTAAGTTGTTTCCAAGAAAAACACAATAACCCGAGGTAGACCGTCTAGTAGTAGGGCAACCAGCCCAATCGGCATCCGAATAAGCAACCAAGCACACAGTGGTAGAAGAAAATAACTGTAAACCATAATCTAGAGTCCCCTGAACATACCGTAAGATCCGCTTGAGAGAAGAGAAATGAGGCTCACGAGGATCATGCATATAAAGGCAAACCTGCTGAACAGCATATGTAATATCAGGTCTAGTGAAAGTGAGATACTGAAGAGAACCTGCAAGACTCCGATATAACTTAGGATCAGAAACTGGATCACCAGCATCACCCAATTTAGACTCAGTGTCAACAGGAGTCCTAGAAGGGTTACAACCAGCCATATGTGCACGCTCCAAAATCTCCATAGCATACTTACGCTGTGACAAAAACATGCCAGAAGAGTCACGCGTAACCGACACACCCAAAAAATAGTTAAGAGCACCCAAATCAGTCATAGAGAACTCCTTATGTAAAGAAGCAATAAGCCGCTGTAATAAACGATCAGAGGAAGCAGTGAGCACAATATCATCCACATAGAGTAACAAGAAAGCTGTATCATCACCCTGTCTGTAAATAAATAATGAAGTATCACATCGACTCGGAGTAAACCCAACAGTAGTAATGTAAGTAGCAAACCGCTGAAACCATGCCCGAGGTGCCTGCTTAAGACCATAAAGAGACCGTTGTAATAAACAAACATAATCCGGATGCTCTGGATCCCGAAAACCGGGAGGTTGATGCATATAAACAGTTTCAGCTAAATCTCCATGTAAAAACGCATTCTTGACATCAAGCTGGTGAACAGGCCAATGTCGAGAAATAGCTAAGCTAAGAACAGTCCGAATGGTACCCGGTTTAACAACCGGACTAAACGTCTCATCAACATCAACTCCCTCAATCTGCGTGCTACCGTTGGCAACAAGACGTGCCTTGTACCGACTAAGAGTGCCATCAGCCAAATACTTATGACGAAACAACCACATACAATTAACAACATTGACACCCTCAGGTCGAGGTACACGTTTCCAAGTTTTATTCTTAACAAGTGCATTATACTCATCATACATAGCATTACGCCAATTTGGATTATTAAAAGCATCCTTATATGACCTAGGGGAAGGAGAAACAGTAGACACATGACCAACATACTTAGGATTAGGACGCGTAGTCCCGACACGAGAACGTGTGACCATGGGATGAGTAGATAGAATAGGTGGAGGCGTAGGAACAGGAACAGGATCATCTGGTGGAGTGGGTGGAGGTGTTGGTACAAGAACATGATCATTTTGTGGAGACGGTGGAGGTGTAGGTGGTGCAGGTGATGCAGGTATATTGACAGGTGTAGTAGGAATTGGATTGGAAGGTGAACCAATGGGTGTAGTGTTGATAATAGTGGAAATGAGATTGGAAGAATCTTCCAAAAAATCATATGAGGGTGTGGGCTTGGAAGGATGGGATTGAAACGGAAAAACCGGTTCATCAAAGGTAACATGTCGAGAGATGATAATTTTGTTGGTGTTTAGATCAAGACAACGATAGCCAAAATGATTGGCGGCGTGTCCCAAAAATATTGCAGGTGTGGCACGGGGTCCCAGTTTATGATTGGTATCGATATGTGGGTAACAAAGGCATCCAAAAACACGAAGGACACTGTAATCAGGTGTTGCACCAAAAATACGAGTAAAGGGTATTTCATTATTAATGGCACGAGAAGGTAAGATATTCAATAAATAAACGGCCATATTAAGAGCCTCGGTCCAATAGTTGGGTGGTAGGTGTGCTTGAAACAATAAAGTGCGAATAAGATTATTTATAGTACGAATCATGCGTTCAGATTTTCCATTTTGTTGAGAGGTGCGAGGGCAAGAAAATCTAAACTGGATGCCATGGGTTGAAAATAATTTATGAAAGGCAGTATTATCAAATTCACCACCATGATCACACCGAAACGATTTAATTTCACACTTAAACTGAGTACGAACATAACTACGAAACAACTGAAACTTAGACAAAACATCAAATTTATTCATTAACGGATAAACCCAAACATACTGAGAATGATGATCCAGAAACAAAACATAATACTTGAAACCAGAAAGACTCGGAATTGGAAATGTCCACAAATCCGAGTGAACAATGTCAAAACAATAAGTAACTGAACTAGACGAACTAACAAACAGAAGCTTCACATGTTTACCAAGCTGACAAGCATGGCAAAGAACGGGAGGCTTCTCTTTATTACAAGAAATAGAATCACAAGACACAAGACGCCGCAACACTTCACTCCCTGGATGTCCAAGTCGTTGATGCCACGTATTCTGACTGGTAAGATACGCTTGAGGAATTGGAGAAGGCTTCGTAACAGGATAGAGATCGCCCGTGCTATCACAACGGAGGAGTACCCGTCGAGTTAGGAAGTCCTTTACAGAAAAACCAAAAGGATCAAATTCAACAGTGCAATAATTATCACGAACAAATTGACGCACCGAAATTAAATTTTTGACAAGATGGGGAGTGATCAAAACATTATTTAAACATAAAGGAGTAGACAAAAAACTATGACCAGAGTTAGTGACGGGAATGAAACGCCCATCACCAACTGCGACAGAGGGATAAATGCACTCATTAAGAATATCACTAAGACACTGTACAGAATCATTAAGGTGAGAACTCGCACCTGTATCCATGTTCCAATTTCCAGCAGCTGGTTCCTGAAGAGTAGGAGTAGCAAAAGCATTTGGTAAAATAGTTGGCTGACCCGAACCCTGGTTACCTGACACAAGAAGGTGAGCCGGATTAAAACCGGAGCCACAAACCAGACCCGTGCCGTGACCTGTCATGTGAACCGGCGTTGTGAACCCCTGCTGCTGAGCAGGCGCTGTGAACCCCTGCTGCTGAGCAGGCGCTGTGAACCCCTGCTGCTGAACATGCGCTGTGAATCCCTGCTGCTAAACAGGCACTGTGAACCCCTGCTGCTGAACAGGCACTGTGAACCCCTGCTGCTGAACAGGTACTGTGAACCCCTACTGTGATTGTGAACCTGTCATAAGTTGAAGCCCCTGTGGAAGTATAGAAAACGGATTGGACCCCCAAGGTGAAAGCGGTGATGGACTTTGAGTCAAGTGGGGTGGCTGAGAATAGGGGTACAAGGTGTGGGCCATTGTATGGTAAGCAACAGGACTAGGAGGAGTAGCAGTAGGCGTGGTAGGATAAGTAACAGGAGATGTGGTAGAGGTAAATCCCAATTTAGCCAATAAGTGTTGCAAGGTTTGCATGTCCGAAGAATAAGAACTTGACACAGTAGATGACAAACCAGAACCACGAGGTAGTAAAGTAGACTTGCCATGAACCCCATTGTGAAGATACCGACACGCCTCACCAAAACGACAATGTCCCTTAGCAAACAAAAAACAAGGTTTGTTAACCTTTTCCAATGGATTAGACGAGCGCCGAGCATTATTGTTATTCGCCAACAAGACCATAGGAGAAGCAGATGTGACATCCACAAGCGTATCTTGAACCTTGGATTTCATACGCATCTCTTGCGTGGTTAACAAAGAACGAACCGTCTTGAAATCGGGAAAGGGTTCCCGACTGGCAATAACTGTAGAAATCACATCATACGCGTGTGGCAAACCTTCAAGTGCAAACGTAACAATATCATCGTTGCTAAGAGGAGAACCAAGACCAGCTAAGACCGAGATAATTGACTCAATTTTCGGAAAGTATACATCAATGGTTAAGTCCCCAAGCTTCAAATTCCATAGTTCCGCCTTCAAAGCCATAGCTCTTGGGGGTTTATTTTCTTGAAAAATCGTCTCAAGATATACCCACGCCTCTTTGGCAGTTGTGGGATTAAGTACAACCAAACGCTTTTGAAGATTTGAAGCAAGTGTGGAAAAGATCCAAGATCGAATAATAAAATCAACCTTGAGCCACTCCGGGTCCCTAGTCGGTGGTGTAGGAGGTGTAGTAGAGGAGGATGTGGGTGGATCAACAAGATGGTCCAATATGCCATAGCCATGGCAAAGATGAGAAAAATAATACACCCATGAGGAGTAATTCATCTCATCAACATCGAGTTTGATAGGCACAAAGGTGGTTAGATGATTCATAGCCATAAGTTTATCCAATAAGGTGAGAACCGGTGCGGGGGGAGTCGTATCAGCAGTCATGGTGAGGGTTTGTAGTATTCGAATAGTAAAGTAGGTTAATTAAAACCTCTAACAATGCAACTGCCTTTAACCAATTTAATAAAAACCAACCTATTACTAGTGGCCTCAATTTAATAATATAGTGTGATAATAAATCTTACCCAGGCCACTTGAAGAACAATAGCTTTGTGATGGATACAATTAATTTATCCCAAAGATTAATACTCCACTAACTCTTGGTAGTACCAATGAATAACCATGTAACACGTTAGCATACAACTTGCAGAATCTGGAAACAAAAACCTTAACGAGCAGTACCTTGAAATCGTAGAACAAACTGGAGCAAACAAACACGATCAAACAGTAGAACAAACTAAAGCAAACAAACAATGTCGACAACTCAGAAGGTCGACAAACGAAAACTGGAAACAACCGCCGACAACTCACACCTGTCGACAAACGAAAACTGAAAAACGGGATAGAAGCAGAAAGAAAAAATAATAAGCGACTAGGTTAGGTTTTGTTTTAGGGATGCGGAAGCAGTAAAAGGTTTATGGATCGTTTGTTAGGTTTGATACCATGTAGGAGAATATTATGAATCGTATATCTCATTCTGTTATGCCAATGACAATGTATATATAGTATACGATACAATACACATGGGCCATATGGGCCTATTACTAAGACCAACATCGTCTAACACTATCAACCACCACCTTCTACTTTAATTTATAAATGGGTGTTTATCCTTCAATTTAAACAAAACCCAAAAATCCCCAAATTTTATAAAAATTAAAACCCTAATTAACCAAAACATTTCATTTCAATTCGACAAATTAACACATTTTTTTTTGTAATTAAACAAATCTCAGGGTACCCCAGCAACACAATGTATAACACTCGATGCATATCCAGATGAATTGAATTATGAAATTTTAAAGAACGGTCTCGCAAACATGAAGGAACTTAGATTTCTTGAGGTGGTTTCCCCATATGCAGATGAAGATGAAGTTAGGAAGTGGAAGTTTGATGAAGATAGTCTACACCTTCCAAATGCCTTACGATTTCTGATGTGGAGTTATTATCCTTTTTCAAGTTTACCCAAAACATTTCAACCAAATAATCTTGTTGGACTTGAAATGCTTTGGAGCAATATGGTTAAACTTTGGAAAGATGGAGAAGAAAAGGTACATAGAATAATTAATTAATGGTTGATTCATTAATTGCTACTTTTATCTCTTTCCCTCTTTTGTTACTCATTACACCAAATGCCTTACGATTTCTGAAATGGGATTTTTATCCTTTTTTGTTGCTTATAACAGGCTTGTCCAAAGCTCAGGTTCCTAACGTTCACCTATTGTTTTAATTTGAGGACCCTTGACTTTAGTGTGGCTCCGAATCTTGAGACACTAATTCTTGAAGATTGTGATGATTTGGTAGAAGTTCATTTCCAGGTTACTCCAAATCTAAAGGAGTTACACATGCCTGCTGAATGTCCAAAACCCAGATCTCTCAACCTGAGTCATTTATGGGACTTGAGGACCCTTCACTTCGGGCTTACTCCAAATCTTGAAAGCTTAGATCTTTATGATACTCCTTGTTTGGTTGAAATTAATGATCCTGCATTATGTCTAAAAAAATTCTCCACTTAGGCATCTGTGATTGTGGGAGGTTTAGATCCTTTAAGTTTGACAAAAAGCTTGATTCACCTGAGGTTGCTACTTTATCTGAGTTACATCTAGTTGCAGATGCAGTTGATACAGATGATGCAGATGATACAGATGATGCAGATGATACAGGTATATGTGATCCCGGCAATACTTTGCCAGAGTTTAAGTTTACTTGTTACTATAAAGAAGACCCGGCTTCATCTTTTGGAAATCTTGAGAGGCTTATTTCTCTTGGTTTCGGAGCTCGCATAAACGTCGATTCTTTTTCAGATATTATCTGTGGTTTACAATGTTTGAGAAAGCTTACACTTAAAGGTGGTATTCCTGAAGCACCCAAGAACTTTGACCGGTTAGATTGTCTAGAGGAGCTAAGTTTGCGGTCTATAGATATTAAAACTCTTCCAGATAGTCTTTGTATGTTGAAACACCTGAAATCTCTTAGTGTGGTCCCACGAATGGCGCCACTTGTTGCTACAAAAGTTGGGCGCTCTTAGCTTGGGCTTGGGCTCTTGTATCAACTCACTTCTTAATGCTTGTGGACCTGCGCACTAAGAAAATAAACAAACACCGTTAGGCTTATCGTGGGATTGTCTCCCACGATTAGACTCCGGCGTGAGAGTAAGTAATCGGTTTTAGGTTCTCGTAAGGAGTTAGGGATTTTAGTAAATCGTACCTTGAATGAGAATCGTGTGATTCTATATATAGGGGCTAAGAAACCGTGTTTCTTGCTCCTTATTCTTCGCACGCGTAGTGCTTATCCGAGGTAAGGATATCTATTCCATGAATAGATAATCCTTATCGTGTACCCGGTGGGTTTGATTGGGCATTGGGCTTCGTGAGCCCAAGGCATTAATGCTGCGGCCCGTACCATTGTCATGGTAGCCCACTCGTGGTGGACTTAGGCGCGAGTAATGTTTATCATTTGGGCTCGTGGCCCAAGTATAGACTATACGTCATCATGTCCCCCCAGTCTAGTATGCATGGCTCGTAGCCGCGGAAGCTAGACTAATGTCTACAGCGGGAAGCGTGGCGGGAAAAAGTGAACATTTCCCGCCAATACTTAGGAACAATGTATGAAGTCCCTAAATATCAAGGGTCATGCTTCGTAAAATGGGGAGGGTGTCCACGTGTATCTCGTAAAACGGGAAAGTTGTTGTACTTGCTTGTGTTCCTAGCCACACGATCTGTGAGTGGGATCCACGTGGCTTCCCTTTTTAGGGTTTGTGATACTTATATAAGTACCGCCCCCTTTAGTCTTCCATCACACAGTGATATCATTTCTCCCATTCTAAAAATTTCACCAACCTTTCTTCTTCGTTCTTTCAACCCTTGTTAGGTAATTGCGCGTGCGCACTTTACTAATTTTGAAAAAATTCTATTTGAAAATGGTGAAGCAATTAGAGGATTTTCCCTCCGCGATGAGTGAGGATGATGTGCGTCAGTTCGCCTCTGACTACTTCATTCCTTTCGACGTGCATCCGGAGGCTCCCGATGCTAACGCGTGTATTGCCGATTTTCCCGCTGGGAAGATGGGTCTATACACGCGCTTTTTTGATTATGAAAATTATCGCATACCTATCTCCATGTTTCTCAGCGATTTGCTCCAGCATTATCAGCTGCACATATCGCAGCTGCACTGTTTAGGTGCGGCTAAGATAGCCAATTTTGAAATTAATTGCCGTTTAATGGCCATCACTTCGACCGTAGATTTATTCCGCGCGTTCTATCATTCCACCTGGTCAAACGGGTGGGTTACCTTTGCCAAGCGCCCAGGGCACTTGCAATGCTATACGGTGAAAGTAGACGCGTTGAGGAATTGGAGGGAGTATTTTTTCTGGGTAGATGATGCGGTGTTTCCGTCGCACTTTGGGTTTTATACCCAACAAGCGCTGCCGAGGGATGAGCGTCCTATCCCTGGTTCGTACAGTGTCGCGGACGCGGATACCATTGATCAGAACCGTATGCCTATTAATTCCTATCCTGAGGAGTTTTTGGTGCATATGGGTCTGAGCCGAAATTATTTTGATGGCCTTGGCGAGGTTCCAACTTTTATTGGTGCGGACAATCAGGGTGGGTGCTCGTCCCTTCTTGCATTTGTAAGTATGTCCTTTGTCTTATTTAAATAACTAAGTTGTGCTTGTTATTTTTCTTTGTTCTGCGCAGAGATGGATCTGTTCTCATTTGTGAAGCTGAAGGAGCCTAAGCAAGCGACCATTGGGGTGCGCCCACTGAGGGAAGGCGAGCAGCCCATATTGGAGGCTATGGCCGGGCACCTGACGGTTTTTGGAGCTGCTAGTGGTCCTTCCGCAGCTGTACTTGTGCCGCCCGTGCAGAGCGTGGCTCCTCCCGTGGAGTCTGTGCATTTGGAGGAGGCGCAGGCTGCATCTTCAGGAAGCATAGAGGTCTTGGAGGTTGGCGCGGAGAATTCGAAGCGCAAGGCAGAGGCTGGTAGCAGTGGCACCACCAAAAGGAGGCGTTACGTGATTGCCGATGAGGAGTCGTCTGCTGAGGGCGAGGGAGTTGTTGCTGGTGCGGGTAAGGATGCTGTGGAAGCCTCCCCACCGCGGTGAGTACTTTCCTTTACGCTTTCCTTTATTTTATATAACTTGACGTAACAATATCTAAGTTTTTCCTTTGATGCCTTTTTAGTGAGCCCGTTGAAGAGAAGGGTGATGCATCTTTGGAGGGCATGCACCCTACCCAGGAAGAGAGTGCGGATAGGGTAGCCAAGGTGGCTGAGGGCACTTCTGCTCAGGGGCTTCTGAAGGAGCTGGCTGTTACTGTTGAGCGTCAGGCTGAGCTTGTTGCTCGGTTAGGGGCGCAGCATATGAGGGAGAGCAGCTTGGTCGCGGAGAAAGACGCGAAGATTGAGCGTAACGCCAAGGCATATGCTGAGAAGATCGCTGGGGATAAGGTGAGTATGCTAGCCGACCTTAGGTATGCGAGGGCTAAGCTTAATCAGATAAAGGCTAAAGCGACCTGGTCGGTGGCATACCTTGATGGGAAGAGGGCTGAGCATCATGCCAGCATCCAGGAGTTCCAGGAGCGCATGGAGAAGATGATTGCGTTGCAAGAGGAGAAGCTGCGCGCCCTCAGTATAGAGTATGACGAGGAGCTGTATCCACACTTGATGTCTACTATAGCAGAGCGTAGGTACGAATAAATAGTTCCTTTTGCAACATTTGTTTTGTCATACTTATTGACATTTTATAACCCTTTTTTATCTTGTTGATGTAGGTGGATGATCAGTCACGGGCTGCGCTTGGCTGCTCTGGGTACGCTGGAGTCGCCATAGGTGGTGGAGGCCTTCGGCAAAGTGGTGGAGTGTGCCATGGAGCGTGGGAAGGCCCAGGCAATGGAGGAGCTGCATGAAGCCAAAGTTTTTACTACGGCGCTGACTGAGCTGCCTGGGTATAATGCAGATGCTTATAATGAGCTTCTGCAAGCTATGGAGGGGATGAAACTTCTGGAGCTTCCCTATATTGCGCGGCTGGAGCGCAACCAAGATCAGCCGATTAACGTGATCATGGCGGGTTTGACCCTGGAGCGCCATTCTTCGGAGGATGCTGAGGAAGAGCCGGACTTCTTTCTGAAACCTGACGAGTCACAGCTGCAGGTTCCAGTATTTGTGCAGCCGCGACACATGCTGAACCCGTTTGCTCTTGAGAAGGAAGTCCCTCTCAAGGAGGTTCTAGAGAAGCATGCGGAGAGGGCTGCCAAGAGGAAGGGTGTGAAGGGCAAGGCCATTATGTGTGGCATAGGTGCTGCGCACATCCCTAGGTCGGATGGGGTTCCTGTCAGCGTGCCCACCGTGTCGATCAAGGATGCGTTGACTCTAAGGAAGCTTCAAGAGGCGGAGAGTTCCGCCGCTCCAGAAGATAGTCCGGAACACCGTCATAGTATATAGGCTATTTTGTATCTTTGTATATTTATCATGTAAATAACAAGAAGTATCTTTTCTGTATAGTTGTTATCTTTTTATGTAAAAAAGTTCAACTAAGATGTTTTACTCGGAATTAAATTAAGTGCGTAGCTTAAAATAAATTATGAGTGACCAAGAATCTTGGCTCGTTTTTTGTGTAATGTATTTAAATTAAGTGCGTGGCTTAAGATAAACTATAAACTTGCACTGTTTGCTAAGTTTGACCAAGTGTCTTGGCTCGTGAAAGTGCGTGACTTCAAGAAATATACTTGCATTGTTTGCTAAGTTTGACCAAGTGTCTTGGCTCGTTATTTGCTAAACTTGTACAGTGTACTTAATAGTTGCGCATCCGTCGTGGGGTGTGCAAGAGAAACTTACTTCAACGTCTTGTAAGTAAGGCGCTTAGCAAGGGTGCGTGCCTGTCGTGGGGTGCGCACGGATACGTGATCCAATGTTGATGGGTTTGCAACCCTCTTACTCAACGAGTAAATTAGTAGGTTAACTCTTCCTTTCTGCCATCGTGTGGTCTTAATAGGTGCATGCACGCCTCGTGGGCAAAGTATAACAATATTGTAACATGATAAAAATGTATTCAATAAAGTAAATTGTGTTATGGAGTTAGCTAGAAACTATAACGTTTTATTAATACTTTCAAGTGTGAAAATAAAAATACAATTCCTAAAAAACAAAAGAAATTTTAAAAAACAAACATTTATTGGGCACGTACTAGAGTGCAAGTATGTCTGTTTGTGGGCCGTAGCCTTTCCTAGAGATAGCATTTCTTCAGATTGCAAATGTTCCAGGTGCGCTGTAGTTCGTGACCATCCATGTTGCGCAGCCTGTATGCACCATTACCTAGTGCGTCTGTGACCTCGTAAGGTCCTTCCCATTTGGGTCCGAGTTTGCCTGTGTCCTCTGCGTGGCTCGCGTCATTGGCGCGGTACACAAAGTCTCCTGGCCTGAAAGAAGTGTGTTTGACTTTTGAATCATAATACTTCTTCATTTTTGCTTTGGTCTTTGCTTCTCGGATAGATGCGCGTTCGCGCCTTTCTTCCAGCAAGTCTAAGTCGATGCGCCGTTCTTCATCATTTGTCATGACGTTTACCTTCGCGGTGCGGATGGTTGGCATTCCGATTTCGGCTGGTATGACGGCTTCTGTTCCATAGACAAGGGAGAATGGTGTGTCTCCTGTGCTGGTTTTTATTGATGTGCGGTGTGCCCATAAGACATGCGATAATTCCTCTACCCATTTGCCTTTGTGTCTATCAAGGCGCGCTTTGATTCCTTCGCCTAGACTGCGATTTGCGCGCTCTACCAGACCATTGGTTTGCGGGTGTTTTACTGAGGCGAAGTGTTGTGTGATATTTAATTGTGCGCACCAGTCTTTGAATTGGTTGTCGCAGAATTGCTTCCCATTATCTGAGATGATTTCCCCCGGTAGTCCGAAGCGACACACAATGTTATCCCACACAAATCGTTTAACCTGATTGCCAGTGATGTTCACTACTGCTTTCGCCTCGATCCACTTTGTGAAGTAGTCGATGGCTACAATGAGAAATTTTATCCCTCCCGCTGCAACTGGGAAGGGGCCTGCAATGTCAATGCCCCACTTATAGAATGGCCATGGTGAGGTAATGGGGGTTAACTCTTGTTGTGGTTGGTGTGGTATTGGCCTGTGCACTTGGCAATTGTTACATTTTTTGATCATATCTCGCGCGTCGCGATGCATAGTAGGCCAATAATACCTCGAGCGCAGTGCGCGCGCCACCACGGACCGTGGTCCTGAGTGCATGGCACATGATCCCGCATGAATTTCTCGGAGAACATAATCTGCTTGGAGAGGTCCAACACATCTGAGCCAAGGTTGTAAGAAGGAACGTCGATATAGGATGTTATTTCGTAATTCGAACTTCTGCACCGTGCGCCGTACCCTTCGAGCGTCCTTTTGTTCTTGTGGTAAGATCCCTTTGCTTATAAAGTCGATGATAGGTGTCATCCACGTGGGATATCGTTCTTCTATTACCGTGGATACTTCCATCTCCAAGATTGATTTGTTTTTTAGTGTTTCTACCAAGACCTGTTTTGATAGGTGCGCAAAGCTTGTAGACGCGATCTTGCTGAGCGCGTCAGCCTTTATGTTGTCTCCTCTAGGTACCTGTTTGATTGTGAACCTATCGAAGCTTTGTATCAAGGACTTGGTCTTTTCAAGGTATTGGATCATGTGTTCATCTTTGGCTATATATTCGCCTAACACGTGGTTAGCTACTAGCCTGGAGTCTACATTTGCTTCTAGGTTGCGTACACCCATTTGTATTGCAATACGTAGTCCAGCGAGTAGTGCTTCGTATGCTGCCTCATAGTTTGTGGCTGTGAATTCGAAGCGCAGTGCGTAGGTGAATTCTGTCCCTTGACATCAAGCTGGTGAACAGGCCAATGTCGAGAAATAGCTAAGCTAAGAACAGTCCGAATGGTACCCGGTTTAACAACCGGACTAAACGTCTCATCAACATCAACTCCCTCAATCTGCGTGCTACCGTTGGCAACAAGACGTGCCTTGTACCGACTAAGAGTGCCATCAGCCAAATACTTATGACGAAACAACCACATACAATTAACAACATTGACACCCTCAGGTCGAGGTACACGTTTCCAAGTTTTATTCTTAACAAGTGCATTATACTCATCATACATAGCATTACGCCAATTTGGATTATTAAAAGCATCCTTATATGACCTAGGGGAAGGAGAAACAGTAGACACATGACCAACATACTTAGGATTAGGACGCGTAGTCCCGACACGAGAACGTGTGACCATGGGATGAGTAGATAGAATAGGTGGAGGCGTAGGAACAGGAACAGGATCATCTGGTGGAGTGGGTGGAGGTGTTGGTACAAGAACATGATCATTTTGTGGAGACGGTGGAGGTGTAGGTGGTGCAGGTGATGCAGGTATATTGACAGGTGTAGTAGGAATTGGATTGGAAGGTGAACCAATGGGTGTAGTGTTGATAATAGTGGAAATGAGATTGGAAGAATCTTCCAAAAAATCATATGAGGGTGTGGGCTTGGAAGGATGGGATTGAAACGGAAAAACCGGTTCATCAAAGGTAACATGTCGAGAGATGATAATTTTGTTGGTGTTTAGATCAAGACAACGATAGCCAAAATGATTGGCGGCGTGTCCCAAAAATATTGCAGGTGTGGCACGGGGTCCCAGTTTATGATTGGTATCGATATGTGGGTAACAAAGGCATCCAAAAACACGAAGGACACTGTAATCAGGTGTTGCACCAAAAATACGAGTAAAGGGTATTTCATTATTAATGGCACGAGAAGGTAAGATATTCAATAAATAAACGGCCATATTAAGAGCCTCGGTCCAATAGTTGGGTGGTAGGTGTGCTTGAAACAATAAAGTGCGAATAAGATTATTTATAGTACGAATCATGCGTTCAGATTTTCCATTTTGTTGAGAGGTGCGAGGGCAAGAAAATCTAAACTGGATGCCATGGGTTGAAAATAATTTATGAAAGGCAGTATTATCAAATTCACCACCATGATCACACCGAAACGATTTAATTTCACACTTAAACTGAGTACGAACATAACTACGAAACAACTGAAACTTAGACAAAACATCAAATTTATTCATTAACGGATAAACCCAAACATACTGAGAATGATGATCCAGAAACAAAACATAATACTTGAAACCAGAAAGACTCGGAATTGGAAATGTCCACAAATCCGAGTGAACAATGTCAAAACAATAAGTAACTGAACTAGACGAACTAACAAACAGAAGCTTCACATGTTTACCAAGCTGACAAGCATGGCAAAGAACGGGAGGCTTCTCTTTATTACAAGAAATAGAATCACAAGACACAAGACGCCGCAACACTTCACTCCCTGGATGTCCAAGTCGTTGATGCCACGTATTCTGACTGGTAAGATACGCTTGAGGAATTGGAGAAGGCTTCGTAACAGGATAGAGATCGCCCGTGCTATCACAACGGAGGAGTACCCGTCGAGTTAGGAAGTCCTTTACAGAAAAACCAAAAGGATCAAATTCAACAGTGCAATAATTATCACGAACAAATTGACGCACCGAAATTAAATTTTTGACAAGATGGGGAGTGATCAAAACATTATTTAAACATAAAGGAGTAGACAAAAAACTATGACCAGAGTTAGTGACGGGAATGAAACGCCCATCACCAACTGCGACAGAGGGATAAATGCACTCATTAAGAATATCACTAAGACACTGTACAGAATCATTAAGGTGAGAACTCGCACCTGTATCCATGTTCCAATTTCCAGCAGCTGGTTCCTGAAGAGTAGGAGTAGCAAAAGCATTTGGTAAAATAGTTGGCTGACCCGAACCCTGGTTACCTGACACAAGAAGGTGAGCCGGATTAAAACCGGAGCCACAAACCAGACCCGTGCCGTGACCTGTCATGTGAACCGGCGTTGTGAACCCCTGCTGCTGAGCAGGCGCTGTGAACCCCTGCTGCTGAGCAGGCGCTGTGAACCCCTGCTGCTGAACATGCGCTGTGAATCCCTGCTGCTAAACAGGCACTGTGAACCCCTGCTGCTGAACAGGCACTGTGAACCCCTGCTGCTGAACAGGTACTGTGAACCCCTACTGTGATTGTGAACCTGTCATAAGTTGAAGCCCCTGTGGAAGTATAGAAAACGGATTGGACCCCCAAGGTGAAAGCGGTGATGGACTTTGAGTCAAGTGGGGTGGCTGAGAATAGGGGTACAAGGTGTGGGCCATTGTATGGTAAGCAACAGGACTAGGAGGAGTAGCAGTAGGCGTGGTAGGATAAGTAACAGGAGATGTGGTAGAGGTAAATCCCAATTTAGCCAATAAGTGTTGCAAGGTTTGCATGTCCGAAGAATAAGAACTTGACACAGTAGATGACAAACCAGAACCACGAGGTAGTAAAGTAGACTTGCCATGAACCCCATTGTGAAGATACCGACACGCCTCACCAAAACGACAATGTCCCTTAGCAAACAAAAAACAAGGTTTGTTAACCTTTTCCAATGGATTAGACGAGCGCCGAGCATTATTGTTATTCGCCAACAAGACCATAGGAGAAGCAGATGTGACATCCACAAGCGTATCTTGAACCTTGGATTTCATACGCATCTCTTGCGTGGTTAACAAAGAACGAACCGTCTTGAAATCGGGAAAGGGTTCCCGACTGGCAATAACTGTAGAAATCACATCATACGCGTGTGGCAAACCTTCAAGTGCAAACGTAACAATATCATCGTTGCTAAGAGGAGAACCAAGACCAGCTAAGACCGAGATAATTGACTCAATTTTCGGAAAGTATACATCAATGGTTAAGTCCCCAAGCTTCAAATTCCATAGTTCCGCCTTCAAAGCCATAGCTCTTGGGGGTTTATTTTCTTGAAAAATCGTCTCAAGATATACCCACGCCTCTTTGGCAGTTGTGGGATTAAGTACAACCAAACGCTTTTGAAGATTTGAAGCAAGTGTGGAAAAGATCCAAGATCGAATAATAAAATCAACCTTGAGCCACTCCGGGTCCCTAGTCGGTGGTGTAGGAGGTGTAGTAGAGGAGGATGTGGGTGGATCAACAAGATGGTCCAATATGCCATAGCCATGGCAAAGATGAGAAAAATAATACACCCATGAGGAGTAATTCATCTCATCAACATCGAGTTTGATAGGCACAAAGGTGGTTAGATGATTCATAGCCATAAGTTTATCCAATAAGGTGAGAACCGGTGCGGGGGGAGTCGTATCAGCAGTCATGGTGAGGGTTTGTAGTATTCGAATAGTAAAGTAGGTTAATTAAAACCTCTAACAATGCAACTGCCTTTAACCAATTTAATAAAAACCAACCTATTACTAGTGGCCTCAATTTAATAATATAGTGTGATAATAAATCTTACCCAGGCCACTTGAAGAACAATAGCTTTGTGATGGATACAATTAATTTATCCCAAAGATTAATACTCCACTAACTCTTGGTAGTACCAATGAATAACCATGTAACACGTTAGCATACAACTTGCAGAATCTGGAAACAAAAACCTTAACGAGCAGTACCTTGAAATCGTAGAACAAACTGGAGCAAACAAACACGATCAAACAGTAGAACAAACTAAAGCAAACAAACAATGTCGACAACTCAGAAGGTCGACAAACGAAAACTGGAAACAACCGCCGACAACTCACACCTGTCGACAAACGAAAACTGAAAAACGGGATAGAAGCAGAAAGAAAAAATAATAAGCGACTAGGTTAGGTTTTGTTTTAGGGATGCGGAAGCAGTAAAAGGTTTATGGATCGTTTGTTAGGTTTGATACCATGTAGGAGAATATTATGAATCGTATATCTCATTCTGTTATGCCAATGACAATGTATATATAGTATACGATACAATACACATGGGCCATATGGGCCTATTACTAAGACCAACATCGTCTAACACTATCAACCACCACCTTCTACTTTAATTTATAAATGGGTGTTTATCCTTCAATTTAAACAAAACCCAAAAATCCCCAAATTTTATAAAAATTAAAACCCTAATTAACCAAAACATTTCATTTCAATTCGACAAATTAACACATTTTTTTTTGTAATTAAACAAATCTCAGGGTACCCCAGCAACACAATGTATAACACTCGATGCATATCCAGATGAATTGAATTATGAAATTTTAAAGAACGGTCTCGCAAACATGAAGGAACTTAGATTTCTTGAGGTGGTTTCCCCATATGCAGATGAAGATGAAGTTAGGAAGTGGAAGTTTGATGAAGATAGTCTACACCTTCCAAATGCCTTACGATTTCTGATGTGGAGTTATTATCCTTTTTCAAGTTTACCCAAAACATTTCAACCAAATAATCTTGTTGGACTTGAAATGCTTTGGAGCAATATGGTTAAACTTTGGAAAGATGGAGAAGAAAAGGTACATAGAATAATTAATTAATGGTTGATTCATTAATTGCTACTTTTATCTCTTTCCCTCTTTTGTTACTCATTACACCAAATGCCTTACGATTTCTGAAATGGGATTTTTATCCTTTTTTGTTGCTTATAACAGGCTTGTCCAAAGCTCAGGTTCCTAACGTTCACCTATTGTTTTAATTTGAGGACCCTTGACTTTAGTGTGGCTCCGAATCTTGAGACACTAATTCTTGAAGATTGTGATGATTTGGTAGAAGTTCATTTCCAGGTTACTCCAAATCTAAAGGAGTTACACATGCCTGCTGAATGTCCAAAACCCAGATCTCTCAACCTGAGTCATTTATGGGACTTGAGGACCCTTCACTTCGGGCTTACTCCAAATCTTGAAAGCTTAGATCTTTATGATACTCCTTGTTTGGTTGAAATTAATGATCCTGCATTATGTCTAAAAAAATTCTCCACTTAGGCATCTGTGATTGTGGGAGGTTTAGATCCTTTAAGTTTGACAAAAAGCTTGATTCACCTGAGGTTGCTACTTTATCTGAGTTACATCTAGTTGCAGATGCAGTTGATACAGATGATGCAGATGATACAGATGATGCAGATGATACAGGTATATGTGATCCCGGCAATACTTTGCCAGAGTTTAAGTTTACTTGTTACTATAAAGAAGACCCGGCTTCATCTTTTGGAAATCTTGAGAGGCTTATTTCTCTTGGTTTCGGAGCTCGCATAAACGTCGATTCTTTTTCAGATATTATCTGTGGTTTACAATGTTTGAGAAAGCTTACACTTAAAGGTGGTATTCCTGAAGCACCCAAGAACTTTGACCGGTTAGATTGTCTAGAGGAGCTAAGTTTGCGGTCTATAGATATTAAAACTCTTCCAGATAGTCTTTGTATGTTGAAACACCTGAAATCTCTTAGTGTGGTCCCACGAATGGCGCCACTTGTTGCTACAAAAGTTGGGCGCTCTTAGCTTGGGCTTGGGCTCTTGTATCAACTCACTTCTTAATGCTTGTGGACCTGCGCACTAAGAAAATAAACAAACACCGTTAGGCTTATCGTGGGATTGTCTCCCACGATTAGACTCCGGCGTGAGAGTAAGTAATCGGTTTTAGGTTCTCGTAAGGAGTTAGGGATTTTAGTAAATCGTACCTTGAATGAGAATCGTGTGATTCTATATATAGGGGCTAAGAAACCGTGTTTCTTGCTCCTTATTCTTCGCACGCGTAGTGCTTATCCGAGGTAAGGATATCTATTCCATGAATAGATAATCCTTATCGTGTACCCGGTGGGTTTGATTGGGCATTGGGCTTCGTGAGCCCAAGGCATTAATGCTGCGGCCCGTACCATTGTCATGGTAGCCCACTCGTGGTGGACTTAGGCGCGAGTAATGTTTATCATTTGGGCTCGTGGCCCAAGTATAGACTATACGTCATCATGTCCCCCCAGTCTAGTATGCATGGCTCGTAGCCGCGGAAGCTAGACTAATGTCTACAGCGGGAAGCGTGGCGGGAAAAAGTGAACATTTCCCGCCAATACTTAGGAACAATGTATGAAGTCCCTAAATATCAAGGGTCATGCTTCGTAAAATGGGGAGGGTGTCCACGTGTATCTCGTAAAACGGGAAAGTTGTTGTACTTGCTTGTGTTCCTAGCCACACGATCTGTGAGTGGGATCCACGTGGCTTCCCTTTTTAAGGTTTGTGATACTTATATAAGTACCGCCCCCTTTAGTCTTCCATCACACAGTGATATCATTTCTCCCATTCTAAAAATTTCACCAACCTTTCTTCTTCGTTCTTTCAACCCTTGTTAGGTAATTGCGCGTGCGCACTTTACTAATTTTGAAAAAATTCTATTTGAAAATGGTGAAGCAATTAGAGGATTTTCCCTCCGCGATGAGTGAGGATGATGTGCGTCAGTTCGCCTCTGACTACTTCATTCCTTTCGACGTGCATCCGGAGGCTCCCGATGCTAACGCGTGTATTGCCGATTTTCCCGCTGGGAAGATGGGTCTATACACGCGCTTTTTTGATTATGAAAATTATCGCATACCTATCTCCATGTTTCTCAGCGATTTGCTCCAGCATTATCAGCTGCACATATCGCAGCTGCACTGTTTAGGTGCGGCTAAGATAGCCAATTTTGAAATTAATTGCCGTTTAATGGCCATCACTTCGACCGTAGATTTATTCCGCGCGTTCTATCATTCCACCTGGTCAAACGGGTGGGTTACCTTTGCCAAGCGCCCAGGGCACTTGCAATGCTATACGGTGAAAGTAGACGCGTTGAGGAATTGGAGGGAGTATTTTTTCTGGGTAGATGATGCGGTGTTTCCGTCGCACTTTGGGTTTTATACCCAACAAGCGCTGCCGAGGGATGAGCGTCCTATCCCTGGTTCGTACAGTGTCGCGGACGCGGATACCATTGATCAGAACCGTATGCCTATTAATTCCTATCCTGAGGAGTTTTTGGTGCATATGGGTCTGAGCCGAAATTATTTTGATGGCCTTGGCGAGGTTCCAACTTTTATTGGTGCGGACAATCAGGGTGGGTGCTCGTCCCTTCTTGCATTTGTAAGTATGTCCTTTGTCTTATTTAAATAACTAAGTTGTGCTTGTTATTTTTCTTTGTTCTGCGCAGAGATGGATCTGTTCTCATTTGTGAAGCTGAAGGAGCCTAAGCAAGCGACCATTGGGGTGCGCCCACTGAGGGAAGGCGAGCAGCCCATATTGGAGGCTATGGCCGGGCACCTGACGGTTTTTGGAGCTGCTAGTGGTCCTTCCGCAGCTGTACTTGTGCCGCCCGTGCAGAGCGTGGCTCCTCCCGTGGAGTCTGTGCATTTGGAGGAGGCGCAGGCTGCATCTTCAGGAAGCATAGAGGTCTTGGAGGTTGGCGCGGAGAATTCGAAGCGCAAGGCAGAGGCTGGTAGCAGTGGCACCACCAAAAGGAGGCGTTACGTGATTGCCGATGAGGAGTCGTCTGCTGAGGGCGAGGGAGTTGTTGCTGGTGCGGGTAAGGATGCTGTGGAAGCCTCCCCACCGCGGTGAGTACTTTCCTTTACGCTTTCCTTTATTTTATATAACTTGACGTAACAATATCTAAGTTTTTCCTTTGATGCCTTTTTAGTGAGCCCGTTGAAGAGAAGGGTGATGCATCTTTGGAGGGCATGCACCCTACCCAGGAAGAGAGTGCGGATAGGGTAGCCAAGGTGGCTGAGGGCACTTCTGCTCAGGGGCTTCTGAAGGAGCTGGCTGTTACTGTTGAGCGTCAGGCTGAGCTTGTTGCTCGGTTAGGGGCGCAGCATATGAGGGAGAGCAGCTTGGTCGCGGAGAAAGACGCGAAGATTGAGCGTAACGCCAAGGCATATGCTGAGAAGATCGCTGGGGATAAGGTGAGTATGCTAGCCGACCTTAGGTATGCGAGGGCTAAGCTTAATCAGATAAAGGCTAAAGCGACCTGGTCGGTGGCATACCTTGATGGGAAGAGGGCTGAGCATCATGCCAGCATCCAGGAGTTCCAGGAGCGCATGGAGAAGATGATTGCGTTGCAAGAGGAGAAGCTGCGCGCCCTCAGTATAGAGTATGACAAGGAGCTGTATCCACACTTGATGTCTACTATAGCAGAGCGTAGGTACGAATAAATAGTTCCTTTTGCAACATTTGTTTTGTCATACTTATTGACATTTTATAACCCTTTTTTATCTTGTTGATGTAGGTGGATGATCAGTCACGGGCTGCGCTTGGCTGCTCTGGGTACGCTGGAGTCGCCATAGGTGGTGGAGGCCTTCGGCAAAGTGGTGGAGTGTGCCATGGAGCGTGGGAAGGCCCAGGCAATGGAGGAGCTGCATGAAGCCAAAGTTTTTACTACGGCGCTGACTGAGCTGCCTGGGTATAATGCAGATGCTTATAATGAGCTTCTGCAAGCTATGGAGGGGATGAAACTTCTGGAGCTTCCCTATATTGCGCGGCTGGAGCGCAACCAAGATCAGCCGATTAACGTGATCATGGCGGGTTTGACCCTGGAGCGCCATTCTTCGGAGGATGCTGAGGAAGAGCCGGACTTCTTTCTGAAACCTGACGAGTCACAGCTGCAGGTTCCAGTATTTGTGCAGCCGCGACACATGCTGAACCCGTTTGCTCTTGAGAAGGAAGTCCCTCTCAAGGAGGTTCTAGAGAAGCATGCGGAGAGGGCTGCCAAGAGGAAGGGTGTGAAGGGCAAGGCCATTATGTGTGGCATAGGTGCTGCGCACATCCCTAGGTCGGATGGGGTTCCTGTCAGCGTGCCCACCGTGTCGATCAAGGATGCGTTGACTCTAAGGAAGCTTCAAGAGGCGGAGAGTTCCGCCGCTCCAGAAGATAGTCCGGAACACCGTCATAGTATATAGGCTATTTTGTATCTTTGTATATTTATCATGTAAATAACAAGAAGTATCTTTTCTGTATAGTTGTTATCTTTTTATGTAAAAAAGTTCAACTAAGATGTTTTACTCGGAATTAAATTAAGTGCGTAGCTTAAAATAAATTATGAGTGACCAAGAATCTTGGCTCGTTTTTTGTGTAATGTATTTAAATTAAGTGCGTGGCTTAAGATAAACTATAAACTTGCACTGTTTGCTAAGTTTGACCAAGTGTCTTGGCTCGTGAAAGTGCGTGACTTCAAGAAATATACTTGCATTGTTTGCTAAGTTTGACCAAGTGTCTTGGCTCGTTATTTGCTAAACTTGTACAGTGTACTTAATAGTTGCGCATCCGTCGTGGGGTGTGCAAGAGAAACTTACTTCAACGTCTTGTAAGTAAGGCGCTTAGCAAGGGTGCGTGCCTGTCGTGGGGTGCGCACGGATACGTGATCCAATGTTGATGGGTTTGCAACCCTCTTACTCAACGAGTAAATTAGTAGGTTAACTCTTCCTTTCTGCCATCGTGTGGTCTTAATAGGTGCATGCACGCCTCGTGGGCAAAGTATAACAATATTGTAACATGATAAAAATGTATTCAATAAAGTAAATTGTGTTATGGAGTTAGCTAGAAACTATAACGTTTTATTAATACTTTCAAGTGTGAAAATAAAAATACAATTCCTAAAAAACAAAAGAAATTTTAAAAAACAAACATTTATTGGGCACGTACTAGAGTGCAAGTATGTCTGTTTGTGGGCCGTAGCCTTTCCTAGAGATAGCATTTCTTCAGATTGCAAATGTTCCAGGTGCGCTGTAGTTCGTGACCATCCATGTTGCGCAGCCTGTATGCACCATTACCTAGTGCGTCTGTGACCTCGTAAGGTCCTTCCCATTTGGGTCCGAGTTTGCCTGTGTCCTCTGCGTGGCTCGCGTCATTGGCGCGGTACACAAAGTCTCCTGGCCTGAAAGAAGTGTGTTTGACTTTTGAATCATAATACTTCTTCATTTTTGCTTTGGTCTTTGCTTCTCGGATAGATGCGCGTTCGCGCCTTTCTTCCAGCAAGTCTAAGTCGATGCGCCGTTCTTCATCATTTGTCATGACGTTTACCTTCGCGGTGCGGATGGTTGGCATTCCGATTTCGGCTGGTATGACGGCTTCTGTTCCATAGACAAGGGAGAATGGTGTGTCTCCTGTGCTGGTTTTTATTGATGTGCGGTGTGCCCATAAGACATGCGATAATTCCTCTACCCATTTGCCTTTGTGTCTATCAAGGCGCGCTTTGATTCCTTCGCCTAGACTGCGATTTGCGCGCTCTACCAGACCATTGGTTTGCGGGTGTTTTACTGAGGCGAAGTGTTGTGTGATATTTAATTGTGCGCACCAGTCTTTGAATTGGTTGTCGCAGAATTGCTTCCCATTATCTGAGATGATTTCCCCCGGTAGTCCGAAGCGACACACAATGTTATCCCACACAAATCGTTTAACCTGATTGCCAGTGATGTTCACTACTGCTTTCGCCTCGATCCACTTTGTGAAGTAGTCGATGGCTACAATGAGAAATTTTATCCCTCCCGCTGCAACTGGGAAGGGGCCTGCAATGTCAATGCCCCACTTATAGAATGGCCATGGTGAGGTAATGGGGGTTAACTCTTGTTGTGGTTGGTGTGGTATTGGCCTGTGCACTTGGCAATTGTTACATTTTTTGATCATATCTCGCGCGTCGCGATGCATAGTAGGCCAATAATACCTCGAGCGCAGTGCGCGCGCCACCACGGACCGTGGTCCTGAGTGCATGGCACATGATCCCGCATGAATTTCTCGGAGAACATAATCTGCTTGGAGAGGTCCAACACATCTGAGCCAAGGTTGTAAGAAGGAACGTCGATATAGGATGTTATTTCGTAATTCGAACTTCTGCACCGTGCGCCGTACCCTTCGAGCGTCCTTTTGTTCTTGTGGTAAGATCCCTTTGCTTATAAAGTCGATGATAGGTGTCATCCACGTGGGATATCGTTCTTCTATTACCGTGGATACTTCCATCTCCAAGATTGATTTGTTTTTTAGTGTTTCTACCAAGACCTGTTTTGATAGGTGCGCAAAGCTTGTAGACGCGATCTTGCTGAGCGCGTCAGCCTTTATGTTGTCTCCTCTAGGTACCTGTTTGATTGTGAACCTATCGAAGCTTTGTATCAAGGACTTGGTCTTTTCAAGGTATTGGATCATGTGTTCATCTTTGGCTATATATTCGCCTAACACGTGGTTAGCTACTAGCCTGGAGTCTACATTTGCTTCTAGGTTGCGTACACCCATTTGTATTGCAATACGTAGTCCAGCGAGTAGTGCTTCGTATGCTGCCTCATAGTTTGTGGCTGTGAATTCGAAGCGCAGTGCGTAGGTGAATTCTGTCCCTTCTGGGTCGGTAAGAATAAGACCTGCGCCTGATCCATCTGCGCATGATGATCCATCTGTGAACAGAATCCATGGTTCTGTCAACTCTATCTTGCTTGTTGCAAGTGGAGTATCAGTATCTGGCTTTTCAACGATGAAATCGGCTAGTATTTGTCCCTTGATTGCAGTGCGGGGTCTGTATGAGATGTTGTACTCACCTAAAAATACACTCCACTTTTGTAGCCGCCCTGATGCGTCAGGTTTGGAAATAACCTGCTTGATGGGTTGGTCTGTAATGACAGCTATTGGGTGCGCCTGAAAGTATATGCGCAGTCTTTTGGCTGCGAATACTAGGGCTAAGACCAGTTTTTCCATAGCGCTGTAGTTAGTTTCCGTCTTTTTCAATGCTTTGCTCACAAAATATATGGGAGTTTGAACGGAGTTTCTATCTGTTAGTAGGACTGCGCTGACTGCTCCATGGGTTGCCGATAAATACATAATCAGTTCTTCCTCTGGTCGCGGTGCGACAAGTTTGGGAAGAGATGCCAGTTAATGTTTTAGTTGTTGGAAAGCTTCCTCTGCTTCCTCTGTCCAGCGAAAATCTCCCTTTTTCGTACACTTCGTGAGTGTTTTAAAGAGGGGGAGTGATTTGTCTGCGGACTTGGATAAGAAACGGTTTAGCCCTACAAGCTTTCTATTTAGTGATTGGACTTCTTTTAGTGTGCGTGGCGAGGGGAGATCGATGACAGCTTTTGTCTTTTCAGGGCAAGGTTTGATACCATCTAGTTCAATTAAGTACCCGAGGAACATACCTTCTGATGCACCAAATGTGCATTTTTTGGGATTCTGCTTCATGTTTATCCTTTCCAACGTTTTGAACGTTTCCTCGATGTCGCGCACTAATTCTTCTTCTGTGTGGCTTTTTATGACAAGGTCGTCCACGTATACCTCTAAGTTGCGCCCCACCTGCTTTTCAAAAGCTGTGTCTACTAGTCGCTGGTAGGTTGCGCCAGTGTTCTTTAGACCGAAGGGCATTTTTGTGTAGCAGTAGACTCCTTGACTTGTGTGGAAAGCTATTTTTTCTTCGTCCTCCACGGCCATCTGAATTTGATGGTATCCCTTATATGCATCTAAGAAGCATTTGAGGGGATATCCGCACAGAGATTCGACCTTCCAATCTATTTCTGGCAGTGGGTAGCAGTCCTGTGGACATGCTTTGTTGAGGTCCGTGAAGTCCACGCACATCCTCCAACTGCCATCACTTTTCTTTACCATCACTAGGTTAGAAAGCCAATCGTGATAGTAGACTTCGCGCATAATACCTGCATCCACAAGTTTGTGAACCTCTTCCAGAATAACCTTTGCGCGATCCGGAGCTTGGCCGCGCTTCTTTTGTCTTATTGGGGAATATCCTTGTCGGATTTGCAGCTTGTGCTCCGTAATAGAGCGTGGCACTCCGGTCATATGCTTTGGTTCCCACGCAAAGATGCTTAGGTTCCTTTGCAAGAGTGCGCATACAGCTGCTTTACCTTTGTCAGATAAAGATCCTCCAATCGATACATGTTGGTCTGGGTAGTCAGGATGAATAGCGACCTTTAAGTTTGGTACTTTTGTTGTGCGCTGCTCTGGGATATGATCCTCCTCACTCACTACCACGTTGCATTCTTTAGGAGGTACCGTGGTATTGTAGAGGGTCACAATTCCTCCTTCTACTGGGAATTTTAGCATTCTGTGTGCTGTGGATGGTACCGCACGCATGGATGATATTCCAGGTCTCCCAATGATACCATTGTATGGTGAGGGAGACTTGATAACCATGAAGTTAATCCATGTCGTTGTGGAGTGTTGTTCATCTCCCACGACTACGAGTAGGCGTAATTGTCCTATAGGCCATATCTTTTCTCCCGTGAAACCAGTTAATGACGTCGCGGCTGGTATCAACTGGTTTTGTATCTCGGGTTTTAGCCTTTTGAAGCAGTGTTCGTATAAGATACTGCGGATGCTCCTCCATCGATGTACATTCGGCGGATATCGTGACCCCCGGTATGTATTTCAATGGTTAATGGCTCTACTACTGCATTGTCCGCAGTTATAGTGGGGAAGGATATCTCTTTCTTTGAGGAGAATTTTTGGCTAACTTTCTGTTTTGTTTTGCGCTGCCATGATTGTATCATGTAGATGATAGCAGCCTTATCCTTTTGGGGCTCTTTTGTGGCTCCAATCTTTTGCCTATCCTTCCCTTCTTTGATGCTTTTCACGAGGTGATCCATTCTGCCTTCCTTTACTAATTTTTTGATTAGCTGTTTTAGCTGGACACACTCGTTGGTGGTGTGGCCTTTTTGGCCATGGTAGTCGCAGTACCCACTCCCTATGCGCTTGTTTTCTGCGGTGCGCATTGGTGCGGGTTTTGGGAAGTTCGCCCCTTCTGTCGCAAATATCTCGCTTGGAGTTTTTGTGAGGGGGTATATTTGTCATTACCTTGCCCACTTCCCTGACCGCGGTAATTCTTGCCGCGATTATTGCCTTGATCATTGGATTGTCTCCTAGGGTGCTCTTGTTGCTTATAGCTTGAGTAGCCTTTTTTACTATCCGCGGCCGCTGCTTCTCCTTGGATGAAGGATCTAGTGCGCTTTGCTAGCTCATCAAAGTTCTTATCATTTAGCTTCCGTATAAGCTCTGGGTTATTGATCCCATTCATGAATCCTGAGATTTTTAGTACCTCAGGGCATGCTTTGATTTGCATGCATTCATCCTTGAAGCGCTCCATGAAAGCGCCTGTGGATTCCCCTTGACGTTGCTTTACCCTGGCTAATTCCACAGGGTTTTTTGCACACTTCTTTCGTTGCGTGAAGTTTAGGCGGAATGCCTTTCGCAACTCTTCGAATCCATTAATGCTTCGTCGTGGAAGCTGGTTGAACCATGTTCGCGCATTCCCTACGAGGGTAGAATTAAACATGTGGCACCACACGGGTTGTGGCCAATTTTCGATAGCAGCCGCTGACTCGAAAATTTTTAGGTGATCATCAGGGTCACCCGTTCCATCATATGTTTTCACATTAGTAGGCATACGCCTTTTCTTGCGATCAGAGTAATCGCTGATGCGTCTTGTGAACGCGTCAACTTTTTGACGGCGCCAAGGAAGGGATAAGTCTTCATCCTTTTCCTCGCGACGTTTTCCTTTGGATTTCCAGTGCCCTGTCTCTTTGTCCTCATTGTCCGAGGAATCACTAGAATAGGAATTATTTTTTCTGTGGCGCTTGCGCCGGTTTTTATCAGAGGAAGAGTTTGAGGGGCTTTCACTTGGGGAGTGTCTCCTTCCCAATCTGTTGTGAACTCTCTGTCTTCCGAATTTGGAGGAGCCTGCGCTTGGCGATCGTGATTGTCCAAGTCTGTCTTCTGTTCTCCTACTACCAAGCCTGGTATAGATGTCGGAGCGCCTCTCATCACCTTCGTATTCCTCCGAATATTGGAAGTTAGGCGGCGTACCGAGTCTGTCGTGGACATTGGTGCGCCTTTCGCTGCGTTCGCGCTCATGATGGCGCGGTGGAGATCTTTCTGGGCCAAAATTTAGCCTGATCTTCTTCTTGCTTCATCTCGCATGAGATTACTTAGAGCTTCGTAGTGTTGCGACACGAAGTTGTTTAACATCAACTCAGGAGCCTCTTCTTCCGCTGCAAGAATTTCTCTTTCAGCCTGAAGTTCCCTCTCACGATTAGGTGCGTTTGGCGGTGTAGTGTTGTCCACTATAGGTACCGTTTGATGAGGCGTGGCGAAGAGGGTGCGCTGGAGATCATCAGCGTTTGTAACCACCGTAGCGGCTTGGGCGACTTCCAAGGGTAATTCCACTGTGGTGGGAATTGGAGTTATCTCTGGTTGACCAGCCGTACTGGTCATTCTGTAGATTAACCCTGAAGTCAAGCTTTTGTGCTTCTTCTTATGCGAGTCGTCTCGAGTTTTATCTTGCTGCGGGGTCCGCTGCCCTGAGTTCTTGTTTTTCGTCATTCTAGTATCAAGTTCTTAGTGTGGTCCCACGGATGGCGCCACTTGTTGCTACAAAAGTTGGGCGCTCTTAGCTTGGGCTTGGGCTCTTGTATCAACTCACTTCTTAATGCTTGTGGACCTGCGCACTAAGAAAATAAACAAACACCGTTAGGCTTATCGTGGGATTGTCTCCCACGATTAGACTCCGGCGTGAGAGTAAGTAATCGGTTTTAGGTTCTCGTAAGGAGTTAGGGATTTTAGTAAATCGTACCTTGAATGAGAATCGTGTGATTCTATATATAGGGGCTAAGAAACTGTGTTTCTTGCTCCTTACTCTTCGCACGCGTAGTGCTTATCCGAGGTAAGGATATCTATTCCATGAATAGATAATCCTTATCGTGTACCCGGTGGGTTTGATTGGGCATTGGGCTTCGTGAGCCCAAGGCATTAATGCTGCGGCCCGTACCATTGTCATGGTAGACCACTCGTGGTGGACTTAGGCGCGAGTAATGTTTATCATTTGGGCTCGTGGCCCAAGTATAGACTATACGTCATCAAGGATATTGGCAGATTACAATGTTTGGAGAAGCTCATTGTAAAGGATTGCATATTTTTACGAGATATTCCTAACAGCATCTGTGAGATGGATTGTCTGGAATATTTAGATCTCACTGGTTGTATTCGAATTGAGGAATTTCTTGATGAAATTGGACGTTTAGAATGCTTGAAAGAGTTGGATATAACAGGTACAGGCATAACTCGTCTTCCAAAGAGCATTTATCAGTTGAAAGGTCTGCGTATTATTGATGATGATGATGATGATAGTAATGGTGATGATGATGATGACGACGGCGATGATGGTGATAATGTTGATGATGATGTCGAGGATGTTGATGAGTATGGTGATGATGATGATATGAGTGCAGGCTCACCAAAGGCCAAAAGAATTATTTCACCAGGTACTCTCAGTTTTCTAATAATATGTGTTACTTTAGAGGAATTTCAAAATTAGGGTCAATAATTAAGATATTTTCTGCCCATGATGCATGTTTTACTGTTGATCCTAACAATGAAACCGTTTCCTGAAATTAGGCAGGTCTGATGACCGGGAAGATCAGCACAAAAGGTGATTTACCCAACTACATGCTAATTAATTAGTTTATTTGCAATGACAAACTCAATAATCCCTAACTAAACATTACTTGTTTATTTTCATGTGCTTAGGGTATGTATAACTAAAGGATGATGTGCTCAATAATGAACTTGATGTTTAATGTCTGTTCTCACTGGTTAGCTTCTGGCTCAATCAATTATCCCATCGACATCAAGGTCTTAGATTATTTTGATATCTACAGTTCAAAGGCTTCATTTCTAATAGATTTGAAGGGTTGTTGGTCATCAATAGGATAGTTGTATCAACATGAATTTTTAAAAGTAGGATTATATCTGTTGTTTTATGTAAAACTTACCACTTTGAAGCATTCCGAATTGAAGTTAAATTTTTTTATGAATTGCAGTTTACATAGTTGACTTCTTTATGATAAAATAGAAGGTTCTTTTCTTAGTTATTTACTCATATCATCAAGAATCTCAATTTCATAAAATATGTTATATGCATAGGGATGAAGTCATGAAACTATTGAACATAAAAATACTTGACTTTTTAGTCAAACTACTCACTTTCATCAAATTCAACAAGTTTTACATGGAATTGTATCAAAGGGCGTATTTGTGAGTGTTTACTGGATCTTTTGAACCTATTTAACATGTTTTAGCAATCATTAAATGTTATTGATCACATTCTTAGTACTTTTAGACAGCTTTGAGAATTTGTTTGCTTTATTTTTCAGACATTATATTTCAAACTGAAAGTTGCCCCTTTGTATAATCTTGTCAAAATTGTGTACCTTCATTTTAGGACATCAATATCACCTTCAATGTTTTTTTTATCCGACATGAAATCAACTTAGAGTTTGAATTTATATACGATCAGTTCATGGATTTCAGCCAACAGCATTGACCATTTCAGAAAGTCAAACTGCAATCGTATTGAAAATGGTGGCCTTTTAATGCAAGATTGGATAGTATCATGTTATAAATAAACTCAGTAAGGGCATAAGGCGTCATAAGTGATTTGATTATCATGAACCACAAGTATCATTTACATGTGTTGCAATTAAAACTTTAATATACGATACAATATTAATGTCATAATCACAATACAACGGTAGATACATTTCTTCATCTCTATGGCATATTCCTATTGAACTGACGAAGAGATGTTATATTTAGAAAATTTCAGATGTCGATGGATAGAAATGTGTGTTAATATGTTATTTTTGTTTACATTGTTGATCGTTTTCATAATGAACTCGATGTTCGATCTCGAGGCCTTGCATTGGGGTCAATCAGTTTTGGGATTTCAACCTCAACTTCCCTGTTGTTATCGTCCTACAGAAGATATCAATAGTTCAAACTTCAAAGGCTTTTTAGTTCAACAGATTTGAAGGGTCATCAACAGGAGAGTTGCATCAACATGAAGAAGCTGTTAATAGTATATATGATTGATTTTGTTTTCTGTCCTACTTTATATTAATCAGAAATGAAGCTAGATAATTTAAGTGTTGACTTCTGAATATGGTGGGGTTTGATAAAGATATTGGCAATAATCATTTTATAACTAGATACACGAAGTTTTTTCTAGCTTTTTTCTTAATGAATATGGTTGGGTTCGACTGGCTTTTATTGAAGTTACTGAATGTTTTTCCGTACTAACAAAATATCAAAACATTATTTTGAAGCTTGTCATATTCAAGGTTTGAGTTAATAAGTTAATGCATGATGTTCAGCTTACAGAGTTGACTTCTTCAGAAAGTCAAACTGCTATCTTGATGAAAATGGTAGAATGTTGATACGAGTTTGAATATAATCATGGTAGATTGTTCAAGTGATAAACTTATCATAACCATGTTTCAATTTGTACAAATATGTTCTAAATTAGTAATGGTGGTGTTCAAGTTTTGGTTTATATACTTTGGAGACAAGGTTTTCATATTTAAGTTTAACAATTTTTGGCCTACTAGCCTGACAAGTTTATGATTTTGGTCCCATTTTTAAAATTTTTATTATCTAATCAGATGAGAGTCATTATGTTTTGGAAGACTATACAATAATCATAGTGTTTGACTTTATAGTCAACTTATTGACTGTACATCTGATTCGGTGAGCTTTTTTTCTTCTTCATGAAACTGATTAGTTCTTTCGTGTTAACCACATCTTAAGTTGATAAAACCATTAACTGGTAAATGTTATAAGAACTGAAAATGTTACAAGGATCAAAAGATGACCCGGGAGAAAATTAAGTTTCATTTGGTCGAGTTTTGGTTTTCACACTTTGGCCACAAGAATTCAAACATAAAGTTTTATTATTTGCACTTTGTGGCTGCCAACTACTAAAAATAGCTTCAAAGTTAGTCAAACAGGTAGCAAATTCTTATAAGTTGCAAATCAGTGAAAGATTGACTATTGAGTCAAACTATTGACTTTTTAATGTTCAATTTGCAAAAATATAGTCTATAATGAGTTGAAATCAGTGAAAGATTGACTTTTGAGTCGAACTATTGACTTTTGAATGGATTTCATTCTCTATGGAAGCACATATGATATATTATATATAGTGTTTACTGGTACTAAAAAAGCTACTAAACATGTTTCAGGAATATGAAGCTACTTTACTGTGAGTGATATGTGAAAATCCATTTTCCGACAGAATTTGAACTCAGGAACAAGGGATGCAGTTATCAAGTAAAACAACATTACTTATTTTTCCATGTGGGACGGCGGGTTATAAGGGCGGTAAGAAAATAAGTTAAATTAGTACAATATTACTTATTTGTTTTTGTACTGTTGCCTTATGTTTCTTACTGTTGGGCTACAAAATATAGAATGTAGTATTTTGATAACAGTTTAGTGAGAATAGTATCACCACATGGACTCAAAGTTGACTTTTAAAGGTCAAATTAAAGGTTGTGTAATATAAACATTGAAAGTTTGAAACATGCTACTGATACATGAAATTTAGTATCTTACATAACTGAAAACGGTTTGTTACCGACATGGCATACAATGATGTAAAATTTTAATTAGTTGATAGTTGTATTTAGGAGTTAAGTTAACATAATCTTAGGTTAATTAATATTCATATTGTTCTTATTTGTCGGATTGCTTAAAGAAATTGAAGGTTGATTTTATGTGTTTATGGTGTCGGGATATTAACTGGGTCCAAAACGGGTCAAGAAGATGATCTAAAACAGTAAGTTTATATATTTTGAAATTTGCTGCTTAGTGCTTAGTACGGAGTGTTAAAATTTACTTATTGGGTTAGTATAGTACTGGAAGTAGAAATTAATACACTGAAATTAAAATTTACTAGTACTGCTTAGTCCTCTCAAACTATATTTAGTTTCTTAATAGCCAACAGGTAACACAATCGTTTTGCAAAGATATAAAAAACACAGGGCTTGACCTTCCAATCCCATAGTTGAATATAGTTTACTACTTCATTTATGAAAATGGCAGCTACTCAGTAACTTGTTAACATGTTTGATTCTGAATCATGATGTGTAGTTGGATATCTTTCATATGCAGTTTTTAGCAATTTTAAAGAAATATCCAATTGATAAATTCTAAAAAATTAACGATAGTTGAGTTGAGCTTTAAACTAATTTGTGGTATCATTTATTGCTTGTAGTTCTTATAGATGACTAGTTGGATACCCGCGCACAGCGGCGGCGATAAACATAGTTATATTATAATATAGTAAACGAATTGATAGCCCAATTTTTCCCGCAATTCCCTACCTGCTTAATGAATTCGTTTCACAACACTCCGAATATGTTAGTTGTATTTATTTGCTTGGGTTTCCCATTGTTTTCCCGTGACACTATTATTCCCGCGTATAGAAAGTGTGACAACTGGCAAAATAGGGAGCCGTTTTTAAAACCCGCATTACATTAAAAATTATAACTTGGGAATATTTGAAAAGTTTATTGTGACGAGATATTTTACGAACGTTGGTACGTGATTTTTAATCGTACGATATTTATGGGATTTGATTATTTAATTATGGTTTGGTTTGATTCAGTCGTGATGATTTATTTTGAGATCATTATTTTGGCACTACATTGACTCCGGCACTAGGAATAACCTAACAAAATTTAATATTTTGAATTTACGATTTGGGTATATATTGATGGAACGTGTCTTGGAATTTTAATTATTGGGAACGAGTTGGTTTGAGAATGTTGAGATATTTTGAAAGGTTTTCGGGTTTGGTCATTGTGTCTACTTAACTGGCCATCTAATCCCCACACCATTTCTATTATTATTATTATTGTTGTTATTTAAAAAGAAAGAAAAGAAGGAAAATAAAAATATTAAGAGTGACTACAAAATCGTCCCATGTGATCTCTTGGTACTCACACAAACACAAACCATATCATCACCATTTCACCTCTCTCTCCCTTTAATATCAAAAACCCTAGCCGCCCCATAAACTCCGGCCACCACTGCCGCTCCACCGCCGACCACCACACCACACGACCACCACAAATAAACTCCCCATGTCATCCTCTATTCGATCTACCTCTACACGCGCCCAAACTCGTGTGTTTTGATCTTGATAATAACCTAACGCGCCCCTAGTTCTTGTGTTGTCAACATCCCAACGTTTTGTGCAACAAAAAGGTAAAGGTGTGACCGAGTCACACTCCCTTGTGACTCGGTATTGTTGAAACCGTGACTCTTAGTCGCGGATTACAATCTTTCTTGACTCGGTTCGAATATAAAATGATGGGGAAATGATGTTTTTAATATAGAAACGAGTTTGGTATCCGGGTTTGGCATTTCTTGCGGAGTTCGATCGAAACCGTGAGCTTTGGCTCACGGCCTGGTGTTATTGTCAAGCCCTTGTGGTTCTTTTGATGTTTTGATACTCTTTGTTTTGGTAGCAAGGGAGTTGGATTATATGGAGTCGGATTTTTGGTTTATATCTTGGTTGCGATATGGATGCTTGGTGTTGTCCTTGTGTTGCCGCGACCCAAAGGGGTCCGTTTGGCAGTTTTGGTGTACTCATTTGAGCCTAGCTGAGGCCCTTGTGGTCTTGGATATTGAGTCATCTTGACTCGTGGTCTAGCCGAGACCCAAATGGGTCTCTTGGCACGGATTTGACTTGGTAAGTCGACCCAGATTTCGTGAATTACTTGGCGGTCCTATTTGGTTTCCTGATGTTCTTATTGTTGTTATTATTGTTAATTGTTGATGTTGGGATATATTGCTTTTGGTACTATGATGTTATCGTCGTTACTTTGGAGCCGAGATTGAAATGGTATCATGAGTTATATTGTGGAGTTGTGTTGACGAGATGGTATTGGGGACCGATTGTGACGGTCAATTAGATGACGGAGATAGGTTAGTCGGGTGCCGTAGTCGGACCCTCATGTTGTAGCACGTGGAATTGAGATTGATTTGGACGGATACCAAACGTCGAATTTCAAATTAATATATGAGGATAATTTGAGAAATGGATATTTTTGGAAAGTAAAAATGGAATACGTTCGGGATTGGGAATATTTGATTTTTGAGGAAATGATTCTGAACGAGTTTGATATTGTTAGGAAGTGCCGAGTCTGTAGTTGCCGTTACATGAGTTACTTGAGTTTGCTTACGTCTTTCATCTATTGATTTCTTTTGAGGATTTGCTGGACATGAGGTGAGTCATAGCCCCACTTTTACTCTTGAACTTTGTTTTCAATACTTGGGGTGAGAAACGTGCAAATGTTTTATGCGGACTATTATCGCTTTATTTATTTAAAACTTTCGTTGCGTGAAGTTTAGGCGGAATGCCTTTCGCAACTCTTCGAATCCATTAATGCTTCGTCGTGGAAGCTGGTTGAACCATGTTCGCGCATTCCCTACGAGGGTAGAATTAAACATGTGGCACCACACGGGTTGTGGCCAATTTTCGATAGCAGCCGCTGACTCGAAAATTTTTAGGTGATCATCAGGGTCACCCGTTCCATCATATGTTTTCACATTAGTAGGCATACACCTTTTCTTGCGATCAGAGTAATCGCTGATGCGTCTTGTGAACGCGTCAACTTTTTGACGGCGCCAAGGAAGGGATAAGTCTTCATCCTTTTCCTCGCGACGTTTTCCTCTGGATTTCCAGTGCCCTGTCTCTTTGTCCTCATTGTCCGAGGAATCACTAGAATAGGAATTATTTTTTCTGTGGCGCTTGCGCCGGTTTTTATCAGAGGAAGAGTTTGAGGGGCTTTCACTTGGGGAGTGTCTCCTTCCCAATCTGTTGTGAACTCTCCGTCTTCCGAATTTGGAGGAGCCTGCGCTTGGCGATCGTGATTGTCCAAGTCTGTCTTCTGTTCTCCTACTACCAAGCCTGGTATAGATGTCGGAGCGCCTCTCATCACCTTCGTATTCCTCCGAATATTGGAAGTTAGGCGGCGTACCGAGTCTGTCGTGGACATTGGTGCGCCTTTCGCTGCGTTCGCGCTCATGATGGCGCGGTGGAGATCTTTCTGGGCCAAAATTTAGCCTGATCTTCTTCTTGCTTCATCTCGCATGAGATTACTTAGAGCTTCGTAGTGTTGCGACACGAAGTTGTTTAACATCAACTCAGGAGCCTCTTCTTCCGCTGCAAGAATTTCTCTTTCAGCCTGAAGTTCCCTCTCACGATTAGGTGCGTTTGGCGGTGTAGTGTTGTCCACTATAGGTACCGTTTGATGAGGCGTGGCGAAGAGGGTGCGCTGGAGATCATCAGCGTTTGTAACCACCGTAGCGGCTTGGGCGACTTCCAAGGGTAATTCCACTGTGGTGGGAATTGGAGTTATCTCTGGTTGACCAGCCGTACTGGTCATTCTGTAGATTAACCCTGAAGTCAAGCTTTTGTGCTTCTTCTTATGCGAGTCGTCTCGAGTTTTATCTTGCTGCGGGGTCCGCTGCCCTGAGTTCTTGTTTTTCGTCATTCTAGTATCAAGTTCTTAGTGTGGTCCCACGGATGGCGCCACTTGTTGCTACAAAAGTTGGGCGCTCTTAGCTTGGGCTTGGGCTCTTGTATCAACTCACTTCTTAATGCTTGTGGACCTGCGCACTAAGAAAATAAACAAACACCGTTAGGCTTATCGTGGGATTGTCTCCCACGATTAGACTCCGGCGTGAGAGTAAGTAATCGGTTTTAGGTTCTCGTAAGGAGTTAGGGATTTTAGTAAATCGTACCTTGAATGAGAATCGTGTGATTCTATATATAGGGGCTAAGAAACTGTGTTTCTTGCTCCTTACTATTCGCACGCGTAGTGCTTATCCGAGGTAAGGATATCTATTCCATGAATAGATAATCCTTATCGTGTACCCGGTGGGTTTGATTGGGCATTGGGCTTCGTGAGCCCAAGGCATTAATGCTGCGGCCCGTACCATTGTCATGGTAGACCACTCGTGGTGGACTTAGGCGCGAGTAATGTTTATCATTTGGGCTCGTGGCCCAAGTATAGACTATACGTCATCAAGGATATTGGCAGATTACAATGTTTGGAGAAGCTCATTGTAAAGGATTGCATATTTTTACGAGATATTCCTAACAGCATCTGTGAGATGGATTGTCTGGAATATTTAGATCTCACTGGTTGTATTCGAATTGAGGAATTTCTTGATGAAATTGGACGTTTAGAATGCTTGAAAGAGTTGGATATAACAGGTACAGGCATAACTCGTCTTCCAAAGAGCATTTATCAGTTGAAAGGTCTGCGTATTATTGATGATGATGATGATGATAGTAATGGTGATGATGATGATGACGACGGCGATGATGGTGATAATGTTGATGATGATGTCGAGGATGTTGATGAGTATGGTGATGATGATGATATGAGTGCAGGCTCACCAAAGGCCAAAAGAATTATTTCACCAGGTACTCTCAGTTTTCTAATAATATGTGTTACTTTAGAGGAATTTCAAAATTAGGGTCAATAATTAAGATATTTTCTGCCCATGATGCATGTTTTACTGTTGATCCTAACAATGAAACCGTTTCCTGAAATTAGGCAGGTCTGATGACCGGGAAGATCAGCACAAAAGGTGATTTACCCAACTACATGCTAATTAATTAGTTTATTTGCAATGACAAACTCAATAATCCCTAACTAAACATTACTTGTTTATTTTCATGTGCTTAGGGTATGTATAACTAAAGGATGATGTGCTCAATAATGAACTTGATGTTTAATGTCTGTTCTCACTGGTTAGCTTCTGGCTCAATCAATTATCCCATCGACATCAAGGTCTTAGATTATTTTGATATCTACAGTTCAAAGGCTTCATTTCTAATAGATTTGAAGGGTTGTTGGTCATCAATAGGATAGTTGTATCAACATGAATTTTTAAAAGTAGGATTATATCTGTTGTTTTATGTAAAACTTACCACTTTGAAGCATTCCGAATTGAAGTTAAATTTTTTTATGAATTGCAGTTTACATAGTTGACTTCTTTATGATAAAATAGAAGGTTCTTTTCTTAGTTATTTACTCATATCATCAAGAATCTCAATTTCATAAAATATGTTATATGCATAGGGATGAAGTCATGAAACTATTGAACATAAAAATACTTGACTTTTTAGTCAAACTACTCACTTTCATCAAATTCAACAAGTTTTACATGGAATTGTATCAAAGGGCGTATTTGTGAGTGTTTACTGGATCTTTTGAACCTATTTAACATGTTTTAGCAATCATTAAATGTTATTGATCACATTCTTAGTACTTTTAGACAGCTTTGAGAATTTGTTTGCTTTATTTTTCAGACATTATATTTCAAACTGAAAGTTGCCCCTTTGTATAATCTTGTCAAAATTGTGTACCTTCATTTTAGGACATCAATATCACCTTCAATGTTTTTTTTATCCGACATGAAATCAACTTAGAGTTTGAATTTATATACGATCAGTTCATGGATTTCAGCCAACAGCATTGACCATTTCAGAAAGTCAAACTGCAATCGTATTGAAAATGGTGGCCTTTTAATGCAAGATTGGATAGTATCATGTTATAAATAAACTCAGTAAGGGCATAAGGCGTCATAAGTGATTTGATTATCATGAACCACAAGTATCATTTACATGTGTTGCAATTAAAACTTTAATATACGATACAATATTAATGTCATAATCACAATACAACGGTAGATACATTTCTTCATCTCTATGGCATATTCCTATTGAACTGACGAAGAGATGTTATATTTAGAAAATTTCAGATGTCGATGGATAGAAATGTGTGTTAATATGTTATTTTTGTTTACATTGTTGATCGTTTTCATAATGAACTCGATGTTCGATCTCGAGGCCTTGCATTGGGGTCAATCAGTTTTGGGATTTCAACCTCAACTTCCCTGTTGTTATCGTCCTACAGAAGATATCAATAGTTCAAACTTCAAAGGCTTTTTAGTTCAACAGATTTGAAGGGTCATCAACAGGAGAGTTGCATCAACATGAAGAAGCTGTTAATAGTATATATGATTGATTTTGTTTTCTGTCCTACTTTATATTAATCAGAAATGAAGCTAGATAATTTAAGTGTTGACTTCTGAATATGGTGGGGTTTGATAAAGATATTGGCAATAATCATTTTATAACTAGATACACGAAGTTTTTTCTAGCTTTTTTCTTAATGAATATGGTTGGGTTCGACTGGCTTTTATTGAAGTTACTGAATGTTTTTCCGTACTAACAAAATATCAAAACATTATTTTGAAGCTTGTCATATTCAAGGTTTGAGTTAATAAGTTAATGCATGATGTTCAGCTTACAGAGTTGACTTCTTCAGAAAGTCAAACTGCTATCTTGATGAAAATGGTAGAATGTTGATACGAGTTTGAATATAATCATGGTAGATTGTTCAAGTGATAAACTTATCATAACCATGTTTCAATTTGTACAAATATGTTCTAAATTAGTAATGGTGGTGTTCAAGTTTTGGTTTATATACTTTGGAGACAAGGTTTTCATATTTAAGTTTAACAATTTTTGGCCTACTAGCCTGACAAGTTTATGATTTTGGTCCCATTTTTAAAATTTTTATTATCTAATCAGATGAGAGTCATTATGTTTTGGAAGACTATACAATAATCATAGTGTTTGACTTTATAGTCAACTTATTGACTGTACATCTGATTCGGTGAGCTTTTTTTCTTCTTCATGAAACTGATTAGTTCTTTCGTGTTAACCACATCTTAAGTTGATAAAACCATTAACTGGTAAATGTTATAAGAACTGAAAATGTTACAAGGATCAAAAGATGACCCGGGAGAAAATTAAGTTTCATTTGGTCGAGTTTTGGTTTTCACACTTTGGCCACAAGAATTCAAACATAAAGTTTTATTATTTGCACTTTGTGGCTGCCAACTACTAAAAATAGCTTCAAAGTTAGTCAAACAGGTAGCAAATTCTTATAAGTTGCAAATCAGTGAAAGATTGACTATTGAGTCAAACTATTGACTTTTTAATGTTCAATTTGCAAAAATATAGTCTATAATGAGTTGAAATCAGTGAAAGATTGACTTTTGAGTCGAACTATTGACTTTTGAATGGATTTCATTCTCTATGGAAGCACATATGATATATTATATATAGTGTTTACTGGTACTAAAAAAGCTACTAAACATGTTTCAGGAATATGAAGCTACTTTACTGTGAGTGATATGTGAAAATCCATTTTCCGACAGAATTTGAACTCAGGAACAAGGGATGCAGTTATCAAGTAAAACAACATTACTTATTTTTCCATGTGGGACGGCGGGTTATAAGGGCGGTAAGAAAATAAGTTAAATTAGTACAATATTACTTATTTGTTTTTGTACTGTTGCCTTATGTTTCTTACTGTTGGGCTACAAAATATAGAATGTAGTATTTTGATAACAGTTTAGTGAGAATAGTATCACCACATGGACTCAAAGTTGACTTTTAAAGGTCAAATTAAAGGTTGTGTAATATAAACATTGAAAGTTTGAAACATGCTACTGATACATGAAATTTAGTATCTTACATAACTGAAAACGGTTTGTTACCGACATGGCATACAATGATGTAAAATTTTAATTAGTTGATAGTTGTATTTAGGAGTTAAGTTAACATAATCTTAGGTTAATTAATATTCATATTGTTCTTATTTGTCGGATTGCTTAAAGAAATTGAAGGTTGATTTTATGTGTTTATGGTGTCGGGATATTAACTGGGTCCAAAACGGGTCAAGAAGATGATCTAAAACAGTAAGTTTATATATTTTGAAATTTGCTGCTTAGTGCTTAGTACGGAGTGTTAAAATTTACTTATTGGGTTAGTATAGTACTGGAAGTAGAAATTAATACACTGAAATTAAAATTTACTAGTACTGCTTAGTCCTCTCAAACTATATTTAGTTTCTTAATAGCCAACAGGTAACACAATCGTTTTGCAAAGATATAAAAAACACAGGGCTTGACCTTCCAATCCCATAGTTGAATATAGTTTACTACTTCATTTATGAAAATGGCAGCTACTCAGTAACTTGTTAACATGTTTGATTCTGAATCATGATGTGTAGTTGGATATCTTTCATATGCAGTTTTTAGCAATTTTAAAGAAATATCCAATTGATAAATTCTAAAAAATTAACGATAGTTGAGTTGAGCTTTAAACTAATTTGTGGTATCATTTATTGCTTGTAGTTCTTATAGATGACTAGTTGGATACCCGCGCACAGCGGCGGCGATAAACATAGTTATATTATAATATAGTAAACGAATTGATAGCCCAATTTTTCCCGCAATTCCCTACCTGCTTAATGAATTCGTTTCACAACACTCCGAATATGTTAGTTGTATTTATTTGCTTGGGTTTCCCATTGTTTTCCCGTGACACTATTATTCCCGCGTATAGAAAGTGTGACAACTGGCAAAATAGGGAGCCGTTTTTAAAACCCGCATTACATTAAAAATTATAACTTGGGAATATTTGAAAAGTTTATTGTGACGAGATATTTTACGAACGTTGGTACGTGATTTTTAATCGTACGATATTTATGGGATTTGATTATTTAATTATGGTTTGGTTTGATTCAGTCGTGATGATTTATTTTGAGATCATTATTTTGGCACTACATTGACTCCGGCACTAGGAATAACCTAACAAAATTTAATATTTTGAATTTACGATTTGGGTATATATTGATGGAACGTGTCTTGGAATTTTAATTATTGGGAACGAGTTGGTTTGAGAATGTTGAGATATTTTGAAAGGTTTTCGGGTTTGGTCATTGTGTCTACTTAACTGGCCATCTAATCCCCACACCATTTCTATTATTATTATTATTGTTGTTATTTAAAAAGAAAGAAAAGAAGGAAAATAAAAATATTAAGAGTGACTACAAAATCGTCCCATGTGATCTCTTGGTACTCACACAAACACAAACCATATCATCACCATTTCACCTCTCTCTCCCTTTAATATCAAAAACCCTAGCCGCCCCATAAACTCCGGCCACCACTGCCGCTCCACCGCCGACCACCACACCACACGACCACCACAAATAAACTCCCCATGTCATCCTCTATTCGATCTACCTCTACACGCGCCCAAACTCGTGTGTTTTGATCTTGATAATAACCTAACGCGCCCCTAGTTCTTGTGTTGTCAACATCCAACGTTTTGTGCAACAAAAAGGTAAAGGTGTGACCGAGTCACACTCCCTTGTGACTCGGTATTGTTGAAACCGTGACTCTTAGTCGCGGATTACAATCTTTCTTGACTCGGTTCGAATATAAAATGATGGGGAAATGATGTTTTTAATATAGAAACGAGTTTGGTATCCGGGTTTGGCATTTCTTGCGGAGTTCGATCGAAACCGTGAGCTTTGGCTCACGGCCTGGTGTTATTGTCAAGCCCTTGTGGTTCTTTTGATGTTTTGATACTCTTTGTTTTGGTAGCAAGGGAGTTGGATTATATGGAGTCGGATTTTTGGTTTATATCTTGGTTGCGATATGGATGCTTGGTGTTGTCCTTGTGTTGCCGCGACCCAAAGGGGTCCGTTTGGCAGTTTTGGTGTACTCATTTGAGCCTAGCTGAGGCCCTTGTGGTCTTGGATATTGAGTCATCTTGACTCGTGGTCTAGCCGAGACCCAAATGGGTCTCTTGGCACGGATTTGACTTGGTAAGTCGACCCAGATTTCGTGAATTACTTGGCGGTCCTATTTGGTTTCCTGATGTTCTTATTGTTGTTATTATTGTTAATTGTTGATGTTGGGATATATTGCTTTTGGTACTATGATGTTATCGTCGTTACTTTGGAGCCGAGATTGAAATGGTATCATGAGTTATATTGTGGAGTTGTGTTGACGAGATGGTATTGGGGACCGATTGTGACGGTCAATTAGATGACGGAGATAGGTTAGTCGGGTGCCGTAGTCGGACCCTCATGTTGTAGCACGTGGAATTGAGATTGATTTGGACGGATACCAAACGTCGAATTTCAAATTAATATATGAGGATAATTTGAGAAATGGATATTTTTGGAAAGTAAAAATGGAATACGTTCGGGATTGGGAATATTTGATTTTTGAGGAAATGATTCTGAACGAGTTTGATATTGTTAGGAAGTGCCGAGTCTGTAGTTGCCGTTACATGAGTTACTTGAGTTTGCTTACGTCTTTCATCTATTGATTTCTTTTGAGGATTTGCTGGACATGAGGTGAGTCATAGCCCCACTTTTACTCTTGAACTTTGTTTTCAATACTTGGGGTGAGAAACGTGCAAATGTTTTATGCGGACTATTATCGCTTTATTTATTTAAAACTTGCTATGCTTATAGAACTAGGTAGGATTGAGCGAGGCCTAGTCCCGAACTAGGTAAGCTATTGATTTGGTTGTTGAGCGAGGCCTAGTCCCGAACTAGGTAAGCTACTGGATTGTTGATAGAGCGAGGCCTAGACTTGAGCTAGGTAAGCTATTGATTGGATTGATTTGAGCTATAGCGTGCACCTATAGGGTTGATTTGATTTGATTTGGTTGGATTATATTGGTTGGATATTTTGGTTGGATGATTGAGGCCTAGTCTAGCTAGCAAGCGTTTTGCGTATATGTCCGCTATATTGAATTATGAATTTAAACCTATGATCTCACCAGCGAAAGCTGACTTTTAGCACGTTTTCTCATGTAATTAAGTGATGCTCTATGGATGCTTGGGATTGGAGGCTTGGCAATGGCACCGGTTATGGATCTATCTTTCTAAAACTCTGATAAAATATTGTGGACCTATATTTATTTTCCTTTGGGCCTGACTTTGGATGATTTTGGGATAATGTAAACTCTAAAACCCCGCGTGGTTGTACTTTTATTATGTTTACTTTATCTCGTTCTTTTATGTCTTGTGTTTGGATACCAATCCCCGTAGCACCCCGAAAGCTTGTTGAGTCTTCCGCTGTACCAAATTTTGGGGGTGTTATAGAAAGACCCTCGCAATCTCTTACCCGTCAAACACTCCCCCCAAAAGTATATGATTTTGTTGAATAAAGATTGTATTGATTGAAATAAAGGTTGAAGTGGTAAAAATTTGAATTAATAAAAAGGGTAAATTGCAAAAATGGTCCTTAACGTTCCACAAAATTGCAAAAACGGGACCGAGACAAAAAGTAGCGCAAAAAAGACACCCACGTTCCACATTTTCGCAAAATCGCCACCGAGAGGCCTTTTTCGTTAACTTCCGTTAGTTTTCCCGTCAGTCAAGGGTATAATCGCATGAAATGACAAATATACCCCTTTAACTTCAGATACAACCCTAATTGTTGCCGCCAAATCTTTACCAGTGCATTTTCCTATTCACTGCATTTGAACGATACGTATAGATCCGTATAGTTCCGGTTAGATTACGTCGATCGTCCGTGCCTTTGAACGATACGGTAAGACACAGTGCATTTTCCTCTTTAATTTCCCTCCTGTTTTGTGAGTTTTTTTTTTTTTTTTTTTTTTTTTTATTATTATTATTATTTTTTTTAATTTGTTAAAAGGTGTTTTTGCTGTTAATGTTATGGACTTACAATTGTAGGTGGTCAGATGGGAAATGTGAAAGTAGTAGAGGTTAATAATGAAACAGAAGAACAGAGTGGCGGGAGTGATTAAGAGGATTTGGACTATAATCGAAATGATGATGAAGTGTTTGATGACAATGATCAGGTAATTGAAGATGTTCCCGTAAGTAAGTCTGATTTGCTATGCCATAAAGCCTATGAAATTCAATCAGGTATACCTGTTTTTACCAAACATTATGCACTGCTTAGAGAGTATGCCCAAGAGTTGGTTAATCAAAATCCAGGCATTACTGTTAGGATTGATGTACAGATAGAACCAAATCCTGTGAGTTCAACAAGAACTTTTAAAAGGGTGTATGTGTGTTTGGGAGCTATGAAACAAGGTTTCAAAGCTTGTGGCAGAGAATTCTCAGGATTAGATGGATTCTCCATGTCAGGTCCTTTTCCAGGTCAATTACTAACAGCAGTTGGGATTGATGCAAACAATGAGATTTATCCAGTAGCATATGTTGTAGTTGATGCACTAAATAAGGCAACTTGGTGTTGGTTTTTGAAACTACTAGGAGAGGATCTTGGGATAGAAACCAACTGCAAGTTCACTTTCATTTCTGATAGGCAAAAGGTGCACATTTCTATTGTATAATTAATCATGTGTTTTATGCACAATGAGAACATGTAAAGTTTTAACACCATCCATAACCTTACCTGTTCACAGAGATTGATACAAGCTCTTGCTAGTGTGTTTCCAAATGCTGCACACAGGTTTTGTGTTAAGCATAATCATGAGGAAATGAAGTCACATTTGAAAGGAGGTGTTTACAAGGACATGCTTTGGAAGGCTGCAAGAGCCACAACTTTTGTTGAATTCAACAAAGAGATGGATCATCTGAAGAATAACAATGCTGCAGCTTATGATTGGTTGCTGAAGATTCCAGCTGAACAATGGAGCTGATCACATTTTTCAGGTAATTCATTAAGTGGCACTGGACAAAAGCATACTGATAATTGATCATATATTAATACATAATGTGTGATTTGTTCAACAGGCAAAGCCCTATGTGGACTACTCTTAAAGAACATATGTGAGGTGTTCTGTAGCCAGCTAAATGATGTCAAAGATAAATCCATCATCGTTTGTCTTGAATATATCAGGGAGTACTTGGTGAAGAGGATTGTGGTAGTTCAGCAAATAATAGAAAGGAGTGTTGGACAACTTACTCCTATTGTGCAAGCCATGGTTGATACAAACAAAAAAGAAGCTAATGATTGTGTTGTTGAATGGATTGCAGCTTCGTTATATAAAGTATCTGTGCCTAACGAGGATCATTGTGTTGCTAACATGGATAGGAAGGAGTGTGGTTGTAGGATGTGGGAGCTGACTGGAATACCATGTAAACATGCTGTGGCTGCAATAAACTATATGAATGAGGATGGAAAAGGAGTTGATGTACCTGAAGAGTGGGTTCATGCTGCTTACAGCCTAGAAACATGGGCGCGTATGTACTCATTCAAGATCAATGGGTGTTATGGCCGCAGATACTGGCCAAGAATTGAGTCTACAACAGTCATAGTACCACCCAATCACAAACCTCAGGTTGACAGGCCAACTAAAAAGATGAAGTCAAATGATGAGCATGCACTTCCAACTTCTTCATGTGTTACCCACTGATCTTTGAACAATATGTTTAATGTTATTGTCTGTTGGATTCTATATTTGTAATCGTTGTTTAACTTGATTGTGTTTAGAACAATATGTTTGAACCCATTGCAGTTGGACTTTCAAAAGTCAAACTTGCAAAAATGTTTATGTTTCTGATGTATTCTATGTTTGTTTGCATCAACCATGATATGGTTAATGAATGTAATGGATCTCATGATCCAGATTGTGTTTAGAACATTATGTTTGCACCTATTGCATTTAGACTTTCAAAAGTCAAATTGCAAATGTTGAATTGCATAAAGTCAACTGTCATATAAGTTTTTTATTTTTGTCCACACATGAAGACTACACAGTACGTGGCAATCTTATAAGCCCTTTTATAGGCAAACACATGAAGGCTACTAAATATGCATCTCTTAAAACACTCACTTGCAAAACACACCTCCCTATTTCCTTAACCATGAACAACTCTCAATGTGATATTGATCTAAAGGTTGTCTGTAACTCGTATGTGCTAACTGAACTAATGCTTGGCCCTTACCACACCGAGTGTGACAACTAGCAAATTAGGGAGCCGTTTTGAAAACCCGCATTACTTTAAAATTTATGATTTTTGGAATATTTGAAAAGTTTATTTGTGATGAGATTTGTAAACGTTGGAATGTGATTTTTAAACCTTGAGTTAGTTATGGAAGATGATTATTAATTAATGGTTTGGTTTGGTTCATTCGTGATGATTTATTTTTGAGATATTTATTTGGCACTACATTGACTCCGGCACTAGGATAACCTAACAAATTTTATTTATTTTAAATGTTGGTTTGGATAATTATAGTTTGGAACGTATCGTGAGATTTTTAAATATTGGGAATGAGCTCGGTTCGAGAGTGTTGGTATATTTTAAAAAGTTTCGGGTTTGGTCCGCGTATATTACACCGGGTTACCTCACCCACCTTACTAATAATATTATTATTATTAATATAATTTTTTTTTTTTGAGAGTTTAATAAAAAAAATCGTCCTTGTGCTTTTGGCCTCACACAAACACACAACACCCTCACCAATTTCACTCTCTCTCTCTCTCAATATACATCACCTCCCATCACCTAACCTTAGCCGCCGCCTCCATCCGGCTGCCACCACCACACCGCCGCTCCACCACCATCAACACCACCACCAATCAACTCCCCATCTCATTTCCTTCTTGATCTACTATCACACGCGCCCTAAAACTCACCATTTCACCTCGTTTTATCACAAAAATCATCACCATCTTTCTTGTTTTTGAGGTTTCTTCACGTTTTGGTCTTGGAATCGAAGGTGAGACGAGTTTCAACTCGTATTTTGGTGAAAAATGTGACCAAGGGTCACGAATTTATATTTTGTTTTCGGATCTATGGTTAAACACATGAAACGCAAGTGGGTTTTTGATTAAATGGATGAAATAATGAGTTTGGTATCCGGGTTGTTATTTTTTTCTTGTTGGGTCGAGGTGTACCCGAGAGCAAATGCTCTCGGTTTGTACCATTTTCAATTTTTTTTTTTGATATTTGATGATTCTTGATCATTGGTGCTCGATTTTGGATGTTTGGATCTTATTTGTGATGTTTGGTTGATTCTTGGTTGGTTATGGTTGACTCTTGTTGTCGTTTGGACCTTTGGCCGACACCCCAAAGGGTTCGTTTGGGTTGGTTTGGCTCGACTAGAGCAAGCCGAGACCCTAGAGGTCTCGGGTGGGACCCACACATCTTGTGGTGTAGTATTGACCCGGGTTTGACTTGGTAGGTCAACCCGTACGAGTGGTATTCGATTTGGTTGTAGTATATATTTGTCGAGTTATTATGTTTGTTGGTTTTGAGTTTTATTGTTTCATTTATATTTGAGCTTGAAGTGGAATTGAGGCCATAATCTCATGGTTTCGGCAATTGAATTAATTTTGATATTGTGAATTTGTGTTGACGAATATGGATTTGGGGACCGATTGTGAGACGGTCAATTAGATGACGGAGATAGGTTGGTCGGGTGCCATAGTCGGACCCTAATGTTGTAGCACGTGGATTTGGGATTGATTTGGACGGAGTTGAATTATTTATTATGACTTGGTTATTTCTATTTTTGGACTTGGACTATGAGTGTAGAGTGATGACTCGGACATGTGACCAAATTCTTATGACTCGATAAATATTTAAAATCAAACATTAAAAATAATACTCGTAATAATATTATTGATAATATAATCATTTATATACGTATATAGACGTGAGAAATGTATGTATATATCTAAATGCGTATATTAATAATAAAATGACCACGAGTAAACGTTATAATAATATAACGATAAGTATTGTACTATGCGAATAGTGCAATAAATGTCGGGAGTATTATTATAAATAAATAACTAGAAATAATGACAAGAACTAATACGTTGGGTAATTAATAAATAAAACATTACTTTTTATAAATTTGGTGAGTTATATGGAGTTGTGGTTACTTAAGTCCAAGTGGGCTCTATTATGTGACTTTTGTGTTGTCACGGATATATGACGATTAATATATTCATTTTCTATAACTACGTAACTTATTTAATCGACGGGTGAAATCGAGTTCATTTAGCTATATAAAATGAGTATATTAATGGGCATCGTATCCTACGACGCCCATAGGTTGTGGTACATGTATTAGGATAATAAATTACTAAATATCTCATGGAGTTGGCTAAATTGACAAATTTGGCAAATTTGACGATATATCTAGGGAATTTATTGGACTACGATATTTACCATATAGTATTCTTTGTGCTATGTGATTTAGGTTGGGTATAATCTTGGAACGATATATTACGTAAATAAATATGAGAGATTACCAAATCGACGGATTTGATAAACTTCGATGATTTATTTAAATAATATATTGGGCTAATGTTAGACCTATAGTCGGTTTATTATTTCTTTCGTTGTGACTTCTTGGTTCGTGTTGTGTCGACCCTCCACCCATATGGATACCAAACGTCAAACTTCAAATTAATAAGAAGATAATTCGAGAAATGGATATTTTTGGAAAGTTAAATGGAATACGTTCGGGATTGGGAATATTTGATTTTTGAGAAAATAATTCTGAACGAGTTTGATATTGTTAGGAAGTGCCGAGTCTGTAGTTGCCGTTACTTGAGTTGCTTATGTCTTTCATCTATCGATTTATTTTGCGGATTGCTGGACTTGAGGCGAGTCATAGCCCCACTTTTTACTCTTGAACTATGTTTTCAATACTTGGGGTGAGAAACGTGCAAATGTTTTATGTGGACTATTATCGCTTTATTTATTTTAAAACTTGATATGCTTATAGAACTAGGTAGGATTTAGAGCGAGGCCTAGTCCCGAACTAGGTAAGCTATTGTTTGGTTATTGAGCGAGGCCTAGTCCCGAACTAGGTAAGCTATTGATTGGTTGTTGAGCGAGGCCTAGTCCCGAACTAGGTAAGCTATTGGATTGGTTATAGAGCGAGGCCTTGACATGATCTAGGTAAGCTATTGATTGTATTGATTTGAGCTATAGTGTGCACCTATAGGGTTGATTAGATTTGGTTGGATTATTTTGGTTGGATGATTGAGGCCTAGTCTAGCTAGCAAGCGTTTTGCGTATATGTCCACTTGATTTAGTTATGAACTTAAACCTATGATCTCACCACCGAAAGCTGACTTTTAGCGCGTTTTCTCAGGTAATTAAGTGATGCCCTTGAATGCTTGGATTGGAGGCTTGGCTATGGCACCTGGTTATGGATCTATTTTCTAAAACTCTGATAAATAATTGTGGACCTATATTTGTTTCTTTTGGGCCTGACTTTGATGGATTTTGGGATAAATGTAAACTTTAAAACCCGCGTGGTTGAATTTTTTTTCTCTTGTTTACTTTATCTCGTTCTTTTATGTCTTGTGTTGGATACCAATCCCCGTAGCACCCCGAAAGCTTGTTGAGTCTTCCGCTGTACAAAATTTTGGGGGTGTTACACCGAGATTCTTCAAGACTTGCAGCAAGCATACGATTTGGAGTACAAGTCCAAAAAAATTACTGAAAGGGTCGAACGTAGGGGGGATATGATTGTTAGACTTCGAAACTATTAACGTGCAAGAATTGCAAGGAGCAATACAAAGAAGCTTAGGAGGCTACAAACAATTGATAAGCGTAGGGCGAATGCACTATTGATGATGGCCAGGGAAGTCAAGGACAAGATGTTTAAGAAGATTGAGGTTGTTGTAAAGAAGAAATATCCATGAGGGGGTTGGTTGTTTTGAGATTAGTGATGGTTAATGAATGTAATGGATAGGGTTGGTTGTTTTGAGATTAGTGATGGTTAATGAATGTAATGGATCTCATGATCCAGATTTTGTATGAATAATGTCTTCACATATGTTTATACTTCATTATTGTATTTGATAGGTATCACAAACATAAACAAGAAACTCACATTAATGAAACATTAAAACACAGACTAAACATAGTGATTCAGTTTGTGGTTTAGACATGCCCAAAACTACATCCTAGAAACACAGACTAAACATAATGATTCAGCTTGTGGTGTTGTTTTTCTTTTTTGTCCTTCTTCTCCTTTAGATACTTGAACACCTTTTCAAGATTGGAAATCTTCTGTTCCAACTCATCAAACTTGGGTAAAACGGTATCCACAGGCTCTTGCTTCTCCTCCTCCTCATCATCATCATCACTCAAAAGCGCTTCATAGTAGCCATCTTGTTTCCTCAGATGGGTCAGAATCTTAGTTCTTAACTCCTTAGGTATCTTCCTATAAGAACCATACTCATCAATTGGTTCTCCGCCAAATGCATCAAGAAGTAAATCGTTTAGATAATAGGTTCTTAAAACTTTATCAAATTCCTCTTCCTCGGTAAGAATGTAGATATTCTTCCCTTTTTCATTGTTTGCCATCGTCGGTTGTTTTGATCGTTGGGATTGTGTGTGTTATGGTTGAATAAGCGGGATAAACATGAACATTATAGTCCTATGCAATCGCTTGGGTTGCCGAGTTACACAAAAAAAGAGGGAAAGGTTAATCGCCAAGTGTGCCTCCAAAATTAAGTTTTATAACTTTGCAAATTTGGTCATTGAAATAAAGTTGGGGTAGTCAAAGGCGGGAAGCGAGTGAAATGGCAATTATACCCTTGACTGACGGGAAAACTAACGGAAGTTAACGGAAAAGGCCTCTCGGTGGCGATTTTGCGAAAATGTGGAATGTGGGTGTCTTTTTTGCGCTACTTTTTGTCTCGGTCCCGTTTTTGCAATTTTGTGAAACGTTAAGGATCATTTTTGCAATTTACCCTAATAAAAATAAACCCACTAAAAATGTAAAAACTAAAAACTCATACAAATATATCAAAATGGATGTTGAATTAAAAAGCACAAAATTTTAAAAAATATGGTGAAATTAGATCATAAGAAAAATAAATAAACAAAAAGATATTTCATATGAAAATAAAAGTGAATTTTAAGTTGGGAAGTGACACATGTCGTCTCATGATTGGAGCTCCTTATCTTTATATTTGGTTAGGAGTTAGGCTTGGAGTTAGTTGAGAAGTGACACATGTCACCTTATAATTGGAGCTCCTTATCTTAATTTTTGGTTAGGAGTTAGGCTTAGAATTAGATGCATTATATAGTTGTATAGAAGTATACATTTAAGCTTTTGTATATCACTTTGTTGTTTATTCCTCCATTTATTTCAGCATTTTTTAAGAAAGTTTCAAGTTCTGCCATTTGAGTATATATAATTAGAAGACGTATCTATTGTTTCTTGTAGAGGTGGCAAAACGGGTGGGCCGGACGGGCACAGGCTACGGGCTAAACGGGCTATGGGCTAAATGGGCACGGGCTAAATGGGCGCGGGCTAAACGGGCGCGGGCCAAACGGGTGCATGTTATACGAATCGCTTTAGAAAATACCTAAAACAACAAAAAAAAATTCCTCAAATGTAACACCTTATTTGTATTTAAATAACTAAATATACTATATCCATAAGTTTTTCATTAAAAATAATTTAATGTTCTCCAATTGAGAGAAAAACATGTGCCGATTATGCCCATTTAGCTTCTAAATGCGCAATATATGCCCATTTCAAAAAAAAGAGGGGCTCAAATGTATCCAAATCTTTTAAAAGTTTGCCCATTTAGCCTTTTTTTTTTGGTCACAAATTACCACCTATCGTCTCTTGTTTGAGTTCTAACCGAGTGAGCACGCCGTTAGAAGCTGAAGTTATATGTTTGCTTTTGGCAATACTGTTTTAGTTGGAGAGAATGTTAGTGATATTGAAGTAAAATATGATATTAATCAACAGTAGATTCTTTGATCGATGTTCTAAGAATTTGAATTGTCAAGATATTTCTTAATCATTAAGGACAGGGAAATTTAGCGGAAATAAAATTTATATTAGTGTAAAGGAACAAATTTATTCATACCTTAAGTGATATGGAAGCAAAGACAAATATTAAGCACTAAAAACTTGTTTACGTCATAAGTTTTAGTTTAATGAGTTTATGCTTTGTAATTATCAAAACATAGAGACATTGTTAATATGCTAACAATGTTTTAAGACATTATTTATGTCAACACTTACCCTTATGCATGACTATTAAATCAATGTACTAACATATGAAGCCTCAACATTTCAAATTTAATTCATGAAACATTTTTTGTGAGCACTTTGCATTTATAAGACAACTTAAGTTTTTAGTATACGAGGCATTCAGATCCCGTGCTACGCACGGGCTATCGCATATTCTTTATGTGTATTGTCCACTGTATGCTTAATTATTGTTTAGTATGTTGTATGAAACATTTTGACTTTCTTGTATAAAAATTTAATGTCACATAAACTGTATAAAAATTGTTACAAACCTTTTTGGCTTCATCTCATTTTACTGTACAACTAATTTCATTGAAAATTAAAATTGAAGTCTAACTAATATTAATAAATTTTATCAATAAACTCAATTCTAAATAGCTAACCAAATAAATATTAATTAACACACTATTAATAATTTCTAAAACCTTTGGACTCCACTATTATGTCTTAAACTTTATTTTTTTTTATTATTATAATTTACAAATGGGTTCGAGCAAAAATTATGTACTTTATCATTTAACCATTTAAATGTTGCTTACAAACATGTACATACTAAATGTGATTTTGGCCGGTTTATATAGGAATGAATTAGGTTAAATCATTAGTTATTCTTGCAACCTTTTCAACTTCATCTCAATCCATAACCGTCTTTTAATTCTATACTAAATACGTGATGAATTCCGGCAACTCTTGCACTTCCATCTCGATGTTGTATATACTTCACATTAAATTATGGGACTCCATCTTGAGTATCTTGATTACTCCACATTATATTAAGGGACTCAATCTTATAGTATTATAAAGTTTGTGTAATTATGTATATATAATAATGCCACATAAACTATATAAAAATCGTTACAAACCTTTTTAGTTTCACATTTTATTGTATAACTAATTTCATTGAAAATAACATTGAATTCTAACTAATATTAATAATTTTTATCAATAAACTCAATTCTAAATAGCTAACCAAATTAATATTAATTAACACATTATTAATAATTCCTAAAACCTTTGCACTCCACTATTATGGCTTAAACTTTTTTTTTAATTTATTATTATAATTTATAAATGGGTTTAAGCAAAAAGTATGTACTTTATCATTTAACCATTTAAATGTTTCTTTACATACATCTCGTCAATAACCGTCTTTTAATTCTATACTAAATACGTGATCAATTTCGGCAACCCTTGCACTTTCATCTCGATGTTGTATATACTTCACATTAAATTATGGGACTCCATCTTGAGTATCTTTATTACTCCACATTAAATTAAGAGACTCAATCTTATAGTATTATAAAGTTTGTGTAATCATGTATATATAATATTGCCACATAAACTATATAAAAATCGTTATAAACTTTTTTGGTTTCATCTCATTTTACTATACAACTAATTTCATTAAAAATTAACATTGAGTTCTAACAAATATTAATAAATTTTATCAATAAACACAATTCTAAATTGCTAACCAAATGAATATTAATTAACACACTATTAATAATTCCTAAAACCTTTGGACTCCAGTATTATGTCTTAAACTTTATTTTTTAATTTCATATTATAATTTACGAATGGATTCGAGCAAAATTATGTACTTTATCATTTAACCATTTAAATGTTGCTTTACATACATGCCCGTTAATGAGGCGAAAAATGAACCACTTTTAGGGGGTCATTTAAGCCCGGAATTTAATTTATTTGATCAAATATTGCCTTAAATCGTTCATTTTGTGATTTTAGGTACTTTGGGAGAGAAATCTGGAAAATGAAGCAATTCGGACGTTTTTGGAGCATAAAAGTGAAGAAAATGCCAAAGTCTTAATTTTCCTTGCTGGGAACAGTAGGTGACGGCATCAAGAGTAACATCCTGACGGCGTCAAGAGTAATTTCCATGACGACCCAGTACAGATTTGACGGCGTCACAAGGAAGGGCGTTAAGAGGAAAATGCATGACGGCCTGGAAATGCATAACACATGACGGCGTCAGAAGTATTTTGGCGGCAAGGTGACGGCGTCACAAGATTGGTCTTGACGCCGTCAGACCCTATTTCCTATATATAGTTTTCTAATTTTCACATTAAAAAAAAGGGAGAAGTTTTGGAGAAACCCTAAGTACGAACTTGGTGCGAATTTTACAGGTTTTTCAAGGGTTCTAACCCCTTGATACCTTTCATGTGTAATTGAGATAAGTATTCTTTTAATTCAATCAATATGTCTATGTGTTGGTTGTCTATATCTTGTTCTTGTCTTAATTCCATCATGCTAGGCTAGATCTATCTTTTGTTTGCTTGGATCTAATGAAACCTAGATGTTAATTATGTGTTGATTACTTGTTTATAATTGTTTTGGATGAATGAATTATATGTTAGGCTTAAGAAAACTGGCAGATCTCCAAATCGTAACATGCTTGAACGTCTTAGGAAACATGAACCGATGTGCACTAGGTCTTTATTGGTTGTATTTAATGCATGAGCCACTGTTTATAATCCCTATGATTGTGCTGGGCATGGCATAGGAGGAGATAAGAGCTCATAGAATTGGGGAGTTAAGTGCCCCACCCCATGAATGATATTAATGAATACAATCAATCATCCATGCAACTATAACAAGTAATTAACGTGTGAAAGATGTCTAGGGAGTAGTAAAATCTAAGTAAACACATTTTCTCCACTTATTGCTTAATTTAGTTTATTTTCATTTTTAGTATTTTATTTTGATTGCATCTTAAGTATTGGGTTAGTTGAATAGCAACTAATTCCGCCCAAATCCTTCAAACCCGAGATTTTAACTTGCATTCTAAAAAATATAAAAATATAAAAATAATCATCCCTCATCTTTAGAACTAGTATTTAGGTTTTCTAATCCTAGCGACACTATTCCTAGCTGAACGATCAATCCCCCGGTACTTGTCACTATACTATACTACAACGATCAGGTACACTGCCTGGTGGGGTTGTAAGCTTCTCAAGATCCCTTGAGAGGTAAAGCCTGGTGCGATTCCCACGTATCAAGTTTTTGGCACCGCAGCCTGGGGAATAGTTATTGTCTAGGTTAGAATTTCTTTTTATTAGGTCTACTTGCTAGATTCCGTTCTAGTAAGATTTTTTTTTTATTTTTTTTAGGTTTTCTTTAGTCTATCTTAATTCTTTATGTCTTTGTTTGTAACTCTTCACCACCCGACATCATGGACGATGGGAACATCTTTGAACCCGTCATCCCACCACAACAAAACCTACCACTAGAACCTCTTAGGCCCCGAACCTTAGGAGAGTATTCCCGTCCTAGCCACCAAGGCTACCGAAACACCATTGAGCTCACCGGAGCCAATGTGACCCCCTTGCGATCCGACACCATCCGGTTGGTGCAAAGCGGATGTGCATTCCATGGACTTCGTTCCGAATATCCAAACCAACATCTTAAGGACTTTCTCAAAATCATAGATTCCATAGACCTAGGTGTTGAAACTAGAGAGACAACCCGATTACGCCTATTCCAATTCTCTCTACGGGATCAAGCTAGTCAATGGCTTGAGCGTTTACCCGCGGGATCCATCACCACATGGGATGATCTCACCACTCGTTTCCTTGCTCAATTTTTCCCACCGGGGAGAACTACTAAGCTTAGAAATGACATCTTGATGTTCCAACAACGTCAAAATGAATCTCTTTATGAAACATGGACTCGCTTCAAGGACTTACTCCAAAAAGTCCCTCATCATGGCATAGATCTTTGGCTCCAAGTCCAAAATTTTTATGACCATATCGATATCTCCACGAGGCGAGCCATTGACCAATCGGCCGGTGGTAAGCTACGTGATCTAAGTGCGGAACAATCATGGGAACTCATAGAAGATCTTGCTCTCTATGACAACGAAAGTTGGAATGATCCCCGTGACTTGAACAAAACGGTCAAGGCAATATCTTTGCCTTCGAACAACTCTAGCACTCCCGACCGTAGGATCATGAAGTTTCTCATGAAATCTTACGATGCTCCTAAGCCTTCAAGCCAAGTGAACAAAATCACTTCTTCATGCGAATTATGTAGTGGTCCCCATGACACTCGTGATTGTGTGGAACTCCCCGGAACAGCTTTTGCGGACTACGCATCCACGCGTACCGACGAAGCGGGAGATAAGTGGTACACTTTCAAGCCCGAGCCAAACCCTTACGGTGATTCATACAACCCCTCTTGGAAAAATCACCCAAACCTTAGGTGGAAACAAAATCAACCCAATTCTTCCAATCCGCCTAATCGTTACCAACCAAACGGTCCACCCCCCAACCGTACTTTCAACAACAATCCTTCTAACAACTATGGTAGTACCAACAATCTTGAAGGATTGATGTCAAAATTCATGGCATCTCAAGAAGCTTGCATAGCTAGGTTTGAAACCGAATTCAACCAACAACAAACGGAGATGACCAACAAAATTGACAACTTGTTGAAAGCCCTCAACAACCAAGCGTTAATCACACCTAGGAAGGACACTAGGGACACCAATAGTGGAATCCAAATTAAGGATCCCTCATCATCCAGACATGTCCACTTTGTCAATGTTGTCACCATTAAGCCGATAGATAAGGGGATAGAAGAGAGTGACAAGGATGAAGTTAGAGTAGAAGCCGAGACTAAGGATGAGAGTAGGGAAGTTGAGGTTAGCAAGGAGGAGGAATTAGAGGAGGTAGAGCCTATAGGAAAATACTTTGATAAGTTGCCCACCGAGGAAGAACGGGAATACCATAAGGATTTATTCGATAGTCCCGAGAGACCATATATCCTTGGCACCCCCCTTATCAAAATGGGAGACCCCTCTAACATTAACATACCATGCAATATCGGGCACATGCATATATGGAAAGCTTACATCGACCCTAGATCCCCCGTGAACATCATGACTAGGACTTATTACAATTGGGTGATGAAGAAGCAACTTAATTTAAGGATGATGCCTAATAAGAATCTGATAAGTAATTTTGCAGGAAGAGTGAAGGGATTGCATGTGATTATAGGGAATCTCAGCTATGAGATCGATTTTATGATAGTGGAAGACACTCGTCCGGTGATAGATGCTTGCCTAAGCCAAATAATATTTGGAAAACCGTTTGTTGAGGCCACTAGGATGAGTTATGATCCGACTTTAGGGATAGTTAGATTCAAGGAACAGAATGATGAGGTTGCCTATCAAATGCCCTACAAGATTGAGCAATAACGCCTTCTCTCTAATTTCGAAAAAGAACACAAGCAAGCGGCTTATTATAGGAATGAGGAGGATAAACGTAGAGGAGTAGAATATGTTAAGAATAGGATGCTTGGTTTCTACAAAGAATGCTTGCAACTAGGTCCGGAATACAAAACTGGTTTAGAAGACGACCTAGAGAGTGGAACCAACGATGAGGTCACATAGTAACCCATGACCTTGAGTCTAGCTACAAGACTCGTAAATAAAGAAAAGCGCTTCTTGGGAGGCAACCCATGTTTTGTGTGATTTTAATTTTGTTTGTTTGTTATTTGCTTCCGTATGCATGCTTTGTTTTTATTGTTGGTAGATCATGTTTCTCAACTAAATAGTGGAAATACTTTACTTTGTTGTTTTGACCTAGTCTTAACTCCACCTAAAAGTATTTTTGCAAAAGATAAGTGTAAGGGGAAACCCCAAATATGTTTTTAAGAAACAAACCGATCATGATTCTCCATAATATTAAATGAACATGTATATTCGTATTTGTTAGAGTCAAATGCTTGTATTGAGTCATAATGAAGTTTCGCAGGATTTTCCAGGAAGTAGGACCAAGTTTTCCACAAATTTTCCGGAAACTTAACATAAGAATTTCTGCAGGTCAATCCTGACGGCGTCACGAGTTAACTCTTGACGGCGTCAAGTGTAAAAATCTGGAAATTTTACCGGTTTTGTTTTTCTAACGGAGTCTTATGGTTTTTGTGAATTATTAAGTTTTATAATCTCCAGGAAATCTGCAAACTTCATTCCACAAGCATTATATCTTATCTTGTTTTCTAGGATTTAGTAACTTATATAGGATGCCGCCGATTTTACGCGAGGTTGTTTTGTCTATTTTCTCAGGATTTACAGGTTATGTTTGACAAGAAGATGATTTATATTCTGGAAGGGAAGCTTTGATTGTTCATTTTCTTGGAGGAAGATTTAACCTGGCCACCTAATTATCCATACCGAGCGAATCAGGGGAGTATTTGATTTCATTCTTTTTACTTTTTAACTTTTACATTCTTTACTTGAACATTGGGGACAATGTTCATCCTAAGTGTAAGGGGAGGGTAAAAAGATGATACCTTACATATGCACTTTCGCTTGAGTTTGTTTTGTCTAATGGTAGATGTGTAATAAAACTATGAGAAATACTTGTTACTGCAATTTTAGCGCCAAATTTAAAATTTTTTACAACATTTAGGAGTGAAACTTTAGCCATAGCAAGCGTCTCATGGATAGGAGATTGTATGACTAGCACATAACCGTATATTCAGAAAAATTTTCTACCCAAATATGTGAGGTTCGCCTTTAGATTTGATAGGAAAAGCATTTACTATTAGTGCTTATGAGTGTACCGGTAGCATTTAGATTCTAGAACTTGCGTTAGTGATGCATCCTGAGACCGCTAGTGAGACTACATTCGTGTAGTAGGATTTACTACATGATAAGAGGCATTAGGATCACCCTTGTGTTAAACCCGTATCATAATTACTTGACCATTTAAGTCATATTACTTGGCTAGTTAAGTCAACTAATTTTTCCCAAACCCTTAGCGTTGTACTCATTTTTAGTACACGAAACCCCTAGTACACCCCTCCGAGCCTATCTTTTCGTTTCTAACTTTAAGCATCTTACTTAAAGGAAGAATTTGTTACACCCCACTTAAATGTACACCCAAATTGCCTTAGCCTTCCGTGTATGCGCTCATTTTTAGTGCATTATTGTTATTTGTTAAACCCTAAGTTAATTATCTAATTGATTACATGGTTGCTAAGTCGAGTCATATCCTTGTACATATTGTTTTGGGACGATTGGGACTCATGGGTAAGTACTTACTTTATGGAGTAATGGGGAAGAACATCATTTATTACCCTCATACGTACGTTAATCTTAAAAGTGCTCCAAGTGTTTTGATTTTCTTAATTCGAGTTATTAGTTTAGTTTATTGTAAAGTATGTAAAGATTCAAGTGTAAGGGGAATTCCCATCCCCTATGATGTATTATTTTGGATGGTAGGGTAAGAGTGTTAAAAAAAAAAAAAAAAAAAAAAAAACATACGGACTACCATCCCGTTTCATTCTATGTTCATTTTATGTTTTTGTTATTTTTCATTTATTAGCTTAAGTCGAGTCTAGTCTTGGCTTAGCAACGCATATTGTATATGTAATTGACCAAGATTGTTAACTCGCCACCAATAAAACTTCCCTTATCCAACAAAACCGTGTTTTCCATATCCCTACACCTAACTTTACAACCCTTTAAAAGACCTCTTTGATAGTTTATCCTAGGTGCTTACGCCATGTGGTGGAGGTTTGATCCTTTCCCAAGCCTATGGTAATCTATTTTGCTATGACAGGTAGTGAGAGATATCTTCCATTTCCATATTGTAATTTTTACTTTATTACACCCGAGAGATGTGAGTATCTAAACACTATTTGTGAGGTGCTAGTGTATGACCTTCGTGCTTGTCTATTGGTCTTTAGTGGAACGATTATTTGTTGTAATTACTTTTATATTAGTGTTAAATGACCCCTAACTTGTATTTTGAGTAGAATAAAAGCGCGTTTGCTTGAGGACAAGCAAATCTCAAGTGTAAGGGTATATGATGTGACGAAAAATGAACCACTTTTAGGGGGTCATTTAAGCCCGGAATTGAATTTGTTTGATCAAATATTGCCCTAAATCGTTCCTTTTGTGATTTTAGGTACTTTGGGAGAGAAATCTGGAAAAGGAAGCAATTCGGACGTTTTTGGAGCATAAAAGTGAAGAAAATGCCAAAGTCTTAATTTTCCTTGCTGGGAACAGTAGGTGACGGCGTCAAGAGTAACATCCTGACGGCGTCAAGAGTAATTTCCATGACGACCCAGTACAGATTTGACGGCGTCACAAGGAAGGGCGTCAAAAGGAAAATGTATGACGGCCTGGAAATGCATAACACATGTCGGCGTCAGAAGTAGATCAAGGCAGTCCGAGAATTATTTTGGTGGCGAGGTGACGGCGTCACAAGATTGGTCTTGACGCCGTCAGACCCTATTTTCTATATATAGTTTTCTAATTTTCACATTAAAAAAAAAAGGGAGAAGTTTTGGAGAAACCCTAAGTACGAACTTTGTGCGAATTTTACAGGTTTTTCAAGGGTTCTAACCCCTTGATACCTTTCATGTGTAATTGAGATAAGTATTCTTTTAATTCAATCAATATGTCTATGTGTTGGTTGTCTATATCTTGTTCTTGTCTTAATTCCATCATGCTAGGCTAGATCTATCTTGTGTTTGCTTGGATCTAATGAAACCTAGATGTTAATTATGTGTTGATTACTTGTTTATAATTGTTTTGGATGAATGAATTATATGTTAGGCTTAAGAAAACTGGCAGATCTCCAAATCGTAACATGCTTGAACGTCTTAGGAAACATGAACCGATGTGCACTAGGTCTTTATTGGTTGTATTTAATGCATGAGCCACTGTTTATAATCCCTATGGTTGTGCTGGGCATGGCATAGGAGGAGATAAGAGCTCATAGAATTGGGGAGTTAAGTGCGCTACCCCATGAATGATATTAAGGAATACAATCCGTCATCCATGCAACTATAACAAGTAATTAACGTGTAAAAGATGTCTAGGGAGTAGTGAAATCTAAGTAAACACATTTTCTCCACTTATTGCTTAATTTAGTTTATTTTCATTTTTAGTATTTTATTTTGATTGCATCTTTAGTATTGGGTTAGTTGAATAGCAACTAATTCCGCCCAAATCCTTCAAACCCGAGATTTTAACTTGCTTTCTAAAAAATATAAAAATACAAAAATAATCATCCCTCATCTTTAGAACTAGTATTTAGGTTTTCTAATCCTAGCGACACTATTCCTAGCTGAACGATCAATCCCCCGGTACTTGTCACTATACTATACTACAACGATCAGGTACACTGCCTGGTGGGGGTTGTAAGCTTCTCAAGATCCCTTGAGAGGTAAAGCCTGGTGCGATTCCCACGTATCACCCATGCACATTTTCTTGAATCAATTCGCACATGTGAGCTATATCATAAACTAATCACGCTAAAAAGTATCATTTAACCATTTAAATGTTGCTTTACATACATGTTCGTGCACATTTTCTTGAATCAATTCGCACATGTGAGCTACGTCAACAGAAAACACACATAAATTACTTGTATATGAAAATGCATTAACATAATACATATATCTATATATATTGCATTAGGTTAAATCATCAATTATTCTTGCAACCTTTTCAACTTCATCTCAATCCATAACTGACTTTTAATTCTATGCTAATTACTAAATATCATGTGATCAATGTCACACCCCAAAAATGGCGCAGCGGAATGTCATTTAATGGATGTGACTTCAAGATCAAGAACACATGGTGTCATAATAGAAAAATACTAAATGCATAACATCACAACACAAGTCAAAGTTACAATGATCCCATACTATGGGGGAATACAAGTCTTACTACATAAGTTCACAATAATCAAGTCTTAAAAGGGACATTTCCAAATGCATAACTCCTCGGGAATGCAACCCAGTAGAGTCTAGTCTTATGTCTGCTAAGCCAGGCTAATACTCAACCTTCTAAAGCAACTTCATTCTAAACACCTGAAAATGAATACTCGAAAACGTCAACATGAAGTTGGTGAGCTCGTAGGTTTGAAAGTAAACCACGAAGCTGTGACATAAGTAGTGTAGGACAATAGTGAGCAAGATATACGAATATATGCATTTAAAAAGGAAACACAGTGCTAGCGACAACTGAACCTACCAATGATGTTACACACATGTTACCAATAGCGGGGAGCTACCCCAGATAGTACTATCCATTTGTTTCGGCTCCAAACGGAGTTAAACAGTTGCGCATACATGAAACACATATTTATCATCACAATGGGTCACATATTGCAATCAAACACACATATTGTCCAAAAACATGTAAACATTGTATCACAGCATGAAAACAGTTAAAACACCATTTGAGTACCATTTTCCCCCAAGGAAAACATTATGAAAAAAAAAGGGGCTACGAGAACTCACCTTAGCAAGCAATGATAACGCAAACAAAAGTGAAAGCTTGAGATGTAACCCGAAAGTCTTAACCGCGACCTAATAATTAAGTCGTTTGAGCAATTATGATATGTACTATATGCATATGAGTTTTTAAAAATGCAAAATGGTTCTTATACACTTGCAATGAGGTTTTATGACTCAAAATGAAATAAACGAAAGTTTTTATAATTTACTTTATTTTATTTTATTTTTATTTTAGGTTCAAAAGTATATATAAGTATATCGTAACTTCAAAAGGCCATAATTTCTTCGTTATAAGCCCGTATTCACTCATTCAAATCTCTAAACCGAGCTAATAAAATCTAGTTTCAAAATATGATGGCAAAAGAGCGTTAGGGCCTGGTTTTCAAGATCATTTGGGCCAATGAACGGGCTGCTGTACAGAAAAATTGGGACAGGAAACACATAACTTTGCGGGTTTATATCTCATTCAAAAATGGCCTGTTTTACGTGTATAAAATTGCTAAACTCAATCCTACATGTCCTATATCTAAAATAAATAGTACAATGTAAAAAGGGTCGGTTTGGTCAAGTTTTCCAGGTCAAAAACATCACGCATTGAAACAGTCCATAGGGTAATAAAAGTTAACTTGTACGGGCCATTAATTATTCATTTCTCGATGAAATAACGCGTTTTCAAAGTCTAAAATTATCTACATCAAATCTAGTTTTCAAATATCCAAGTCAAATATATTTCCCATGCACCCATTTTTCTGAATAATTCGTTTTAAGGGCTGAAGTCAAAACTGTCAGGAAACAAGAGAATTTACTCAACTTCTTTTCGCTGTATTTCACTCGTTATTTACCGTCACGTGACCATCCAACTCCCTAGACCCAAATTAAGATGTCCCCTAACACTTTCTAGTTTACCATTTTAGCTCAAAAGGTCTCGAAATGGGTCTTTTTTGCTGAATAGGATCGGCTCTCAGAAAAAGTGCAAACAGCAGGTCTTGGATTTTTAGCACTTATTAAAAATAGTAAAACATTTTATAAAATTACTAAAATTTTTGTGAGACATCCTAACATATATATATAAGTATGTCTAATTTGGTTTTACACGAAAAATTGAGTAGCTATTTTATTTGATTGCATCTTTGAGGCGCATTCTTAGGACAGCAAGGTAATAATTTAGTTCAAAGATTCTAAGCAAAATATCAACATCACAAGTGTATAATAGCCAAAACTAAACATATGAATGATGAAACATGTGTATGAGATGTCTAAAAATAGGTGGAGTAAATGCTTACAAGAGGTGATGAAGTTGATGCAAAAAGTGAACATACGAACCCAAGAATGAACCTTCTAATAACCCTTAACTAAATAGCACTTCAATAAGCAAATGACCCCGAATATTTTGAACCCTTTTCTTGTGCTGCTGCTGGTCGAATGAATAAAGAGAGCAAGAGTGGTGTTGGTGTTTTTGGATGCAAATGTCAAGTGTTAGGTGTATATCTAATTATAAATGCATTTAGGCTAACTTTACATCTCATTTCTTATGCAATAGTGAGAATATGACCAAAAGTGGGTGTTGCTTGTCTTGGCTCTTGTGTTAGCCGTGTATAGAGTCCCAAGAGAAGGGAATAATGTGCTTTGAGCCAAGCAATGGATCTCATGTGAACCTTAAACTTAGTTAATCATCAAAATGGAAAGGTAGTGGTTCAAGGATGTTTCTTATACTACAAATAAAAGTGAGGGGTGGCAACTTTGAATTAGAATAGGACAAATTGTAGATTGTTTTGTATTTGGTATAATTATATATGTATATGTATGTATTAGATGAGGTGGTGTAGTTTACATGCATGCAAAAACGTCGTAAATACGAAATAAGCGCGTTTTAGTTAAACCTGAAAAATAAAAAGTGTAAACTTATAAAACGTGACTATAACAGTCATATGACATATATTTTATGTAGACTCGACTTTGTATAATGCCAGTTTAAGTTTAAAATCGTTTTCCTAATTACGCGGTTTGACTTAACGATTACACGTAAAAGTGAAAATTTTAAATATCAAAAGCGAATAGTTTTGGGTTTGAGGTTGAGTAAGGACCTGGAAAATGCAGGTTGTTATAGTCTACCCCCGTTAAGTGAATTTTGTCCTCAAAATTGAGATGGTACTATTGTCAAACAAGTGTGGGTACTTATGCCTCATCTGATCCTCTCGTTCCCAAGTAAACTCAGGTCCACGTTTTGAGTCCCAACGGACTTTAACTATTGGTATCTTTCTACGCTTCAACTTCTTGACCTCACGCTCTACGATCTCAACAGGTTTCTCCACAAAGTGTAACTTGGGATCTATCTGAATCTCTTCCAATGGTATGTGTAAAGTCTGATCAGCAAGGCACTTCTTAAGGTTTGATACGTGAAATGTATCATGAACGTTACTTAGCTCTTGAGATAGCCTCAGTCTGTAAGCTACTTGACCGATTCTCTCAGTGATCTTAAAAGGTCCTACATACCTGGGTGCGAGCTTGCCCTTCTTACCAAATCGTACAACACCTTTCCAAGGTGATACCTTAAGTAATACATGATCACCAACACTAAATTCCAGTGGTCTCCGTCTATTGTCGGCATAACTCTTCTGACGGCTACGTGCAACCTTGAGTCTATCCTTGATTTGAATGATCTTCTTAGTGGTCTCTAACACTATTTCAGGTCCTATCATTTGGCTTTCTCCGGCTTCTGCCTAAGAAATGGGCGAACGACACTTCCGCCCATAAAGTGATTTGAATGGTGCCATTTTTATGCTAGCATGGTAACTGTTGTTGTAGGAGAACTCGACCAAGGGATGGTGAGTATCCCAATTACCACCGAAGTCTATGGCACACGCCCTGAGCATGTCCTCTAAGGTCTGTATGGTACGCTCACTTTGACCGTCGGTCTGTGGATGGTAAGCAGTACTCATATCTAAGTGGGTTCCCAGTGACTTTTGCAATGATTGCCAAAAGTTTGACGTGAAACGGCTATCACGGTCAGATATGATCGATATAGGCACACCGTGTCTCGCTACTATCTCATTAATGTAGAGTCTTGCCAACTTGTCCATTTTGTAATCCTCTCGGATTGGTAAGAAATGTGCAGACTTAGTCAATCTGTCTACGATGACCCAGATTGTATCGTACCCACTACTAGTCCTGGGTAACTTTGTAACGAAGTCCATGGTTATCTTTTCCCACTTCCATTCAGGGATTTCTGGTTGTTGTAACAAACCAGATGGTTTCTGGTATTGAGCCTTCACCTTCAAGCAAGTCAGGCACTTGCTAACGTAGTAAGCTATGTCTTTCTTCATCCTAGGCCACCAATACAATTCTCTAAGGTCGTAGTACATCTTATCTGCTCCTGGGTGAACGGAGTACCTTGTCGTATGTGCTTCATCCATGATTAGGGTTCTCACACCACCAGCTAACGGTACCCAAATTCGGTCTACAAAGTACAGTCCACCGTCGTCCTTTTTATCCAATTGTTTATCTAAACCTCGCATCTTCTCTGTGGGTGCATCCATATTCATAGTTGCCTCCCTTTGAGCCGCTAGTATCTTATCCTTGATACCCGAATGTATGGTTATACTCATGGCTTTTATTTTCCTAGGCCTGAGTCTTTCCTTCCTACTCAAAGCATCAGCTACTACGTTCGCCTTACCTAGATGGTAGCGAATCTCGCAGTCATAATCGCTGAAGAGCTCGATCCATCTCCTCTGGCGCATATTCAACTCTTTCTGATTGAAGATGTGTTGGAGACTCTTGTGATCGGTGTAGATAATACTTTTTGTCCCATATAAGTAATGTCTCCATATCTTGAGAGCGAACACTACAGCGCCTAGCTCCAAATCATGGGTGGTATAGTTTTTCTCGTGGATCTTCAGCTGTCGGGATGCATAGGCAATCACTTTATCCCTTTGCATTAATACGCACCCAAGACCTTGACATGATGCGTCACAATATACTATGAAATCTTCTGGTCCATCGGGGAGGGCCAGAATTGGAGCATTACATAGGTTGTTCTTCAAGGTTTGAAAGGCTTCTTCTTGTTCCTCGCCCCATTCGTACTTCTTATTCTTTTGAGTTAGCAAGGTAAGAGGTTTGGCAATCTTAGAGAAGTTTGCGATGAATCGCCTGTAATAGCCTGCCAGTCCTAAGAATGAGCGGACTTCTGTTGGGGACTTAGGGGCTTCCCGATTCTTCACAGCTTCGATCTTGCTAGGATCCACATGAATACCATCTTTATTAACTACATGTCCAAGGAATTGGACTTCCTGTAGCCAGAATTCACACTTCGAGAATTTGGCGTACAGTTTCTCTTTCTTGAGTAACTCTAGGATTAACTTCAGATGCATTTAATGTTCCTCTTTTGTTTTGGAATAGATCAAAATGTCATCGATGAACACGATAACAAATTTATCCAGGTATGGCCTACATACTCGGTTTATCAAGTCCATGAAAACCGCAGGAGCATTTGTCAGTCCAAAAGGCATAACCGTAAACTCGAAATGACCATATCGAGTTCTAAACGCGGTCTTTGGGATGTCATCTTCGTGTACTCGTAACTGATGGTAGCCGGAACGAAGATCTATCTTGGAGAAGTATCGTGAACCTTGTAGTTGGTCAAATAGGTCGTCAATTCTCGGGAGGGGGTAATGATTCTTGATGGTTAGCTTGTTTAGCTCTCGGTAGTCAATGCACATTCTAAACGAACCATCCTTCTTCTTGACAAACAGTACTGGTGCTCCCCATGGCGAAGAACTAGGTCGGATAAAACCTTTGTCTTGGAGTTCCTTGAGTTGATTAGACAACTCTTCCATTTCAGTGGGTGCCAATCGGTAGGGAGATTTTGCAACTGGCATTGCTCCAGGAATTAGGTCTATCCGAAATTCAACTTCTCGCGTAGGGGGTAATCCGGATAAGTCATCAGGGAATACCTCTGGGAAGTTTCGAACGACTGGAATTTCTTCTAGTTTCTGCTCGTCTACTTTCATGCTCATGAGGTGCATTGCTTTTTCTTCAAGTCGCTCTCCATAGACCTTAAGTAACTCACCGTTTGGTAGTGGTATTCGGACCATCTTCTCGTGGCACACTATTTCAGCCTTATGCTTGGATAACCAATCCATTCCCACAATCACGTCGATGCTTCCGTGTCCGAATGGTATTAAGTCGATGCTAAAGGTGTAGCCTTCTAACTCTAGTTTGCACCCGCGAACGATCGTATTTGTTTCTAACTTTTGACCACTTGCTATTTCAATTTCGTAACTAAAGCCTAGTCTACTAGGTTCCATTTTTAACAAAGGGATGAATTTAGTGGAGACAAAACTAAAATCGGCACCAGAATCAAATAGCATAGTAGCATAGTGGTCGTTTAAAGAGAACGTACCCGTCACTATGTTCGGATCCTGGCGTGCTTCTTCAGCGTTCATCACAAATACCAGACCACGAGCTGGGTTACCATTGTTACCACGGTTTGCATTGTTCCCACCAATTGCTAAAGCTTGATTCTGGTTGTTCTGCACTTGCCCTTGTGTCCCATTCAATCTAGGACACACATTTCGAAGATGATTCGGGTTTCCACACTCATAGCATGCCCTTGGGTTAACCGTATTTATTGGTGCCACCTGTTTAGCGACTGTCCGACAATCTTTTGCCATGTGGCCACCCTTTTTGCAATTGTAACACACTTGGCATGGCATAGTCTCCGGGTGATGGTAGTTACATTTGGCACACATAGGGTGAGATCCCTCATAACCTTTCTTTCCCGTGGTTGTTGCTACGAACCCTTTTCCCCATTTCGCTTTCTTATTGTCACCCTTTGCACCACCTTGCTTACTTGGCTCGCTCACGGCCTTCCTTTTGTCACCACTCTTATACAACGTCCCATTCCTAACCATCTCATCCGTTAAGGTTGCAGATTTCAATATCGCACTCTGAATAGTAGAGGGTTCAGTCGCTTTCACCATCCTACGAATCTCAGGAACCAACCCATAGATGTACCTTTCAATTCTCTTGGACTCAGGAGTGACCATATGAGGTACTAGTCTAGCAAGCTCATGGAATCGATCCGTATAAACCGTGTGACCTGTTCCAACCATAGCATGGTGGTAGAACTCATGCTCTAGCTTCTGCATCTCGTTGTCTGGACAATACTCCTCCCTTAATAATGCCTTAAAGTCATCCCAACTCATCCCTATAGCAGCTTCCCTACCCCTAGCTTGAATTTGCGTGTTCCACCAAGTTAATGCTTTTCCAGTCAATGAACATGCAGCATACTTTATCTTTTGGTGGCTCGCACACTCACTTATGTCAATTACTGACTCCATCTTCTCAACCCATCGAGTATAAGCGATCGCACCTCCGTTGCCATCAAAGTCCACCGGTTTGCATGCCGAAAATTCCCTGTAAGTGCATCCCTTGTTACCGTTGGCATGGTTGCCATCATTGGCGTGATCGTTTCCGCCGTCATTGTCTGCATCATCATTCCTGCTCACGTTGTTTCCTTGGTTACTCATATGGTCGCCAACTTGGGTGATGATGGTAGGTAGCAATCCCTGTAGTTGTCGAGCGATAATAGTCTCAAAGTCAGGGTTCTCATTGTTATTGTTGTTGTTACCAGTGCCGCGACCACCCCCTCTACCTCCTCGTCCACCAGTCCTTCCACCCCTCTGGGCTAGGGCACCTCGGTTAACTCGAGTCGATCTTCTTGGAGGCATGATTCTACAAGGAAGGGTGTTGGTAAATGTTAGATAGGAAGTATGTAGGATAGGTCAGTATACGTGTCGTAACTCTATGCTCAGCTACCTAGTTGACAGATTCATGAATTTGATAAGTCCATGCAGCATTATGTTATCGTAAAAACGTTGGCCAGGCATTTTTAGGATAGCATCATGCCATATATCCTTATCATCATCACTTCACGTCAATCTAACCTATTCCGTCCTCAAGTAAATTTCTCAAAACGCTTAAGTCAAGTAACAATTCAACTTAATTTCGCAACTAATCAACTAAGAACTGTCTTGAAACTAAGTCGCAAATTGTTAAAAGACTTAATGGTTTTGAAAAATGGACTTGATTCAGGGGGTTTCATAAGGTCTAATACTAGGCGCCAATAACTCGCAAGGTAAGTATACACATAATTGCACACTTAATCCCTATTATGCAAACTATATGAAGGTTCTTAGGTTATAGTCTAGGTCAAACCACCTAATTCTCTATAACCAAGGCTCTAATGCCAATCTGTCACACCCCAAAAATGGCGCAGCGGAATGTCATTTAATGGATGTGACTTCAAGATCAAGAACACATGGTGTCATAATAGAGAAATACTAAATGCATAACATCACAACACAAGTCAAAGTTACAATGATCCCATACTATGGGTGAATACAAGTCTTACTAAATAAGTTCACAATAATCAAGTCTTAAAAGGGACATTTCCAAATGCATAACTCCTCGGGAATGCAACCAAGTAGAGTCTCATCTTATGTCTGCTAAGCCAGGCTAATACTCAACCTTCTAAAGCAACTTCATTCTTAACACCTGAAAATGGATACTCGAAAACGTCAACATAAAGTTGGTGAGCTCGTAGGTTTGAAAGTAAACCACGAAGCTGTGACATAAGTAGTGTAGGACAACAGTGAGCAAGATATACGAATATATGCATTTAAAAAGGAAAAACAATGCTAGCGACAACTGAACCTACCAATGATGTTACACACATGTTACCAATAGCGGGGAGCTGCCCCAGATAGTACTATCCATTTGTTTCGGCTCCAAACGGAGTTAAACAGTTGCGCATACATGAAACACATATTTATCATCACAATGGGTCACATATTGCAATCAAACACACATATTGTCCAAAAACATGTAAACATTGTATCACAGCATGAAAACAGTTAAAACACCATTTGAGTACCATTTTCCCCCAAGGAAAACATTATGAAAAAAAAGGGGCTACGAGAACTCACCTTAGCAAGCAATGATAACGCAAACAAAAGTGAAAGCTTGAGATGTAACCCGAAAGTCTTAACCGCGACCTAATAATTAAGTCGTTTGAGCAATTATGATATGTACTATATGCATATGAGTTTTTAAAAATGCAAAATGGTTCTTATACACTTGCAATGAGGTTTTATGACTCAAAATGAAATAAACGAAAGTTTTTATAATTTACTTTATTTTATTTTATTTTTATTTTTATTTTTATTTTAGGTTCAAAAGTATATATAAGTATATCGTAACTTCAAAAGGCCATAATTTCTTCGTTATAAGCCCGTATTCACTCATTCAAATCTCTAAACCGAGGTAATAAAATCTAGTTTCAAAATATGATGGCAAAAGATCCTTAGGGCCTGGTTTTCAAGATCATTTGGGCCAATGAACGGGCTGCTGTACAGAAAAATTGGGACAGGAAACACATAACTTTGCGGGTTTATATCTCATTCAAAAATGGCCTGTTTTATGTGTATAAAATTGCTAAACTCAATCCTACATGTCCTCTATCTAAAATAAATAGTACAATGTAAAAAGGGTCGGTTTGGTCAAGTTTTCCAGGTCAAAAACATCACGCATTGAAACAGTCCATCGGGTAATAAAAGTTAACTTGGACGGGCCATTACTTATTCATTTCTCGATGAAATAACGCGTTCTCAAAGTCTAAAATTATCTACATCAAATCTAGTTTTCAAATATCCAAGTCAAATATATTTCCCATGCACCCATTTTTCTGAATAATTCGTTTTAAGGGCTGAAGTCAAAACTGTCAGGAAACAAGAGAATTTACTCAACTTCTTTTGGCTGTATTTTACTCGTTATTTACCGTCACGTGACCATCCAACTCCCTAGACCCAAACTAAGATGTCCCCTAACACTTTCTAGTTTACCATTTTAGCTCAAAAGGTCTCGAAATGGGTCTTTTTTGCTGAATAGGATTGGCTCTCAGAAAAAGTGCAAACAGCAGGTCTTGGATTTTTAGCACTTATTAAAAATAGTAAAACATTTTATAAAATTACTAAAATTTTTTTGAGACATCCTAACATATCTATATAAGAATGTATAATTTGGTTTTACACGAAAAATTGAGTAGCTATTTTATTTGATTGCATCTTTGAGGCGCATTTTTAGGACAGCAAGGTAATAATTTAGTTCAAAGATTCTAAGCAAAATATCAACATCACAAGTGTATAATAGCCAAAACTAAACATATGAATGATGAAACATGTGTATGAGATGTCTAAAAATAGGTGGAGTAAATGCTTACAAGAGGTGATGAAGTTGATGCAAAAAGTGAACATAAGAACCCAAGAATGAACCTTCTAATAACCCTTAACTAAATAGCACTTCAATAAGCAAATGACCCCAAATATTTTGAACCCTTTTCTTGTGCTGCTGCTGGTCGAATGAATAAAGAGAGCATGAGTGGTGTTGGTGTTTTTGGATGCAAATGTCAAGTGTTAGGTGTATATCTAATTATAAATGCATTTAGGCTAACTTTACATCTCATTTCTTATGCAATAGTGAGAATATGACCAAAAGTGGGTGTTGCTTGTCTTGGCTCTTGTGTTAGCCATGTATAGAGTCCCAATAGAAGGGACTAATGTGCTTTGAGCCAAGCAATGGATCTCATGTGAACCTTAAACTTAGTTAATCATCAAAATGGAAAGGTAGTGGTTCAAGGATGTTTCTTATACTACAAATAAAAGTGAGGGGTGGCAACTTTGAATTAGAATAGGACAAATTGTAGATTGTTTTGTATTTGGTATAATTATATATGTATATGCATGTATTAGATGAGGTGGTGTAGTTTACATGCATGCAAAAACGTCGTAAATACGAAATAAGCGCGTTTTAGTTAAACCTGAAAAATAAAAAGTGTAAACTTATAAAACGTGACTATAACAGTCATATGACATATATTTTATGTAGACTCGACTTTGTATAATGCCAGTTTAAGTTTAAAATCGTTTTTCTAATTACGCGGTTTCACTTAACGGTTACACGTAAAAGTGAAAATTTTAAATATCAAAAGCGAATAGTTTTGGGTTTGAGGTTGAGTAAGGACCTGGAAAATGCAGGTTGTTATAATCAATTCCAGCAAGCCTTGCACTTCCATCTTGATGTTGTATATACTTCACATTAAATGCACCGATTTTGTTTTTCGATAAAAGTTTAAACTTTTGCTTATGTTTAAAACCCAACTTTTTTATTTGATATTATAATTTACAAACGGATTTAAGTCAAAATTATGTATTTTTTCCTTTCTATTCATTACTAAGTGTGATATTTTTAATATGTCGTACTTTGCTATTATGGTAAACTCATTTAATGGGCGTAAATATTGGTTGCTCACTAATGATTCTACATATAGAAAAAGAAAACACTTTGCGATGCGCGGACCTTCTTCTTTTCAATAATAATTCAATTGCACACGATAAATTAATTCTAATATCTCTCAAAGAGCATTCGAAAGCAACTACTTACCTAAACTAATCACGCTAAAAAGTATCATTTAACCATTTAAATGTTGTTTTACATACATGCTAGTGCACATTTTCTTGAATCAATTCGCACATGTAAGCTACATCAATAGAAATCGCACATAAATTACTTGTATATGAAAATGCATTAACATAATACATTGATCTATATATATACTTATCTATAACAACCACCTAAATATGTAAGAAACAAATAAAATAGTTGGTATCCCAATATTTGGTTCCATTTATCTAAGCATGCATGATCTTGTGTGATTTTCATGGTACCTGTGTATGATAACAAAATTAAGAAAAAAAGAAAACCAAGTTAATTACAAAGATCTAAAAGATGTGTGAATCATCTCCAAAATGTTGCAAAATAGAATTTACATACCGCTACCAACAATCAAAGATCTAAAAGATGTATGATTCATCTTCAAATGTACATACTAAATGTGATTTTTGGCCGGTTTATATAGGCATGAATTAGGTTAAATCATCAATTATTCTTGCAACCTTTCGCAACCCTTGCACTTCATCTAACCAACTTTTAATTATATACTAAATGCTATGCGATCAATTCGGGCAACCCTTGCACTTCATCTCCTTTCATGATTGTATAGTTATTACGAGGCTGCATTGAATTCCGAGCATGAGCAGCCCGTCTTGAACGACCTTTTTGACCATTCGTTGTAGTCCTTTTTGAACGACCTTCTTGACCAACTCGTCGCGCCCTACGTCTCTTTATCATGTTTAATGTATTATTCCTTGTAATAAGGGAAAAATAAGAGATTACTTGAGAAAAATAATAGCAAATATACATGCATTTATGTATATCTCAAATTTTGGCTCTCAACCCGTGGAAACATTTTTAAAATCTAGTAAAATATACGAACGTGTAGGAAGGTGCATACCAAAGCATGAGTAACGTGAGAATGCATGCTAAAAACTAAACCTGCTTTTGTTTTGTGTATGAGATTAATTATATTTACATTGTAGTTGTTTTGAACTTTGGGATTTCAAGATTCTTTGTATTATTCATATATAAAATATATATAAAATTTGCAGATGAGACTGAGAAAAGAAAGAGTATAGATACAACACCTCTTCTCTTCTCTTATAACATTAGTAAGAGAATCATGTTGTATGTATTACATGCACGTAGAAAAAAAAAAGAAAATCAAGAAACAATTCTAACAATAAATTACAAAATAAAGTAGGAGGAATGAAGATTCGAACTTTTGTGTTTGTGCATGTGATTTTGGCCGGTTTATATAGGCATGGATTAGGATAAATCATCAATTATTCTTGCAACCTTTTCAACTTCTTATCAATCCATAACCGAATTTTAATTCTATACTAAATACCATGTGATTAATTCCGGCAACCCTTGCACTTTCATCTCCTCCATTAAGCAAACATGAATGTAACGACATGACTCTTTGCATGCTCGCAATTACTCAAGTCGAACAATTAAGGCTCGAATTACACATGAAACTCTATTTTGTGCTTAATTCTGAGCATTAGATTGATGTACTCTATGCAATCATGATGCCTCGGTATGCAGGCAGCTATTAACCCCCATTAAGGAGGTTTGTAACCCACGGGTCTCTACATATGCTGCTACTAATTATTAGGAAAAAATAAACCTAAAAAACACTCAAAATTATATCATGAAGAGCATTAGGTTGTTGTACTCTATGCAATCTTGACGCCTCCACAATAAATTAGTGGGGTTAATCTTATAGTATAATAGATAAGATGACGTTAAATTGTGAAACACTACAACATAAATGCAAAAAATAATTAAGTAGATGAAATGGAAAGTTAATGGGGAATTGGATGCGAATAGATTTAATGTACAAAACATGATAGAATATGAATGGAATTAATTATGTTTGAGATCATTTATGTTATTGTTGTGGTTTCATCGAAATAAATAAATAAATAAAGCCTGTCCCACATCGCCCCTTTCATCAATGTTCACTATGAAGAGTTCATAAGCTTCATCTTAATGAGTACGTAATAATTTAGACTTAAAAACTTAGTATGACTTGTAAGGCTGTGTACAATGAACCGGACCAACTCGGTCGTTCATGTCCTTGGACCGATATCAATATCGGTTGTCCCCATTGTGGGGAGTTGGGCAACAATCGGTTGAGGAAGGATAAAAACAACAATCGGTTGTTCTCACGACCGATTATTTGCACATGTACATTTTATATTTAATGAAAAAAAAACTTCGGTCATCGACTATGGCACTTTAGTCATGTCTGATCGCCGGAGAGAGAAAGCTGACGTGACAGCTAGAAATATGGGTCAAGTTTGGTCACCACTGTGCCCTGCCTAAGAAAAAGCCATGAGTGTGACTACTATGGCCTTATATTAACTTGTCCCAAATAAGTCATATTTCACATCACCTGGTGGATAGCAACCTGATGAGAAGATCCTACGAAAACCAGCTCACTTTTAAAGCCAAGGGGATCTTGTAAAAACCCACTCACTTTTACCGAGGAGTGACGTTACCTCTTTGCTATTTATGCTTGTTTTTACACAGCAATTTATACGATGAGTAAATTACATCGTCCCTGTGGTTTTAGCTGAATTTCATGTTTAGTCCTCGCTATAGAGAAATTGTTGTAGACTTCCCTAATGGTTGATTAATTTTTTGAGAATTTGTTTTAAGGTTTTCAATCCCACATCGACCAAAAAGAAGATATATTGCTTCTTTATATATTACAACGTGTACTATTGATGCATGTATGGATCAGTATTATGTTGATGGATACTATATTGGCATTAGGTTCATGCAAAGAAATTATCACTGTAGTACCCATTAACTCATACAATATCTTAACTTTTTACTGTATATCATTTTGAAACCGTAAGATTTGGTTTTCTTAGCGTAAGTAAGTTTGTTGCTAACCTTTGTAATTATGTTCAACGACAATGCCTTTATCTTGTTAACTGTACTTTTAATAAGCATGCTAATTTGTTATTTTAGGGCCCGTTTGGTTGACGGGGTTAGGATGAAATTTGGGAGTGATGGTAAATGTTAAGTGTTTGGTTTGAATCCGTGAGCCCCAAATATTGGACTCAAAGACAAAAATCAGCCATATTAAAATCCTAGCGCTATGCGTGGGTTTTTGCTAGATATAGTCACATCATGTGATTTTTGTCGGACATCTTTTGATCTCAACCATTTATCACAATTTTTTTTTTCTTTTTCAAATAATAAATTTTGATTTTAAATAATTTTTTTTAAATAATAAAAAAATATTTATATTTATTATACTTAATTTTTAATTTAAATCAAAATTTAAATTCAAATCTAAATCCAAATTCAAATCCAAATCCTAAACCCACATATATATCAAACGGGCTCTTACTTATTTATACCTTTTTTTAGTGGATATGTTTAGGTATTCACTTGCTATTTATGCCTTTATCTTGGTAACTGTACTACTTTATTTTGCATTTTCTTTAATACTGTTTAAGCTTGAGTGATATATTTACGTTTGTTACAATAAAGCCAACTACCCTTAGTCCTCTAGCTATGACCCAAAAGTCTTTATTATACAGTGACTTTTGTTTGTCCATCTAATTCCACGAAATTAAGTGACTTTTGTTTTTCATTGACCAATTCAAGTGACTTTTGTTTCTCCATCTAATTCCACGAAATTTCCAAACAAACACATCTTTCCTAGCTTAAACTTAACCACTGTCCTTTTCACATATACTTGTTTATTGTCCATCTCTTCTTAGAAAAAATAGCTTGAACCCTACTTTCAATGGCTTCTTCTTCAACATCATCCGTTCAAAAGAGCTTCAAGTATGATGTCTTTTTAAGCTTTAGAGGCGAAGACACTCGTAACACCTTTGTTGGCCATCTTTATGAAGCTCTTAAGCAAAAAAGCATTGAAACATATAAAGATGATGAGAAAATAAAAAAAGGGAAAACAATTAGTGATGAGCTTATCCAAGCCATTGAAAACTCAAGATTCTACATCATTATTTTCTCAAAGAACTATGCTTCCTCATCTTGGTGCCTAGATTCGCTAGTCAAGATTATGGAGTGTCAGAAGAAGATGAATAATCAGCCTACTGCTTATCCCGTTTTCTTTGATGTCGAGCCAACAGAAGTCCGTAAGCAAAGTGGGGCTGTTGGAGCTGCCTTCACCAAACATGGAAATAATGAATCTGTGGGCAAATGGAGAGAAGCTTTGAAAGAAGCAGCTGATCTTGCTGGATGGGAGTTGAAGAACACTCTTAATGGGTATTTCTTTCATTATATATATATATATATATATATATATATATGTAGATATATATATGTAGATATATATATATATAGGGGTACTTTATTTTCAGAACCTGTTAAGTGCGGGAACTGCGAGAACTCCAATTTTGCATTAGAAAACATGCATATTCACATAAAACATGTATGTTTTCTTACATACATGTTTTATATGAACATGCATGTTTTCTAATGCATAAGTTGAGTTCTCGCAGTTCCCACAATTAACAGGGTTTTAAAAATAAAACCATTTTGCATTGATTTGTTGCACTTAACAGGTTTTTATATGAACATGTATGTTATGCATGTATGTGTATTAAGGTGTATGTAAGAAAACATACTTGTTTTATATGAACATGCATGTTTTCTAATGCAAAATTAGAGTTCTCGCAGTTCCCGCACTTAAAATGGTTCTGAAAATAAAGATACACTATATATATATATATATATATATATATATATATATATATATATATACACACTAGCTTCAAGACTCGCCTGATGGGCGGGCTAGCTCTATAATTTCGTTTCAATTTATATAAGATAGACAAAGTTTTAAATTTAATCAACCCAAAAGAGACCATAATAAATTATGCATTGAGTTACACAAACAAATAAGCAGGAATAACATGTTTAATATTTTTTTTTTTAAAAGGAAAAAAAAAAAAAAAAAAAAAAAAAAAAAAAAAAAAAAAAGACATTAAAAAAAGTATGCATACTTTTCTTGTTCAATGAGATTGGGATTGTATCCTTAAAGTGATTATTTGGTTTGTGTGGGTTTTTACACACAATAAGAACTTTGAAGTGTTTGGATGGAGAAAAACTTGTGTGTATTTGCTTATTTATGCTAAAAATGCAGTTATAAAGGTGTTATTATATAAGAATAAGCTTAAGAAATGGCAATCTCATACACTCCCTTGTACTTGTATTTACTTGGTAAATAAACTTAGCTTTCATGGTTGTTGCTGTCAATATTCAAATTGGTGCTATAAGGGGTGTTTGGTTGCTGGTGTAGGAGTGTTTAAATGTTCGATGGTAAGGGTGTGCATCAGGTTATAGGGATGGTTGCTTTACGAAGCGCATATGTTGACCCTAAAAGACTAAGATAAGTATGGAGTGTGGCCTGTGGCCCAAAACCAAAATCAAATGGAACAAAGTAAGTTTGACAGTACGCCTAACTTAGGGGAAAGAAAACAAATATTGCAAGGTAAGATAGTTAACAAATATTATACTTCTGTGCCAGAAAAGAGATGCGTCCATGACTTCGAGAAAAATCAACCAAAATGCTAGTCTTAATGTGCTACCATGCTACCCACATTATTTATTAATCATGCACAAAGGCATAGGCTTATATAAAAGTTCAGTTACCTGCAAGCTCTTACTCACTACAGAAAGAGAAGTTCCAGTCATGATAAGTTATCTAATCTCAGAATTAAGTTGATCCTCCTACTTTTTAGCTTTTTTTGTAGAACTTTTGACTGCATTGACATGTTTCCCATAGCCAATTTCAAAGCTTCCAACTTTTACCGCATCTCTTCTAACTTATTTGACCTAGTTAATGACTCTGCCTCTAACTACCTCACATTTGACAGCTCATGTTAACATTTATATACTTAAACACAGCCAAGAGCATCATTTAGCATGCAATTCTACTACAGTTGAAAAATAGCACATTACACATTTGGCTAGAAAATAAACATCATTTAGCATGCAATTTTCAAACCATGTTGAATTGATAAATGACAAAAAAAACATAAATATTTTGTGATAATATTAGTAAGAGTCTGTCGAATGACTTAAAATAATAGCAAGCAATATAATATTATCGTTCTTATAGCCAATTTTTGCAGCTGGTAGTTAGGGTAATTAGTCACGGTTCAATATTTGAACCTAGGATAATTAGATTTCTAAACACAAAACTCAGTATTGCAGCTTGAAGTAAGATTATCAGCTATAAAACCCATATCCATAAACCCAAAAAGAATAAATAAAACCCTGGTAATGCCTGAATAAGATGAGGTATAGTTTATTTTCTTAATTAGGGGTGTATGGAATTGCATTTGCAAAACTTTATTTTCTTGTTAATAGTAGCAGATAACCACCCTCTTCAAATAGTTTACCAAACACTATATTCTAGAAGTTTACATTTTGCAAACGCAACAACCAGAATATCAGTTCCAAAACACAAGCCCAAACACCTTATAAGTTCGATCTATTCCGATATATACTTTAGTGTTTACACTTGAGAAACGATAACTGATTAGTTTTTTTCGTCAAGGAATGATAGTTGATTATTAAATAATCAGTTTTACACACTTCAGTTTTCCTAGCCATTTGATGCCAACTACGTTTATTTGTATATTTTGCAGCTGTTTTGAAGTTGAAACCGATCGCTTATTTGAGGATATTATCCACTTTTGTCTCTAAAATGATGCAAGTTAAAGAGGGTGGTTAATATTAAAAGACTTTAACATAATAAATGTGAGTAAGCTTGGAACCTGAGCGGCGATTACTGGTGCGGTAGTAGTCCAAACCATAGGCTACATTCAGTAGATCCTTAAACTGACTTGAGTTTTCTTTACTTGCTATAACAGAATTATCTGTGCTAGTTTCCACAAGAAGAAGCTGACAAATTAGGAAATTAGCTTGTTAGCACCCTTACCAGGAAAGGAAACTAAACATTAGTCTAACAAAACATATGGAACGTGTAAGTATTAGTATTTGTTAGCCAAGTGGCAAATTTCCTGGTGTTCCAAGAAATGCCTAAGTATTAGTATCTGTTAATTCTATCAACTATATTCAAAGAAATCTAGAATGACAAAAATGGATGTGCCAGCGCCATTTAGTACATCCATTTTATAGCAATGCATATTAAGGGTCGAATATATGTATTTGTCCATGGTTTTTCCCAACCGAATATTAAACTACCATCTTATAATATAGAAAAAATTGAGTAATTGCAAAATGAATTAGTATAAGATAAAATATTCAAACAAAAAAAGGTACAAAAATTACAAACAAACAAATTCCATCATGACATTTGTATAAGCATATATGATGCACCATGCTACTCATATATGAGGCACATATGATGTTCCAAGATCAAGAAGTCATTTCCACTTGTAACAGATGACAACACAAACATATAGCAAATCCAAATAGAAAGCTTTTAATGGTTCAATACAGAGCAACATGGGTCATAAGTCTGACCCCAATCGTTCATGTGATGTCTACCAGATGCAACCAAACTAACAATTGTATAAGACGTACAAAAGTAACATTTGTAATTCAATACCAAATGAGGTTTTCAGCCAGTTTGACCCGTTTACCCCTATATATGTCAGCGGGTCTATCTTTCTTCCTTCTTATTACCCATTTGACCCATTTCATATAATTGGCCATTAGAAAACTAATTGATTGCTAAAATAACTCATAGTACACAAAATTATAAAAGTCAAGCATACCAGAATCCGAGATGCACCTTTTCCAAACAACAACTCAAGTGTTGTCAATGCAAACTTCTCAGCAATAAGGCAACATCATGAACAACCATGTAAAAAGACTATATTCTTCAAAACACATCAAATACTGGGCTCTATGCTATTTATATTGTGATTTATTTACAATATATTTGTTTGATGTTAACAGCGTAAAAACACGTTGTAATTTAATTTTCCTATGTAAATCTTATGTGTAGTTGATCACCTGTTTGTCAAGAGCATCATTTGAAGGATAAGAAAAACCAACCTGTAAAACACATCAAGATCCATAAATGAGCTTCAAATGCATAGAGCACCAATACAACATTGCCATTATAATCAAGTGAAGTCTAACCTTTTGGCAATTAAAAAATTTCCACTACTGACTCCTTCGGTGCCTATTTCATTAAACCACTGTTTTTCTATGCTTATCCGCAAAACAAAGCATCTGATATAAATTTTTGTATGGTTAATGAATATGTGCCAAAGACAAACAAAAACAAAGGTTTAAGTCTATGATAACAAAACAATACACTCAAAAAAGTGATGACATTTATCACTTCCATCATGAAGAAAACCAAATAATAGTTCTTAATTAACATAAAAACAATGTAGGAGCTTACTTTAATATGAATAATTACTTGAGTATCATGAGGGGCAGAATGGGCATTCATGGGAGGATGAAGATGATGATTAAAGTTGGAATTTCCAATGTGCTCATTGGGTAGATAATGTAAAACATGGGAGTGAGCAATGATGGCGCATATATGTTTTCAAAAATCATAGCACGATTTTCATGAAACTTCGGAATTGCATAGACAACTTTAATTCAGAAGGGGTACTTTTGGAAATTGTGACAACCGGCAGTTTAGGGAGCTATTTTTAAAACCCGCATTACAACTTAAGTTCGTTTATAATTTTTATTTGAAATTTTCATTTCACAACGAACTTGTAAGACCTATGTTATGGATATTTTATTTAATGACGTTATGGAATTCGTGAATTATGTTCATAATTCATTTTTGATTATGTGATCGGTGATGTATATTTGAATTCTCACTTGGTACTACGTTGACTTTGGCACTAGGATTACCTAACATAGTTTTATGATTCGTCTTAACGAGTCCGTTATATATTTTAATTAATTACGAGAGGTTCTCGTGTGATATGGACATTTTAAAATGAGTTCGGGTTCGGGCCACGTGTTTTTACATCTACCCACATTACCCGCTCAACCGTAATAATATCTTTATTATTACTCTTATTATTATTATTATTACATTTAACTAATAAAAAAAAAATAATAAAATAGAGAGATAAGGGTGTGGTTCGGTTCACAGTTAACACCACACACAACACAACACAAATTTTCATTCTCTCTCTTTTCCTCTCATCTCCCTCACTCTCTTTTCTCTCTTTGGCTAAACCCTAGCCGCCCCTTAAATATTCCGGCCACACCACAGCGCCACCACCGGCCACCACTCTAAACCACCACCATAAATCGAACCTCCATCATCCCTACTCTTAGATCTACAACAACACGCGCCTATAACCCCGTTATTTCACTTCGAATCACCATATTCTTCACCACTTTTCGTTGATTCTTGAAGATTATCAAGGTTTTGAGCTTTTAGTTCGAAGGTGAGCGAGTTTCCACTCGTATTGTTAATAAAAACGCGACCCTTGTATTTAAGATCCGAATGGGTTTTTAATTAAAAACGTGATATGATGATGGATCTTGGATGAAAAACGTTTTCTTGATAGTTTGGTATCCGGGTTGGTTTATTTTCGTCGGGTCGAGGTGTACCCGAGGGTGAAACCCTCGGATGGTGCTTGTTTGGCCGAATCTTTGGTCTTTAATGATTATTGGTGTTCGTTTGAGGGTGTTTGGATCCTCGTTTTGTTGGTTGACCGATTGTGGATGGTCATGGTTAACCATAGTAGTCGAATGGAATTTTTGGCCGACGACCCTAGTAGGTCGTGTAGCTTGTTTGGCTCATTTAGAGCTAGCCGAGACCATGGAGGTCTCGGGTGGGAACCACACTAGTTGTGGTGAAGTGTTGCCTCGGGTTCGGCTTGGTAAACCGACCCGAACACTAATTTGGTTAAATGTTATTTTGTGATAATTGTAAACTAATTGTTATATTGTTATATTGTTATTATTACATTTGTTGGTTACTTGTTTCCCGGCCGAATACTTTGGGTCGAATTGGATATTGGTTATGGTCTTGGTAATTGAGAAGTTGTTGTCGAGTGGTATGTGATATGAGGACCGGTTATGAGACGGTCGTTAGATGACGGAGATAGGTTAGTCGGGTACCGTAGTCGGACCTTATTGTTGTAGCCCGTGGTTGAGATTGTGATTGGACGGAGATTTATTATTTATGACTTTGGTTTATTATTGGACTTGGACAATGAGCCGAGGGTCATGACTCGGACATATGACCATTTCGTATAACTCAATAAATATTAAAAGCGAAACGAGAATAATAAAACTCGTAATAATAATTATTAATAATATGAACGTTTATACGAAAGTATATACGTGAATAACGTATATATAACTATATAAACGCGTATATTAATAATAATAATAATCACGAGTCGTATTATAAATAATACGATTAGATATATATTAGGTTACGAGCGTGGCGTAATATTACTAAACGTATTATTATTAATAAAAACTGTGTTATAAACGGGAAACTCCCGACAATTATGAAACATTTAATAAAATGTCATTTCAAATATACAACGGATAAGTTTATTGAGTTAGGCGAGATTGTTGTCACTCGGGTCCAGGTAAGTCATTATTTGTGACATTCGTGTTGTCTCGGATATATGACGACTAATATAGACGTTTTCTATAAGTAAATAACCACTCAACTGTAAGGTTGAGCCGGGTCGTTTGGTTATATGAAACGAATATATTAGTGGGCAGCGTATCCTACGACGCCCATAGGTTGTAGTATATGTAAAGTGTAATAGATTGCGAGTGTATATATCGGGAAATCTGGCCAATTTGACGATATATACGAGGAATTTATTAAACTATGATATATACTATATAGTAATTATGTGCTATGTGCTTTATATGTGCTTTAGATTGGGTGTAATCTTGGAACGGTATATTACGTAAATAAATATGAGGATTATCAAATCGACGGATTTGGTAAACTTTGACGATTTATTTAAATGATATATTGGACTAATATTAGATCTATAGTTTATTTTATCTTTCTATGTGTGATCTTGTTGGTTTGTTTTGAGTCGACCCACCACCCGTATGGATACCAAACGCAAATACACCAAACTAATACGAAATGGATTTTCGGAAATAAAACGGATTCTCGTCCGGGTTTGGGAATATTATATATTTGAGGAAATGATTTCTGAAAGAGTTAATATTGTTAGGTCGTGCCAAGTCCGTAGTTGCTGTTTCGTGAGTTATCATACATCTTATTTCTACCTACCTCGTCTTGCTATTTTCTGGACTTGAGGTGAGTCATAGCCCCACTTTTTACTCTTGAACTATGTTTTCAATGATTGGGGTGAGAAACGTGCAAATCATTTTACGTGGACTGTTATCGCTTTTATATTCTTTCTAAACTTGCTATGCGTATGGACTAGGATGTATAGTCAGCTTTAGTCACTTCTCTTGTGTACTATTCAAGGTTGGCTTATTTGTTATTGTCAGCTTTAGTCACACCTTTTGTGTGTACTATTCAAGGTTGGCTTATTTGGTTATTGGTGAATTGTCAGCTTTAGTCACATGTATGTTGTGTGTACTATTCAAGGTTGACTTATTTAGATACTGTAGTGTGCACCTATAGGTTATTAATACTTCGGAGGTTATCCGAGTATTTATTGGTATTGCGGGGGTTACCCGAATATCTATGTTGTTACGGAAGGGTATCCGTGTGTTATGTTGAGAGCGGAGGGTATCCGCAGGCATTTAGCGAATCCTTAGTCTAGCTAGCAAGCGTTTTGCGTATATGTCCACTATATTATTAGTTGAATTTAAACCTATGATCTCACCAGCGAAAGCTGACTTTTAGCACGTTTTCTCAGGTAATTAAGTGTTGAGGTGCATGCTTGGATTGGAAGGCTCGGCTGTGGCACACGGTTATGGATCTATATTTTCTAAACTCTGATAATTAAATTTGGACCTATTGTTATTTATTTTGGGCCTGACTCTGAATGATGTTGGGATGAATGTAAACTTTAAAACCCTGTTTTGGTTGTGTTTTATTATGTTTACTTTATCTCGTTCTATATTGTCTTGTGTTGGATACCAATCCCCGTAGCACCCCGAAAGCTTGTTGAGTCTTCCGCTGTATCAAATTTTGGGGGTGTTACAGATTGGTATCAGAGCCAAGGTTATAGAGAACTAGGTAAATAAACGCCTAAACTATAACCGTATTTTTATAGAAAATGATCCTTGACTACCGCCCGCCAGCCCGCCAAGCCGAAGCATCTTCTATTATTTGAGGTATTATGAGATATTTGAGATGATTTGAGGTTTATGGATTTTAGTAATAAGATGGCGTTCTCGAGGATTTATATGGTCTATATGTTTTATAAACATTTTAGTAATGCGGTGTTTGAAATTCTTTTATTAAGATTATATGGTATTATTTGATGTGTATATTTGGTACGATTTTATGAGTTGTGATTTAAGTTGTTGAAACACTTACACCTACCCTACGCCGTTGTCACATACTATGGCCTCCCATATGCCCGATGTCGTCGAGGACATTCTTACTGCACCGGTTTTACCTGCACAGTTCATTATGGCATCTGATGATCCTTACCAGATGGCCATGACTCCAGCTACTGTATCACAGGCAGCTTCTACTTCAGCACTACCTGCTGCATCTACGCAGGGACCCTCATCTTCGTTAGGGCTCCCTGGTACATCGAGGCAGCTTACTCTTCATCAGGCTTTGGCTCGTGTGGCACCACCCTTTGCCCACCGAGCTACGGCACGCATGTCGGTACGCCCTACTCCATCACCTTTACATATTGATGCTCATTCTCTTCTGTCTGAGGCACCGCCCACATCACTGCGTCGTCGTCCTAGATCACCTACTACATCTTCACATGGTTCACCCAGTAGGAGACGACGAGTGATGAGGTACTCTTCCGATGAGGAGGAGGAGGAGTACGAGGGTGAGGATGAGGCTGATGACCCTGAGCGGGAGGATGACCCTCAGGAGGCTGAGCATGGTGATGATGATGACCCTGAGGAGGAGGATGACCCTCAGGAGGATGAGATGCCTGATGATGATGATGATGTGTTAGCACCACCAGCTCAGGCTGAGGAGCCTGATTCACCTGTACACCCGATTGAGCCCGATTCACCTGATCATCCGTTCTTGTTTGAGTTACCACCGGGTAGTCCCGTGGAGTCGGATGCATCGTCTGAGATTTCTGCTGAGCATGCAGAGTTGGGTGAGATTGGCAGGTTGTGGGCTCGGATTACTGAGCTTAGTGACAGAGTTGCACGTGTATCTGATCGACTTGAGAGAATTATTGGAGAGTTTTTAGCAGATTTGAGAGTTGATTTGACTGTCGCTGTGGGCAGGGCTACTGAGCTGAGGAGAGTTATGTTGGATGTCCACGAGCATATCGATAGTTTTCAGCGAGGATTCGTTACTGCTCGTGAGGCTGACCGCAAGCTTTGGCAAAGGAATGCCGAGCTAGAGAAGGAGGTGGCTGACCTCAAGAGAGACCGAGACACCCATAGCGTGGAGTTAGGATCGTTATGGAGGGATCTTGATGGCTTGAGGCAGGAGTTGAGGATTCTCCGTCAGCCACGTGGCTAGTTGTTTGAGTATATTATCTTGTTGCTTTCTTAGCCGAGGAGTGTTCGGTCAGAAAAGTTAGTTATCATATTTTGATGTATTTTGTTCGGTATTCGTCTCTTTTGGAACGATTAGTATGTTTTGTGTTATCCGTTAGTTGGAACGATGTTAGATCGCTATGGTATGGTTGATGATTATTAGTGTATGGTATTAAGTGATTTTGGGTGTTATGGAAATTGAGTCCGTATTCGCTTATTATTACATAGCGTGTCGTTGCCATTCTTTCTATGACTTGATTTCGTTGAGATGTTTTGTTGAGCATGTCGATAAGTTCTAATGGAGACTCATGAACTTGTGTGATGTTACAAATCAATGGCACCCCGTCGAAACCCTGTTAGGTCTACCAGGACTGGTCCTGCTGTGACTACTCCTACTCTTGCTCGTCGAGGTCGTCGACCTACTCGAAATGTTGAAACCCCTACTCCTGACAACCTGGACACCACTAACCGTAACAACAGGAATCAAAATGTTGATGTTCAGGGAGACAATGATCATGTTCCACTTAATGCACCAACTGTGGATCAAGCAATGATCAACCAACTCGTGGAGCAAAGAGTTGCTGAACTACTAGCTGAGTCAAATCATTCCAACAATTCTGCTGGAACTTTTCCACCTGTTCGTGCTAATGGATGTCAATACAAGGAGTTCAAGATTTGTGGACCCATTGAGTTTGGTGGAAATGAAGGAGTGGTTTACTTAGTCAGATGGATTGAGAAGACTGAGTCAGTGTTTAATGTCAGTGGTTGTGCGGAGAATGCGAAGGTAAAGTTTGCTTCTTTTACTTTCAAGGATGAAGCTTTGACCTGGTGGAACAACTACCGAAATGCAGTTGGGAGTGATGTAGCTTATGCTATGACTTGGGAGCAATTTAAGTCCTTGCTGATTCAGACTTATTGCCCAAGGAATGAGGTCAAGAAGCTAGAGATTGAGTTTTGGAACCACAAGGTGAAAGGTAATGATATGGCGACTTACAATCGTCGTTACCAGGAGTTAGCCTTGTTGTGCCCAGATATGGTGAAAACTGAAACTCAAAAGATCGAGAGGTATACTGATGGTTTGCCTGTAGCTACGAGGAATGATGTAATTTCTGCTAGGCCTGCAAACATCCATGAGGCAATCACAATTGCTCAACAACTTATGGATTCGTTGGAATTAGAAGAAGCTGATAAGGAGAAGAATGGAAAGAGAAAGAGAGACCGTCACTCTAAGAGTAATGATCACTGAAGCAAGAGACAAGCTAAGGCTTATGCTATTGGGAATGGAGATAAGAAGAATCAGAACGGTGATGCACCCAAGTGTGATCGTTGCCATCAGCATCACACTGGATGGTGTAGTGTGAAATGCCAGAATTGCTCAAAGAAAGGACATACAGCTAGGGACTGTAGAGCTCGACCCCTTGCAATGGTTCAAGCTGCTCCTGAGATGAGAAACAAGGCAGATGTTACCTGTTATGGGTGTGGAAAGAAGGGACACTATAGGAATGAGTGTAGAGAATCGCGGAACCGTGGAAATCAAGGCTCGGGTGGTAATGGGTACAATTATGGAAACCGTGGACGACAAGATAATGGGGACCAACGTGTGGAAGCTGGAGCTGCTCAGGGAAGAGTGTATGCACTCGGGAACGAGAGAGGAGAAGATCCGAACGTCGTTACTGGTACGTTCCTTCTCAATAATCGTTATGCTTCCATACTGTTTGATACTGGTGCCGATAGGAGTTATGTGTCCACTACTTTTGCACCCTTACTAGAGAAACCCCCGATGGCCTTAGGAATTGGATATGATATTGAGTTAGCTAATGGAAACATAGAAAGGATTAATACTATCATTCGAGGTTGTACGTTAAATTTCTTGAACCACCCTTTCAACATAGATCTTCTACCCGTCACGTTAGGAAGTTTTGATGTAATCATTGGTATGGATTGGTTGTCGAAGTATCGTGCTCACATACTTTGCGACGAGAAGATCGTGCGTGTACCCTACGGAAAGGAAGTCCTAAATATACTAGGAGACCGAAAGGATTATAGGAGCCCATCCCGATTAGCAGTTATATCTTGCACAAAGTTACCGAAGTTAATGGAGAAGGGATGTTACCTTTTCTTAGCCCAAATTTCTGAGAAGGGCGAGACGAAGAAAAGGGAAAGGTGCATTGGAGATGTGCCTATAGTTCGTGATTTTCCTGATGTGTTTCCTGATGATTTGCCGGGAATCCCGCCGACTAGACAAGTGGAGTTTCAGATTGAGTTGATACCTGGTGCTGCACCTGTAGCACGAGCACCTTATCGTCTTGCACCTACCGAACTGGAAGAGTTGTCAAAACAATTGGCGGAGTTAGCCGAAAAGGGATTCATAAGACCAAGTTCTTCACCTTGGGGAGCCCCAGTCTTATTTGTGAAGAAGAAGGATGGATCGTTTCGTATGTGTATTGATTATAGAGAGTTGAATAAGTTAACGGTGAAGAATCGATACCCGTTACCTAGGATCGATGACTTGTTCGATCAACTTCAAGGATCAAGTGTGTATTCGAAGATCGATTTGAGATCGGGATATCATCAACTTCGAGTTCGCGAAGAAGATATTCCGAAAACGGCTTTCAGAACCCGTTACGGGCATTACGAGTTTCAGGTGATGCCGTTTGGGTTGACTAACGCACCAGCAATATTCATGGATCTCATGAATCGTGTGTGTAAGCCTTACTTGGATAAGTTCGTGATTGTATTCATCGATGACATCCTGATTTATTCAAAGAGTGAGAAAGAGCATGAGGAGCATCTAAGACTCATTTTGGAATTGCTTAGGAAGGAGAAACTCTATGCCAAGTTTTCGAAATGCGAATTTTGGATTCCGACGGTACAATTTTTGGGTCACGTGATTGATAGACAAGGAGTCCACGTGGATCCTGCAAAAATTGAAGCAATAAAAGAGTGGGCTGCACCTACAACCCCGACCGAAGTTCGTCAATTTTTGGGCTTAGCTGGTTATTACCGAAGATTCATCGAGGGATTTTCGAAGATAGCTAAACCATTGACTAAATTGACCCAAAAGAGTGTTACGTATGAATGGGGAGATAAAGAAGAGGAAGCGTTTCAATTGCTTAAGAAAATGTTGTGTAGTGCTCCTATCTTAGCGTTACCAGAAGGTAACGAGGATTTCGTTGTCTATTGTGACGCCTCACATAAAGGTTTAAGAGCCGTGTTAATGCAACGAGAGAAAGTGATAGCTTATGCTTCCCGACAGCTCAAAAAGCATGAGAAAAACTACACTACCCACGATTTGGAACTAGGCGCTGTAGTTTTTGCTTTAAGAATATGGAGACATTACTTGTACGGAACCAAATGTGTTGTATTTACTGACCATAAAAGTCTACAACACATCTTGGATCAAAAAGAGCTCAACATGAGACAGCGACGTTGGATCGAGTTGCTAAGCGATTATGATTGTGAAATTCGCTACCACCCTGGTAAAGCAAACGTTGTTGCTGATGCTCTTAGTCGAAAGGAAAGAGTACAACCATTACGAGTTAAGTCATTAGGAATGACTATCGTATCGCCATTACCGTCTCAAATACTTGAAGCTCAAACGGAAGCGTTGAAGGCAGAAAATAGACCTGCCGAGAATATATTTGGGATGGCTGATAACGAGAAAGGATTTGTTAAGCGTTCTGATGGATTATTATGTTTTGGAGATCGGATTTGGGTACCTTTACATGGAGGAATTCGGGAATTGATTATGCATGAGTCGCATAAGTCAAAGTACTCCATTCATCCTGGTTCCGATAAAATGTATCAGGATCTTAAGAAGTTCTATTGGTGGCCAAATATGAAGGCAGATATAGCATCGTACGTTAGTAAGTGCTTGACATGCGCCAAGGTTAAGGCTGAACACCAGAGACCGTCAGGACTACTAACGCAACCAGAACTTCCAGTCTGGAAATGGGAGCGGATTGCTATGGACTTCATTACCAAATTACCGAGGACAGCTAGCGGTTGTGACGCTATCTGGGTAATTATGGATCGTCTGACAAAGTCTGCTCATTTCTTAGCTATTAGTGAAGATGATAGTGTGGATAAGCTTGCAAGGTTATATGTGAAGGAAATTATTTCACGTCATGGAGTCCCGATATCTATTATTTCAGATCGTGATAGTCGTTTTACGTCAGCTTTGTGGCGATCACTTCAAACGGCTTTGGGGACGAGGCTTGATATGAGTACTGCATATCATCCCCAAACCGATGGTCAAAGTGAGAGGACCATTCAGACGTTAGAGGATATGCTTCGTGCATGCATCATAGACTTCGGTAAAGGCTGGGAGAAGTATTTACCCCTTGCGGAGTTCTCCTATAATAATAGCTACCATACAAGTCTTAAGGCTGCACCCTTCGAAGCTTTGTATGGCAGAAAGTGTCGTTCGCCTATTGGTTGGGCAGAAGTTGGAGATAGTCAACTTACAGGCCCTGAGCTTATTTTGGAAACTACCGAGAAAGTAACTCAGATTCGTGATCGGTTGCAAGCCGCCAGAGATAGGCAGAAGAGCTACGCCGATCAGAGACGTAAACCTTTAGAATTCCAGGTTGGAGACAAAGTGATGCTGAAAGTCTCGCCTTGGAAAGGTGTAATACGTTTCGGGAAACGTGGTAAACTCAACCCGCGCTACATTGGACCATTCTTGGTCTTAGAAAGAATTGGGCCCGTAGCTTATAGGTTGGAATTACCGTCTGAACTGAGCAAAGTTCACGACGTGTTTCATGTGAGTAACTTGAAGAAATGTCTTTCTGATGAAATACCCGTCATTCCAATGAGGGACATTCGTGTTGATGAGAAACTGAATTTCGTGGAGGAGCCGATCGAGATTTTAGATCGTGAAGTTAAACGACTCAAGAGGAGTCGCATTCCGCTCGTCAAGGTTCGTTGGAATTCCCGACATGGACCAGAATTTACGTGGGAACGTGAGTACGAGTTCAGGAAGAGATATCCGAAGCTTTTCACTTCGTAGATGAAAAATTTTCCGAGTGAAACCCGGGACGGGGAGGATGTGACAATCGGCAGTTTAGGGAGCTATTTTTAAAACCCGCATTACAACTTAAGTTCGTTTATAATTTTTATTTGAAATTTTCATTTCACAACGAACTTGTAAGACCTATGTTATGGATATTTTATTTAATGACGTTATGGAATTCGTGAATTATGTTCATAATTCATTTTTGATTATGTGATCGGTGATGTATATTTGAATTCTCACTTGGTACTACGTTGACTTTGGCACTAGGATTACCTAACATAGTTTTATGATTCGTCTTAACGAGTCCGTTATATATTTTAATTAATTACGAGAGGTTCTCGTGTGATATGGACATTTTAAAATGAGTTCGGGTTCGGGCCACGTGTTTTTACATCTACCCACATTACCCGCTCAACCGTAATAATATCTTTATTATTACTCTTATTATTATTATTACATTTAACTAATAAAAAAAAAATAATAAAATAGAGAGATAAGGGTGTGGTTCGGTTCACAGTTAACACCACACACAACACAACACAAATTTTCATTCTCTCTCTTTTCCTCTCATCTCCCTCACTCTCTTTTCTCTCTTTGGCTAAACCCTAGCCGCCCCTTAAATATTCCGGCCACACCACAGCGCCACCGCCGGCCACCACTCTAAACCACCACCATAAATCGAACCTCCATCATCCCTACTCTTAGATCTACAACAACACGCGCCTATAACCCCGTTATTTCACTTCGAATCACCATCTTCTTCACCACTTTTCGTTGATTCTTGAAGATTATCAAGGTTTTGAGCTTTTAGTTCGAAGGTGAGCGAGTTTCCACTCGTATTGTTAATAAAAACGCGACCCTTGGTCACGAAGTATTTAAGATCCGAATGGGTTTTTAATTAAAAACGTGATATGATGATGGATCTTGGATGAAAAACGTTTTCTTGATAGTTTGGTATCCGGGTTGGTTTATTTTCGTCGGGTCGAGGTGTACCCGAGGGTGAAACCCTCGGATGGTGCTTGTTTGGCCGAATCTTTGGTCTTTAATGATTATTGGTGTTCGTTTGAGGGTGTTTGGATCCTCGTTTTGTTGGTTGACCGATTGTGGATGGTCATGGTTAACCATAGTAGTCGAATGGAATTTTTGGCCGACGACCCTAGTAGGTCGTGTAGCTTGTTTGGCTCATTTAGAGCTAGCCGAGACCATGGAGGTCTCGGGTGGGAACCACACTAGTTGTGGTGAAGTGTTGCCTCGGGTTCGGCTTGGTAAACCGACCCGAACACTAATTTGGTTAAATGTTATTTTGTGATAATTGTAAACTAATTGTTATATTGTTATATTGTTATTATTACATTTGTTGGTTACTTGTTTCCCGGCCGAATACTTTGGGTCGAATTGGATATTGGTTATGGTCTTGGTAATTGAGAAGTTGTTGTCGAGTGGTATGTGATATGAGGACCGGTTATGAGACGGTCGTTAGATGACGGAGATAGGTTAGTCGGGTACCGTAGTCGGACCTTATTGTTGTAGCCCGTGGTTGAGATTGTGATTGGACGGAGATTTATTATTTATGACTTTGGTTTATTATTGGACTTGGACAATGAGCCGAGGGTCATGACTCGGACATATGACCATTTCGTATAACTCAATAAATATTAAAAGCGAAACGAGAATAATAAAACTCGTAATAATAATTATTAATAATATGAACGTTTATACGAAAGTATATACGTGAATAACGTATATATAACTATATAAACGCGTATATTAATAATAATAATAATCACGAGTCGTATTATAAATAATACGATTAGATATATATTAGGTTACGAGCGTGGCGTAATATTACTAAACGTATTATTATTAATAAAAACTGTGTTATAAACGGGAAACTCCCGACAATTATGAAACATTTAATAAAACGTCATTTCAAATATACAACGGATAAGTTTATTGAGTTAGGCGAGATTGTTGTCACTCGGGTCCAGGTAAGTCATTATTTGTGACATTCGTGTTGTCTCGGATATATGACGACTAATATAGACGTTTTCTATAAGTAAATAACCACTCAACTGTAAGGTTGAGCCGGGTCGTTTGGTTATATGAAACGAATATATTAGTGGGCAGCGTATCCTACGACGCCCATAGGTTGTAGTATATGTAAAGTGTAATAGATTGCGAGTGTATATATCGGGAAATCTGGCCAATTTGACGATATATACGAGGAATTTATTAAACTATGATATATACTATATAGTAATTATGTGCTATGTGCTTTATATGTGCTTTAGATTGGGTGTAATCTTGGAACGGTATATTACGTAAATAAATATGAGGATTATCAAATCGACGGATTTGGTAAACTTTGACGATTTATTTAAATGATATATTGGACTAATATTAGATCTATAGTTTATTTTATCTTTCTATGTGTGATCTTGTTGGTTTGTTTTGAGTCGACCCACCACCCGTATGGATACCAAACGCAAATACACCAAACTAATACGAAATGGATTTTCGGAAATAAAACGGATTCTCGTCCGGGTTTGGGAATATTATATATTTGAGGAAATGATTTCTGAAAGAGTTAATATTGTTAGGTCGTGCCAAGTCCGTAGTTGCTGTTTCGTGAGTTATCATACATCTTATTTCTACCTACCTCGTCTTGCTATTTTCTGGACTTGAGGTGAGTCATAGCCCCACTTTTTACTCTTGAACTATGTTTTCAATGATTGGGGTGAGAAACGTGCAAATCATTTTACGTGGACTGTTATCGCTTTTATATTCTTTCTAAACTTGCTATGCGTATGGACTAGGATGTATAGTCAGCTTTAGTCACTTCTCTTGTGTACTATTCAAGGTTGGCTTATTTGTTATTGTCAGCTTTAGTCACACCTTTTGTGTGTACTATTCAAGGTTGGCTTATTTGGTTATTGGTGAATTGTCAGCTTTAGTCACATGTATGTTGTGTGTACTATTCAAGGTTGACTTATTTAGATACTGTAGTGTGCACCTATAGGTTATTAATACTTCGGAGGTTATCCGAGTATTTATTGGTATTGCGGGGGTTACCCGAATATCTATGTTGTTACGGAAGGGTATCCGTGTGTTTTGGTTATTGCGGAAGGGTATCCGTGTGTTATGTTGAGAGCGGAGGGTATCCGCAGGCATTTAGCGAATCCTTAGTCTAGCTAGCAAGCGTTTTGCGTATATGTCCACTATATTATTAGTTGAATTTAAACCTATGATCTCACCAGCGAAAGCTGACTTTTAGCACGTTTTCTCAGGTAATTAAGTGTTGAGGTGCATGCTTGGATTGGAAGGCTCGGCTGTGGCACACGGTTATGGATCTATATTTTCTAAACTCTGATAATTAAATTTGGACCTATTGTTATTTATTTTGGGCCTGACTCTGAATGATGTTGGGATGAATGTAAACTTTAAAACCCCGTTTTGGTTGTGTTTTATTATGTTTACTTTATCTCGTTCTATATTGTCTTGTGTTGGATACCAATCCCCGTAGCACCCCGAAAGCTTGTTGAGTCTTCCGCTGTATCAAATTTTGGGGGTGTTACAGAAATTTTGAGGATGAAGATACTATAAGGATGCTAAAGAACTTACATGTATAATATGTATTTAATGATGATTCCGCTGCTTTCGATTACTCAGTTTGTGCCCACTCGTACAAATCTTTGATATGCGAAAGTAAAGACTCTCGTGAAGCATCTTTCGAGTAATCACTCGTGCCCACTCATACAGTCATACCTGGTTTAAACATAACAGATAAGCTAAAATCGATAACCTTTAAGGCTAATGTTCATTCTTGTTTGCATACATGTCACAAATTATCTGTCCTTGTCGAAACTTATTGACCAGCCTTATGTGTTCATGCTCCAGTATTGAATTCCACTATACCAATCCATAATCGAGCTTGAAGTGTGCACCATACTTCTTCACCTGTTTAGCCATGTTTCCAGAAACCACAATTAGGCACTACACTTTATTTCAATTGGATTTAAGGGACTACGTTGCCTGTGTTCACTATAAACTAATGTCCCTTGTTTGTGATTTATGTAAACAGGCTTAAATAGATATCAAAATATTCATTGCAAACAAACACCATTTTCGTTATTTATTTCATTTTTCCTCTTCCTCAATGTAAGCATTATCTATAATCATAATCATTCTAGAGTCTCAATACTTTTGTAACAGCAAAGCGCTTCATCAATTTCCCCAAAAACCAATGAGGTTACAAATTAAAAATTGCATTCAGGATTTTCATCAAACACATGGCATGCAAATTCATCCAACACTTTATGCTATTCATATAAAGCAAATTATATAAAAAATGAATTTGTAACAAAAAGAAAAATCAATATCAGAAGATATAGTGAATTTCATATCGAGACATGTTGATATCAAAAATTATATCAACAGTCAAAGCCCACAATTGTATAAATAACTAATCCATAAATTATCATTAATCATTATACAACAAAATTGATCACCAAACCAAAATGGATTCAATCATAACAAAAATTAGGAAAATACCTCCGATTGGTAGATGATATAGCCGAACGTGTATGTGTGTTTATTCGAATCCCTCTTTAAAAAATTCATTCAAAAATAGTTTAATCCTTAAAAATATCTGATGGATGTGTCCATGATTTTTGCTTCGTGTGATTTCGAAATTTATTAAGAAAACCAATAAAACCAAATCTTAATTCAAAAATTAATAAGCTTCCATATTTGATGGGATTTTGTTTTAAATTTTCAAAACCAAATTGATTTATCTCCCTTATTTTTCTCCCGATGTTGGTTTCAAAGAATTTTCTAAAACTTCCTATTCGTAGTGGTTTTCAACGTGTCATTTTTTTAGAGTTTTGGGGTGATTTATTGCCTCTAAAAATAGCAATCACACTTGTGTTTTATATAGGTTAGTATATATATGTATATATATAAATATATATATATATATATATATATATATATATATATATATATATATATATATATATATATATATATCTTTATTTTCAGAACCCTGTTAAGTGCGAAAACTGCGAGAACTCCAATTTTGCATTAGAAAACATGCATGTTCATATAAAACATGTGTTTTCTTACAAACACCTTAATACACATATATGCATAACATACATGTTCATATAAAAATCTATTAAGTGCAATAGATCAATGCAAAATGGTTTTATTTTTAGAACCCTGTTAAGTGCGGGAACTGCAATAACTCCAATTATGCATTAGAAAACATGCATGTTCATATAAAACATGTATGTTTTCTTACATATACCTTAATACGCAGGCATGCTTATTAAGGTGTATGTAAGAAAACATACATGTTTTATAATGCAAAATTGGAGTTCTCGCACTTAATAGGGTTCTGAAAATGAAGTCCCCCTATATATATATATATATATATATATATATATATATATATATATATATATATATATATATATATATCAAGTAGAGGAATCTCAACAGTGAGACTGTCCTTTAGTACCTCATCCGACTTTACTTCAATCATACACCTAGCAAAGCTACTCCGGCCCCAAGACTCCTTGCACATTTGACTAGTAAAGGCATCTAACCTTTTGGGCGTCCCAATCACTGTAGCAAAAAGGCTAAGCCCATCATCGGAGAACATAGCTAAAGGAACATCATGGAATTTAACCCACACCGGAATGTTAGTCAAATCCTCTTTAAGCAAGTTGGTGTTCAATGTCCATGGTTTAAGTATAATAGGGACATTACGAATCAACCAAGGACCATTATCAAGAACATCATCGACACCTTTCTTCGAAGTAAACTTGAAGAAAAAGAAACCCTTAGCATTCATCATAACCATTTGTAAACCATACATAGCCCACGCATTGCGAACATAATAATCAACAACAGGAAAAGCAAGGCGTTGACCAAGGAAGTATCCGTAGAGAGTATTCTCGAACCTCATGTTAACCTCTTGCACTACATTCATTGGGACTGATAAATCAACATCAGCCTTCTTCTTGCTACATTCCAACCTACGAAAGTTTGAAACATGTTTCAGAGGTTCATTAGAAGTAGCACCCGCGTAAGAAACCAACTTCACTCCCGTACCATTAGTAGTATCATCCTTGTGAGAATTAGGACCAGAAGTAAAAGGAGGAGTACTAGTTATATTAACTTCATTAGCTCCAATCTCACTTTGGATTTTATTCATGACATTATCAAAATTCTGATGCGCACTATCAATCAAGTGTTTCACAGATTCAGCACTAGTAACCCGCTCCAAGTCATCACCAAGTGATGTATCTTTTGTAAGTGGAATCGGCTCCACTTTCTGAGTACCATTCATAGAACAATCATTAGCATCATCCACATTCAAACAAGAACTCGTCACATCAGGAAGATTCTTCTTAACAACCAATTCTTTACTCACACTCTTAGGACTCAAGAAACCCTTATTCATCTCTCACCACAAATTAAACAAATCAAAGCGTAACAGATTCAATGTAACCAGCGGCTAGCAAAACCAATTCAGCAAAAAAAACCCTAATCGCTTAGGGTTTAACGTGACGCCGCAAAACAACTAACCAGCATCCATGATCCAATCAATAAAGGTTTGATTCAGTGGATAGAATATAGTATCAGAACCGACTAAGGATTGGAGAATCCTAAAGTCGATTTAAAAAAAAACACGATAATAAAGAAACCCTAAGTATGCGAATTCAAGAAACTCACCAAAACCGTATGATAACAAGCGTTAATTCAATAAGAAGCAATAGATAAGAGTGTTAAATCGCAGGATTATGCAGGGAATCAAAGAGGTTTGGTGGATTAGATGAATCGAAATCGGTAAAGGTTGTTAGGGTTTTTCTTTTTGGTCGCCAGAGAGAGTCGAAGGGTTTTTTTTGTTTTTTTCGTTTTTTTCGTTTTTTTTTTTTTTTTTTTTTTTATGAATATGCATGTTTTCTAATGCAAAATTAGAGTTCTCGCAGTTCCCGCACTTAACAGAGTTCTGAAAATAGAGATACACTATACATATATATATATATATATATAGGGGGCTTTATTTTCAGAACCCTGTTAAGTGCGGGAACTGCGAGAACTCCAATTTTGCATTAGAAAACATGCATGTTCATATAAAACATGTAGGTTTTCTTACATACACTTTAATACACATATCTGCGTAACATACATGTTCATATAAACCCTATTAAGTGCAACATATCAATGCAAAATGGTTTTATATGAACATGTATGTTACGCAGGTATTTGTATTAAGGTGTATGTAAGCAAACATACATGTTTTATATGAACATGCATATTTTCTAATGCAAAATTGGAGTTCTCACAGTTCCCGCACTTAACAGGTTCTGAAAATGAAGCCCCCTATATATATATATATATATATATATATATATATATATATATATATATATATATATATATATATATATATATATATATGAAACAAGTCAAATGGGTCGAAAGTCATCAAGGTGTATTTTTAGCTAAACATTATATGAATTATCTTTAACCAACTATATGTTATTCTTTCACTATCTATGCTGAAAGTGTTATCCATGGCATATCTTATGATTATGTTAGTATCTCATTACCTCATTTACGGTTTTATGTGTTATAGCAGATCTGAAAATTAATCGTGTTTCGGGTTCTTTAACATACAGGCATGAAGCTGAACTCGTTCAAAAGATTGTTGAAGAGATATCATTAGAGTTACGTTGTATTAATTGGGGTGTTGATGAAAACTTAATAGGCATAAAGACCCGGATAAACGGTGTTGTTTCATCCTTAGAATTAGGTGTTGACGATGTTCGCATCATAGGGATCAAGGGGATGGAAGGTGCGGGCAAGACGACTTTGGCCAGAGCTGTTTATGATCATATATCCTTTCAGTTCGAAGCTTGTAGCTTTGTTGAAAACGTCAGGGAAGAATCAGCACCGTCTATGTCTGGTTTGAAGTTATTACAAAAACAAATACTTTCGGATGTTTTATTTGATAAAGGCATCAGCGTAAGTGGTGTTCTTGAGGGGAAAAGCATGCTGAAAAAGAAGATGTGTGGAAGAAAGGTTCTTATTGTTCTAGATGATGTTGATAAGATAGAACAACTTGAGGCATTAGCCGGTGACCGTAGTTGGTTTAAGCCGGGAAGTAGAATTATTATAACAACTAGGGATGCACAGGTGCTAATAGCACACAAAGTGAACCTGATTCGTGATGTACATTTGTTAAATGATAAGGAAGCAATGCGTCTCTTTAGTAGGCATGCATTTGGGAGAGAGATTCCAGTTGAAGGGTATAAAGAGCTATCGGAACAAGTTGTATGTTACGCTGCTGGTCTTCCCCTAACGATCAAAGTTTTAGGTTCGTTTCTATGTGGCAAAGATGATCTTGACTGGAAAGATGCGTTAGAAAGACTAGAAACAATTCCATTGAATGAAACTATGAAAGTTTTGGAGTTAAGCTATATCGATCTAGAGGAGGATTACAAGGAAATATTCCTAGATGTTGCATGCTTACTCAAAGGTTGGGGGAAAGCTTATGCAATCAGAGCGCTTGAAAGCTGTGGATTTCGTGCCCGGATTGGTTTAAGGGTTCTTGAACTAAAATCTCTTATAACTATTTCTGAAGGTGGGTACTTGGGTATGCACGACCATATAGAAGAAATGGGCAAGAATATTGTCCGTCAACCGAACCCCAATAACCCTGAAAGGCATAGCCGGTTATGGATTAAGGAGGAAATTTTAGATATATCGGCTAATAACAAGGTAAGTACCAAGTTACTATTTGGGTTTTGGTAAACTAAAAAGTCAGTATACTTTTCTAAAAGTACAATTAGTCATGGTACAAAAATAAAATTTTGATAACAAAGCATTTAACCACCACCCCCGCCACCAAATCACCATCACCCAAAAATCAAATTTAACGAAATCCCTAACCTTAGAATATCAAATTCCTCTAATTTAATAGAAAAAAACATAAAATCCCCAAATTTTATAAAAATCAGAAACCTTAAGGTGCGTTTAGTTGGGGAAAAACACCATTATTTTCCACAAAATATTTTGTGGAAAATAAAGGAAACAGAGATAGTGTCCAAATAGGCTTTTTCCAACAAAAATTTTTGCAAAACACAAAATCCCCTATTTTCTAACTTAACAAGGAAAATTACAAAACAAATTTTAGTTGTTTTCCTTGTTTTCCCTTGTAACCCTCAACCCTCCCTCCCTTTCTTGAAAACAGTAAATACAAATATCAACTAAACGCGTTTTTTCATATTTTCAAGTGTTTTGTGGAGATAAATTTCCCTTCCAATTTTTACAAAACTAGAGATAGAAAATAAGAGATTTTTTTCTCTAACTAAACACACCCTTAACATTTCAATTCAATTCGAGAAACTTTATAATGAAACAAATCTCATGGTCACTGCTATTTGTATTACAGGGTACCCAAGCAACAAAATGTCTAACACTCAATGCAGATGAAGAGGAATTCAATTTTGGAATTTTAATGAACGGTCTCGCAAACATGAAGGAACTTAGATTTCTTTATGTGAATACATATGGATTGAATCGCAACTGGAACTTTGATGAAGATAGTCTACACCTTCCAAATGCCTTACGGTTTCTGAAATGGACCGGTTATCCTTTTTCAAGTTTACCGAAAACATTTCAACCAAATAATCTTGTTGGACTTGTAATGAATTTCAGCAATATCCGTCAACTTTATAAAGACGGAGAAGAAAAGGTAGAATAATTAATTGGTAGTTTTAATTTGTTACACCATTTAACATTTATCTTTCCACTTTTTTGTTGCTTTTTACAGCCTTCTTTTAAGCTCAGGTTCCTAAAGTTCACCGGTTCAGAGTTGAGGACCCTTGACCTTAGTGTGGCTCCGAATCTTGAGACACTAATTCTTCAAAGTTGTGGTGATTTGAGGACCCTTGACCTTAGTGTGGCTCCGAATCTTGTGACACTAATTCTTGAATATTGTGATAATTTGGGGATCCTTCACCTCGGGATTACTCCAAATCTTGAGACGCTAAGAGTCAACCATTGTCCTGGTTTGTTCGAACTTCAGATTCCTGCTGAATGTCCAAAGCTCGTTAATCTCAACCTCAGTAATTGTATTCAAGTTGCCGAATTGCATGTGGACATTGGACGGTTAGAATGTTTAAAAGAGTTGGATATCACTGGAACAGGCATAAGTCGGCTTCCAGAGAGTATTTTTAGGGTGAAAGGTCTGCGGATTGTTGGGTCTAGATGGCTTCTTGAGTCATGTGGTTTTACATCCGAGATAAAAACCTCTGATGATGAAACATTCTGCTACATATAAAGCCGTGTATAGCACAGGCACAAAAAGCAGAAGTCCCGTGTACCGTGATCAAGTGATGATTTTGAACAGCTCCAAAGGCCCAAAGAAGTCACTGCATTAAGAACTTTTTTAACAGGTACTTTCTCCCTTCTCTACAAATTGTCTTATGTTTGATGAAGATTGCAATTATTTCTGTGTCGGATGTAAATGATGTTCCTTACCTTATTTTTAGAAGGTTATCAATATGTGGCTTAGTAAGTAAGAGGATTTCTGCAGTTGGTGCACCAGTTGTTCTTGTTGTTATAAATTCTGGTCGTATTGATGTTACTTTTGCTAAGAAGAATAGAAAGATTGATTCTATTTCATGGGTCTGATCATCTGAGTGTGCTGATCAAGCTGGAGGTAATTTTTCTTTTAAGTAAAAAAAACTTTTTTTTTTCTTTTCTTTTTTTTTTTTTTTTTTTTTTTTTTTTTTCCTTTTGAACTGCAATCTAATTTTTAATTTACATACTGAACTTGAAGTTTAATCTCTTCCCTAGATGGTTTGGTTTCAGCTAGGCGTTTAAAATCAATATACAAGGAGATACGCCAAGGAACCAAGTCTCTAATACTAGTTATATACTGTTGAATCAGGTATAGTTATTAACTTTGAATTCTTCATTAAGTCAATGAATGTTCATGGTTAAAACAATGAAACATTTACATGATCATGTTATAAATAAATTCAAGAAAAGTTTACATTTGCAAAAATATAGTCTATAATGGGTTGAAATCAGTGAAAGATTGACTTTTGAGTTAAACTATCGACTTTTGAATGGATTTCATTCTCTATGGAAGCACATATGATATATTATATATAGTGTTTACTGGTACTAAAAAAGCTACTAAACATGTTTCAGGAATATGACGCTACTTCACTGTGAGTGATATGCGAAAATCCATTTTCCGACAGAATCTGAAGTCAGGAACAAGGGATGCAGTTATCAAATAAAACAAGATTATTTATTTTTCCATGTGGCACGGCTGGTTATAAAGGCGTTAAGAAAATAAGTTAAATTAGTACAATATTACTTATTTGTTTTTGTACTGTTGCCTTATGTTTCTTACTGTTGGGCTACAAAATATAGAATGTAGTATTTTGATAACAGTTTAGTGAGAATAGTATCACCACATAGACTCAAAGTTGACTTTTAAAGGTCAAAGGTTGAGTAAGTATAAACATTGAAAGTTTGAAACATGCTACTGATACATGAAATTTAGTATCTTGCAGAACTGGAAATGGGTTGTTACCGACATGGCGTATAATGATGTAAAATTTTAATTAACTGATAGTTGTATTTAGGAGTTAAGTTAACATAGTCTTAGATTAATTAATATTCATATTGTTCTTATTTGTCGGATTGCTTAAAGAAATTGAAGGTTGATTTTATGTGTTTATGGTGTCGGATATTAACTGGGTCCAAAACGGGTCAAGAAGATGATCTAAAACTGTAAGTTTATATATTTTGAACTTTACTAGTAGTATTTGTTGTTACATCCTTTTAACAGGTAACACAATCTTTTTGCAAAAGATGTAAAAAACACATGGCTTGACCTTCCAATTCCATAGTTGAATATATAGTTTACTTCATTTATGAAAATGGCAGCCGCTCAGTAACTTGTTAACATGTTTGATTCTGAATCATGATGTATAGTTGGATATCTTTAATGTTCGTAAATTCTAAAAAATTAACGATAGTTGAGTTGAGCTTTAATGTTCAATTTGGCCCCTTTTTCCGGCCAAAAGAGGTTCAACCGGCCGGGTCAATCCGGGTTTCAAAACACTGTGTTTATTTATTTTTTGTACTAATTATTTATTTAATGTTCGTAAGAGTTCCATGATTGAACATGTATGTTACATTTCATATTGATTTATAAGATAATAGAGTTTGCTTTTATTAACAGATTCGGATCTTTTATAGATTGAAACTGGGTCAAGAAAAAGACCCTTCAGAAAACAAAGTTTTGCGTGTTTGCCAGTTAGTAAATTGTTGGAAATTAAGTGTGCAGCACTGCAGCCCTTAAATTTGTTTAGCTATCTGGTTTTACCAACTCTACTTTCATTACTTACGATTATAGACAATATTTCTTGACTTTTTTTTATTTATTTTTATTTTTTTTTGAAAAATTCAAGTTTCGAACATCAAACAATGTTAAAAGAAGTAATCATATGCACCTTAATCAAATATGTAACTTTGAATACACCAAGGATCGTAAATGCAACTTTTGTTATTTGACCAAATCACGGGCTTTTAATAATTGCTCTACAAAGGTTATTCTTGTTCATCTCATCCAGTCGCTTCTTTGCAATTACTGCAAATAAAATTTCCCAAACAACAACTTGATCGACTTCATACAAATCCTTTAATCATAAGTTCAATGGCGTCTACTTCAACTTCATCCATTCAAAAGAGCTTCAAGTATGATGTCTTTTTAAGTTTTCGAGGTGAAGACACTCGTAAGAATTTCGTTGATCATCTATATCATTCTCTTCAGCAAAAAGGCGTTGAGACTTATAAGGATGACAAGAAATCACAAAAGGGAAAACTATCAGTGATGAGCTTATCCAAGCCATTGAAGACTCAAAATTTTATATTATTGTTTTCTCCAAGAACTATGCTTCTTCATCTTGGTGCTTAGACAAGCTTGTGAAAATAATGGAATGCCAGAAGATGAGTGAGCATACTGCTTATCATGTGTTCCTCGATGTTGAGCCCTCGGAAGTCCGCAAGCAAAATGGGGTTGTTGAAGTTGCCTTTGCTAAACATGTAAATGATGAATCTGCTGGGAAATGGAGAGAAGCTTCGAAAAAAGCTGCTGATCTCGCGGGATGGGAATTGAAGAACATTTTTGATGGGTAATTTCTTCCGTAATATATAGTAATATTTTTCTGATCTGTTTTTGGGTAAGTTGTTTTACATTACTTCTCAACGGGTCAAATGGGCACATAAACTATGAAATGAGTCAAAAGTCATGAAGGTGAATTTTGTTAGAATATAAGAATCATGACAATCATAAAATAGGTAAACACATATGCGGAAGCGTAGGAACATCTATAACACATAAGAGATTAACATAAATTAAATAGGAACGTACCGTGGTGATTCTAGCCCGAACAAGAATCAAAAGCAATTGTCTTTTAACAATATGAAGAACCCTAATTAGGGTTTATATGGATCAATGATTAACCCCTTACCGTTTTGTTAATCGATCCCTTGATAACAACAAAAGTATGTTGTTACCTCGTTCTTGTACACACAAACTACTAACGAATTAAAGGTGATGCTAGTAACATAAAACACAAGGATTTTCAATAATGAAAATCGATCCAAAATCCTTAGGGATGTTTGGTCGATCGGTTTGAGCAAGGGACAAGGAAAAGAAAACGAATTTAGGGTTATGTGTACAAGAGTTGAAAAACAATGACCCTTGGTTTTCTATTTATACTAAATGTAAAACTTTGGGAACAAGTTAGGGCAAGGGAAACCCTTCCCTTTGTTGAGTTCGACCGGCCACAAGGACCATTAGGTCCTTCCGGATCCTTCTTGTCTCCAAATTCCATTCTAGTCCTTTACGTATGCATTTAACGATAGTTAGTCCATACGTTTAATAACCAACGATCATTAATCCTTTTACTTGTGTTTAATTAATAAATATACATAACATTTAATATTTATTAAACTTTAATTCTCGTTTGTAATGTGTGTAATCCCGAGGTCTCGAGTTCGATTCTAGACATACATTTATTAATATATATCCATAAACTCCAACAGCTCCCACTTGGATATCTATTAATAACATAATGACATTGGTAAGCGTCTAGCAACACGCCAATGCCCCTAGATCAACTCGAGGAAGGTTTCCTCGAAAAACGGATAATGATTCATCATTATTATTATCATCCTTTTGCTTCTAATACCACGTTAATAAAGATATGGATCTTAGTCATTCTTTAATTAACAATTCTGTTTCTCGTTGTTTATAATTGAGCAAGATTACCAAAATATCTGAACGTATTCCAGATAGACTTTGGGCGTGCGCACGCATACATCTTGTCAACCCTACGAGGGGCCCAGCAGTATTAAACTTCAAAACAAATTTGAAGGAACAAATTCTTTCTTGACTACAAGAATAACCCATGAACTTTGCAACACTTCTGAAAACAACCCTTATAACTCCCTGTTACGGTGAGCGGTAGATTGCTTCACAAAAATGCACTACATCCATGACTCTTATCTGGTATCTCAAGTCTGAGGATAACAAATTCATGATTTACTTACTGACAAGATCCATAAAGTAAAATCATGTAGTTGGGATAAGTCCTATATTCAATTCATCGAATATCATGTGAAATTGGTATGTCAACGCATCAATATACTTTCAAGTATATTCTTAACCAATACTCATATTTGTCTTAGTTTAATGATATTCCCATATCATTAATCGACAATGGACAATTTAGAATAATATTAGTTATTCACGGATTTTAAACATGCAAATATAGGACACAATATATTATTAATGAAAACAAACGTACTAAGTACTTTAATTCATTATAAATAATAATTGCTTAATGTCCTTTATCCAAATACCAAAATAGATCAATGCATGATTATACCAGTTAATGAATTTTCCTCAAGTAATAACTTGAAGACAATTATGCCTCAAGTAATGACAATCATACTTGTTGACAAGGCATTATTTCATCTAACTATGATCTATCCGAATTTTGAGAATACTTCTTTCAAGAATCCAATAATTAAAATTCTTGTATGTGTAAATCCAACTATCTTGATATAGCCACATAATTTTTCATAAATAGTGTGATATCCTCAATCACCAACTTATGACATCAAACTTTCAAACCTTTTAAAGTTTAAAGTATTCTAATTCTTTAATGTTTAATGCAACTATGCTCTTAGTTGAGCACAACTAGTTCTCATGAAATCCTTCATGACTAGTTATTGAGTGTCATCTCAATTAAACCAGCATCATTGTATATTAAACACAATATGCTCTTTAAAAATTTTCGTAAACTGAATATCCATAGTGTAATGTTTAGGAGCTATTCCAGGTTGAGGATCATTATTCTAATTTCAAACATTTTCCATTAGAATATCTATTACACAAGTTATATAATAACCTTTAATTGGATATCAAATATTGTCAAATCATTTAAGCACTTAAGCATGATACAACAATAATACAACGCACATGAAAATCCTTCGGTCAAACTTAGATTTTTATTCATGTACTATCTTTACAAATATGTATATCCATTTACTAAATGATATATCATATTCTATTAGAATCATTTACCGCACATGTTTATTAAATAATAAACTTTTGTTCCAAGGTTGTATGTTTTATTTTCTAAATCTTTCACTTACAGTTTCATTCCAAACTAAGTCTTAACATTTCACTTATATGGAATGTAACTTCTTATATGTTATACGACATATATGATTTAGTAAATCAAACATAATACTCCCACTAGCTGTCACAACTCACCATTTCAAGTCATTTCAGGTCATTTCCCGAACTTTGGAAAAACACTATTCATCAAACACTATTCATCAGTTTACTATTCATCATTTTTGGTGTCAGTTTGACATTTCGAGAAGCATTCAGAAATTTTACTATTCACGGAACACTATTCATTGCGGGAAAAGATTTCATCATTCACGAGCATTACACATTTCATCGTAAATTTAGTTTACGGGAATTCAAATTCGCGTAACCGGATTTGTTTAGGTGCGAATTCATTTCATTAGTGTTAAGGACACTGCATACGGACTGGAGATAGTCTGCATATCATCAGTAGGTCATTTACATGTAATACCACTCTTAGGATTTTCAAATTTATATATTGGATACATTTAACGTTTTCCTTATAAGTATTTATAATAAACGTTAACACACGGTTTATACGCGACGAATATATCTAAATATTCCCACAATGGTCCCGACATATTTTTATATCCATTATAACATCATAAAAGTTATAACATTCAGTTACTCAGTATTTTGGAAATTTATTTTATTTATAACGTACGCTTATGAATATAACGACGGTTTTCGTGAAAACTAAACAATAATCACCCGATCACTCAGTAAATGTACCCAACATATTTTTAATATGTTTTTATCATTATTATAACTTTATTTCATCCCGGTTAACTTCGTGAACGTTTATTGCTATTAAACCCGGTACCCGATTTTAACGAATAACACGTAATAACACTTAACGTTACACTAAATTCCTAATTAAATACCAAGTACCCCTACCCCCCCCCCCCCCCCCCCTTGGCTCACCAAAAACCGGCCACATGAAACACCCCTTAACCTTGTGCATTGATTACCTATATTAAACTAATAAACCTCTAAACTTATACTTTAACTAAAAACCTAAAATCATTCATTCACTTTTAGATAAGAAAGAAAATCATCTCACCCTTTCCTCTCTTCAACCCCACGACCCAAACCCAAAATCATGATCAAGTGAAGGTTTTTCATAACTTAAAGCTACAATCTTACTCCTTTTATGATTCTAGTTAAGATACAAGCAACAAAAACACAAGAACATCAAGCATAATCATCATCTAATCATCTCATTTTATCAAGTAAGTTATCAACATTATTTTTACATGAATCATCTTATATTTACATGTATTTCATGAGTTCCATGCTAAAAACCATGTACAACTAGCTATACCACCATTTATTTTGTCAAAAATGGAACATACAAACCCTAACTTTTTATTTATGAATTCCCTTGCTATAATAACTTGGTTAGGAGTCCATGGCACCCTAAGAAGGTGTATGGTAGGATTAGATTAGCTATGTGGTGATTACAAGAGATTTGGTTGAAGTAGAAACTAGTTTTGGACATGAAAAATGGATTTCTAACAAGTATATATACATGCTGTCCCATTTTTGTAAATCCAGAAAAATCAGGGGATTCCGGGTAACTTTGGGCTAAAGATTTAGAAAATACTTTCAAAAACGAAGCCGTGGGCGAAAGAATGGATTGAAACAAGTTTATAACGAAGGAGATATGATTTTTGCAAGTTTAACGACGAAAACTATTTTCTGAAAATTGTACATGCTGTCCCACGATTTTCAATGGGCAATCTGAGGTGTAAAACTTGATCTAGCCATCCCGACTTATCAAAAATATATTAGTATGTTGTCCCACGATTTCGGGGATATAAAGAACGTAGAAAACAAGCTTATAACGACCAAGATATACACGTTTCAAAATCGGCGAAACTCTATTTATTTCCATCAGCTTTTTAGCAAAATATTACTAAGTATAGAAACAGTTTTTGTAAGACATCATGTTGAGAGCCAATTTACTCATTGATAAACTCATTTCTGGAAAATTTACATCATTGACAAAAAGTTAGTTCACCCAGCCTAGTTTTCAAAACATCCAGCCGTTTGTCAAAAGGATTTATAACGAACAACTTATGGACTTCCAAACTTTCCCGAAAACTGCCCAGAATCTGCCAAAACAGCCCAAACACCTCACTTGACGGCTAATTATCTTTATGATCGAGACCTGTATGGACAAACTTCACTTCTGTGACTTTTTAGATATGGTGAAAATCTTCTCAAAACTACTGAGCTTCTTTCCTAACTCCTAATATTCACTATTTCACGACTAGTTTTGCGAGACCATTTTGTCACTAATAGAAGTAATAATACTTCTACGTACTAAATTCTAGATTTTCTAGAAATATTAACCAAGTACCCAATTTCATAACTAATGATGTATTAGTGATTACAAGTATATTTTCATTACTACAAAGCGTTATTTCAAGGATTTCAAACCGAGGATTTCAACGCAAACATTGGTACATACGATATATATATAAGTATATATATTACAACTAGTTTATTTTTCTAATAGCCATATTTTCCTAAGTCTTGGAATATATACTTTTGATAACAACAAGTGTTTTTCAAAGAGTAGAGTGGTATAGGAAACATGTGCATGGACATTCATAACATCATTTCATGATCTAAAGTAGATCGTTCATCATTCATATTAGGTTGCGGCTAGTGTGCGCGCCTTGTTTTTCAGCTCATTACATGTTCATGGTACCATCATATTGGGTTGCGGCAGCTAATTGTTCATTGGTGTTCATTTCATTTCATCACAGTTTCATCAGTTAAGGTGAGTTTTCATAGCCCCGTTTTCAATTCAACATTTTTGATTGTTTTCAAATCCCACGGGGGGAATACATTGCATCAATCATTTTAGTACGAGCCCAAGTATTCAAACATGTACATTGCTTAAGTTACCTTGCCATGTGATAAGTCCCCTGTAACATCATGAACCGTTAATTTACCGTTAAGCGAGAGTGAGTGGATAGATCTATCGAGGGTGACGCCTCCATCCGTGGTAGTGATTACCAACAGTAAGCGGATGCATGTCATGTCTTTTACATTTGAATGTTTCGGCAGAACATTCGGGAGGGGCATAGAATTTCATCAGTCATAGCTTCGGTGTCATGAGCTTAAGGTCAATTGTACAATTTTCATGAGATTTTTATCTTGCACTTTTACTTGTGGTGGCCGTACATCATTACATTTTACAAACCTATGGAATTCACCAACATTCGTGTTGACGTTTTAGCAATGTATTTCAGGTTATTAAGGTAGCTCATGAGACATGCATTTGGACTTTCATGGAGTCGCGGAGTCGACGCGTCTCATCATTATTTCATGCACTTATGTAAACATTTGATCTAGTATGACTTGTTTTTCATAAACATGCAACACCTCTTGGGGACCTCATTTTGTAAACTCTGGATTATTTCAATGATCAAATGCAGTATTTTCCAAACGACACTTTAGGTCGTTCAATGTAACTATAACTGTGGTGCTATGACAGACACCCCAGGTATTCCATTCCGCTGCAAGTCAGGTAAATTGGGGGTGTGACAGATTGGCATCAGAGCTAAGGTTATAGCGAACTAGGATGTATCTTGGACCCTAGACTATAACCACATCATCATAGCATCTCATCATTTCATCATAAGTGCATAATCATGATACATGTTGTTTCATACATACCCTGTGCGAGTTATTTATACTCATATACGTATATGTATATCATTTTATTGACCTGGTTCACAAGTGACATGTCTTCAGATACTCACCCTGACATCCTTTTATCGGATTCCGACATTGAAGATGCCTTGTCATCTTCCACTACCATTATACCATCAGTTGCACTTACACCACAATTAGTACTATTGATTTGCCATAGGAACAGAGTTTTCCTATCATTCAGCCCGTACATAGAATGCCTTTTGGTAGTGTATTCAGAATTAATCTTAATGGACTTATTAGGATGCTTATTGCAAGGAAGATAGTGTGTTTTCTTTCCATCACTAGTAGGGCACTTACTACTCAGGTACTATCACCACCATTAGTTACTTATTACACTATTGGCCTTCCCACAGTGTGTACTTTAGTTTTACCTTTTGGATGTCGCGAGGTAGCGTGAAAGAGGGTAATATTTCATTCACTAGTACCATCATTGTCATTTTCTTTTCCATTCCCACTTGCCATGAACTAGATGACACCTAATAGATAACTCAAATAACACGGACTCAACAGAAACATCCGCAGATTCTTCAGGAATGGTTCAGAACCTACATTATCTAAGATTTGAGATGCACAACTTCAGACACCACTTCAGGACTATCTCGACCTTATGATGCCACAAACCTGATTTCACACAGAGGGACACCAGGAAGTCCCTAGACCAGATTTATATCCTCACTAGCTTTTACTATTATCCTAGCCACAGAAGGTGTGGAACAACAATCTAGGTTGCAATGCTGCTCAACAATCACCCAAAGGACAAGAAATGAATAGAGCCTTTGCTGCAGAACCGCACACAAAGAGAAGGTATATTGGAAAGTTACCTTACTACAACCTGTGTAATCAACATCACTGAGGTCATTGCAGTAAAATGTGTGGAGTGTGCAAGAAGCAGGGTCATCGGACTGAAAATTGTAGGAAACTCACAAATCAGAAAATCCCAGGGAGTTGCTTCAAATGTGGAAACTTAGGGCATTTCAAGAATGACTGCCTGGAACTAAGGAACAAGGAAAAATCAGGAACTTGGAATCAAGACTGAATCGCTCAAGGAATAGCATGAGCTGTTGAAAGAGAACCGTCAGGATATTAGAAACATCAAGGATAACAACAATGCTTCAGCAGGAGGAGCTTTGTTTCGATATATAAACCGTAGTTCGAGCCTTTAGGGTTGTATCTTTCCTTTTGTACTTACCATTGGTACGATGACATGACCTAGTGGTATTAAGCACTTTCCTATCCAATGTAGTATCTATCCTTTGTTACCTAGGTGATAATCATAACCTTCGTTTACTCCTTTTTCTATCCCATTTGCTCAGACTTCAATCGTTTCGCAACATTTTAGCATTGTCTCATCAGGGATTAGGTTGATTTCGTATTTGACGAATTAGTAGACTATTACCATTCGACAAGATTCACTCACGTATCCAATACACCATTCAAGCTATTTTACTATCATATGGGGAAATTGTTTTAAAAAAAAAAAAAAAAAAAAAAAAAAAAAATTAAAAAAAGAAAAAAAAAATTTCTGAAGTAAGCTATGTTATTAACATCCTATAAATTGATTTTCTGTCATTACATCAAGTATTTACTATTGTTACGCGAAGCAATTTTCATGTTACTTGAAAGAAAATATCAGGACACCATTTTTATAACAATGCGTTGAACACGATCTAAAACTTTTGATAAAAGTTATGATATTTTGACAAAATCCAACATCGCATCATTAGTCCTCAATTATACATAGCCTGATCACCTATGTAAAATTCAGGAAGGATTATGCCATGAAGGAAATAATTACCTTTTCAAAGGATTGTTAATAACAATCTTCATCCAAAAGTTTTGTAAACAAAGGAACTCTTTCCTAAACATCCCTTTTGCCGAACTATCCCTGGATACTTACCCCACCAGTCACTCATTCAGACATTAAGTTGGATTTTCCTATTGACTTCCCTAGAAGAGACTTTCCATATCAATTACATGCAGGATTCCTTTATACAATAAAAGCAATGAAAGGATTACAGAACTACTAACCAGAACTAGAAGTATATAGAGAGAGAATTCATAACTCAACAACAATCCTAAGATACTGCGAGACTATCCGAATCATCATCTCTGACTTAGTTGTCAAATTCTATCATTTTAAAAGTACTAGCTAGACTGAGCTACAGGATTGAACTCAATATAGATGTCCGCAGGACAACACAATAGAAATACACCAAGCTTCTAATTGAGACTGTAGAGCATTTCATTTAAACATGGCCTCATCCATACATGAACTTTCCTGCAGTAAGTTTTCACAAAGTACAATTGTTTGAATCAAGAATATCGATGTAGATTCCTCTAAGGCATTATGTCTAGAAATTTCAGATAACCTCACCTTCATACCAAGCAAGGGATCAAGCCAGAACATATCTCCTCATCTACATGGGAAAACAGAATAGACATTCATCGACACAACATCAAGTGATACCTTCGTCTTGCCAATTACAACGATAAACTATTTCAGGACTTAAGTTAGTCTAAATACCTATGCTTGTAGTTATGCCAGATAACCATCAATAGACATTATCCAACTTCAGGAACTAAGTGTTAGACATCTATGCATTTAAGCGAACATTTCCTATTCTACCATTTTATCCTTGTTAGTGTTTTCACTTTTAAATAAAGTTGATGCGTTTACATAAATCACATACCTTGTGGAAAAATGATTTCTGAAATTCCTATTTTGAACAAGTACGATCCTTTTTGGTCAATCTTTAGCAACACTATTGTACAATGAGAAATATACCTAGACATCAAACTTTGGTAAGCAGTCTTAATCACAACATGTTTGAAAACAGTTCCTATTTCATAACTACTGGATTTTGAATCATCAAGAAAAAAAAAATATTACTCAGTAAATCATTTGCTGCATTTTCTAAATTCGTTTATTCAGAAAAAGGATTTCAACTAAAACTCACATTCGCGAGACAAATTTCCAGAACCAACTTCCCTACAACATCGCTTATGCATTTAGGATTTTGTGACTTGACAGTAAAGAATATTGGTATATGTGATGAAGGAATTAGGAAGGACATCACAAATTAATCACGAACTTCAGTAGTGGAGACCAAACCCAATAGACAAAGAAGGACTTATGTCTTATCATCCGTTGGAACAAAACACAAGGAATCAAATTGTTACCTATATTCTATCCCTTCAGATAACGCCAAGTTCAAAGGACCGAACGTTATGGAATTAGTCACAAAGGTTTATTGTACCCATTTCAGTTGTTCCTGTTAAGGAAACCGATTCACCTTGGACTTCAGGTAATCATTTTAGGATTTCCTTCAGAAACCCAATTTGATGTGAACATCACCTATCACCCTCAGACCGATGGTCAAAGCGAGAGAACAATTCAAACATAGGAATGTATGCTCAGAGCATGAGTGATTGACCCTGGAAATGGTTGGACTAATCATTTAACATAAATCAAATTCATCTACAACAATAGTTATCACACCAACAGCGACAAACTGGCAGAAGTTAGGTTGGTACATAACACACATCATTTGGATTGGATATCCTGAACAACAAACCATCCAGATTCAAGTGGGAGAACAAATTAAGTTAAAAGCAATGCCTTGGATTGGCATGATACAAATTGGATAACAAGAGAAGTTGAACCTTTAGCATATTGGGCCATTTAAGATTCATTTTAGAATCGACCAACTAGCATACAAACTTGAGTTCTGGCAGAATTCAGCAGTATATATTACCAGTATCACATTTAAAACATTAAGAAGCGCAGACCATCTATTGATGGGCCAAACTTGGAAAAAGCTCAACTCACTAGTTCAGTAGGCATTCATGAGATAACCAGAAATTTTCTACAAGTCAAGAATCAGTTACAAGTTCAATATGCCGTAAACCATTAAAACTTCAAGTTCTGCAGAGTTATGCAGAAAGTTCTGCCTAGGAAAGGCATGTTATCGTTCAGAAAACTTGGAAAGTTACACCAATATACACTGGACCATTTATATTTCAGACAGGGTAGGCCTAGTGGCCATCAGATTTGAACATTGCCGGAGAACAACAGGATTACACAAACATATTTCACATTTTCAAATCCCCATAAATGACTTTCAGATGAGTCACTCATGATTCCATTGGAAGGGATCCAACCCAAATGACAATCTCAGACCTTATAAGAGAACCAACAGAAATCATGGACCGTGTGGTCAAACAGTTGAAACAGAGTCGAATTCCTATCGTTAGAGTTCGCTGGAATTCTCGAATATCATCACCTTTTCATCAATACATTCTCAGAGACCAACATAAACTGAACTTCGGGACGAAGTTCCTTTTAGAGGGGAAGACTGTCACAACTCACCATTTCAAGTCATTTCAGGTCATTTCCCGAACTTTGGAAAAACACTATTCATCAAACACTATTCATCAGTTTACTATTCATCATTTTTGGTGTCAGTTTGACATTTCGAGAAGCATTCAGAAATTTTACTATTCACGGAACACTATTCATTGCGGGAAAAGATTTCATCATTCACGAGCATTACACATTTCATCGTAAATTTAGTTTACGGGAATTCAAATTCGCGTAACCGGATTTGTTTAGGTGCGAATTCATTTCATTAGTGTTAAGGACACTGCATACGGACTGGAGATAGTCTGCATATCATCAGTAGGTCATTTACATGTTATACCACTCTTAGGATTTTCAAATTTATATATTGGATACATTTAACGTTTTCCTTATAAGTATTTATAATAAACGTTAACACACGGTTTATACGCGACGAATATATCTAAATATTCCCACAATGGTCCCGACATATTTTTATATCCATTATAACATCATAAAAGTTATAACATTCAGTTACTCAGTATTTTGGAAATTTATTTTATTTATAACGTACGCTTATGAATATAACGACGGTTTTCGTGAAAACTAAACAATAATCACCCGATCACTCAGTAAATGTACCCAACATATTTTTAATATGTTTTTATCATTATTATAACTTTATTTCATCCCGGTTAACTTCGTGAACGTTTATTGCTATTAAACCCGGTACCCGATTTTAACGAATAACACGTAATAACACTTAACGTTACACTAAATTCCTAATTAAATACCAAGTACCCCTACCCCCCCCCCCCCTTGGCTCACCAAAAACCGGCCACATGAAACACCCCTTAACCTTGTGCATTGATTACCTATATTAAACTAATAAACCTCTAAACTTATACTTTAACTAAAAACCTAAAATCATTCATTCACTTTTAGATAAGAAAGAAAATCATCTCACCCTTTCCTCTCTTCAACCCCACGACCCAAACCCAAAATCATGATCAAGTGAAGGTTTTTCATAACTTAAAGCTACAATCTTACTCCTTTTATGATTCTAGTTAAGATACAAGCAACAAAAACACAAGAACATCAAGCATAATCATCATCTAATCATCTCATTTTATCAAGTAAGTTATCAACATTATTTTTACATGAATCATCTTATATTTACATGTATTTCATGAGTTCCATGCTAAAAACCATGTACAACTAGCTATACCACCATTTATTTTGTCAAAAATGGAACATACAAACCCTAACTTTTTATTTATGAATTCCCTTGCTATAATAACTTGGTTAGGAGTCCATGGCACCCTAAGAAGGTGTATGGTAGGATTAGATTAGCTATGTGGTGATTACAAGAGATTTGGTTGAAGTAGAAACTAGTTTTGGACATGAAAAATGGATTTCTAACAAGTATATATACATGCTGTCCCATTTTTGTAAATCCAGAAAAATCAGGGGATTCCGGGTAACTTTGGGCTAAAGATTTAGAAAATACTTTCAAAAACGAAGCCGTGGGCGAAAGAATGGATTGAAACAAGTTTATAACGAAGGAGATATGATTTTTGCAAGTTTAACGACGAAAACTATTTTCTGAAAATTGTACATGCTGTCCCACGATTTTCAATGGGCAATCTGAGGTGTAAAACTTGATCTAGCCATCCCGACTTATCAAAAATATATTAGTATGTTGTCCCACGATTTCGGGGATATAAAGAACGTAGAAAACAAGCTTATAACGACCAAGATATACACGTTTCAAAATCGGCGAAACTCTATTTATTTCCATCAGCTTTTTAGCAAAATATTACTAAGTATAGAAACAGTTTTTGTAAGACATCATGTTGAGAGCCAATTTACTCATTGATAAACTCATTTCTGGAAAATTTACATCATTGACAAAAAGTTAGTTCACCCAGCCTAGTTTTCAAAACATCCAGCCGTTTGTCAAAAGGATTTATAACGAACAACTTATGGACTTCCAAACTTTCCCGAAAACTGCCCAGAATCTGCCAAAACAGCCCAAACACCTCACTTGACGGCTAATTATCTTTATGATCGAGACCTGTATGGACAAACTTCACTTCTGTGACTTTTTAGATATGGTGAAAATCTTCTCAAAACTACTGAGCTTCTTTCCTAACTCCTAATATTCACTATTTCACGACTAGTTTTGCGAGACCATTTTGTCACTAATAGAAGTAATAATACTTCTACGTACTAAATTCTAGATTTTCTAGAAATATTAACCAAGTACCCAATTTCATAACTAATGATGTATTAGTGATTACAAGTATATTTTCATTACTACAAAGCGTTATTTCAAGGATTTCAAACCGAGGATTTCAACGCAAACATTGGTACATACGATATATATATAAGTATATATATTACAACTAGTTTATTTTTCTAATAGCCATATTTTCCTAAGTCTTGGAATATATACTTTTGATAACAACAAGTGTTTTTCAAAGAGTAGAGTGGTATAGGAAACATGTGCATGGACATTCATAACATCATTTCATGATCTAAAGTAGATCGTTCATCATTCATATTAGGTTGCGGCTAGTGTGCGCGCCTTGTTTTTCAGCTCATTACATGTTCATGGTACCATCATATTGGGTTGCGGCAGCTAATTGTTCATTGGTGTTCATTTCATTTCATCACAGTTTCATCAGTTAAGGTGAGTTTTCATAGCCCCGTTTTCAATTCAACATTTTTGATTGTTTTCAAATCCCACGGGGGGAATACATTGCATCAATCATTTTAGTACGAGCCCAAGTATTCAAACATGTACATTGCTTAAGTTACCTTGCCATGTGATAAGTCCCCTGTAACATCATGAACCGTTAATTTACCGTTAAGCGAGAGTGAGTGGATAGATCTATCGAGGGTGACGCCTCCATCCGTGGTAGTGATTACCAACAGTAAGCGGATGCATGTCATGTCTTTTACATTTGAATGTTTCGGCAGAACATTCGGGAGGGGCATAGAATTTCATCAGTCATAGCTTCGGTGTCATGAGCTTAAGGTCAATTGTACAATTTTCATGAGATTTTTATCTTGCACTTTTACTTGTGGTGGCCGTACATCATTACATTTTACAAACCTATGGAATTCACCAACATTCGTGTTGACGTTTTAGCAATGTATTTCAGGTTATTAAGGTAGCTCATGAGACATGCATTTGGACTTTCATGGAGTCGCGGAGTCGACGCGTCTCATCATTATTTCATGCACTTATGTAAACATTTGATCTAGTATGACTTGTTTTTCATAAACATGCAACACCTCTTGGGGACCTCATTTTGTAAACTCTGGATTATTTCAATGATCAAATGCAGTATTTTCCAAACGACACTTTAGGTCGTTCAATGTAACTATAACTGTGGTGCTATGACAGACACCCCAGGTATTCCATTCCGCTGCAAGTCAGGTAAATTGGGGGTGTGACAGATTGGCATCAGAGCTAAGGTTATAGCGAACTAGGATGTATCTTGGACCCTAGACTATAACCACATCATCATAGCATCTCATCATTTCATCATAAGTGCATAATCATGATACATGTTGTTTCATACATACCCTGTGCGAGTTATTTATACTCATATACGTATATGTATATCATTTTATTGACCTGGTTCACAAGTGACATGTCTTCAGATACTCACCCTGACATCCTTTTATCGGATTCCGACATTGAAGATGCCTTGTCATCTTCCACTACCATTATACCATCAGTTGCACTTACACCACAATTAGTACTATTGATTTGCCATAGGAACAGAGTTTTCCTATCATTCAGCCCGTACATAGAATGCCTTTTGGTAGTGTATTCAGAATTAATCTTAATGGACTTATTAGGATGCTTATTGCAAGGAAGATAGTGTGTTTTCTTTCCATCACTAGTAGGGCACTTACTACTCAGGTACTATCACCACCATTAGTTACTTATTACACTATTGGCCTTCCCACAGTGTGTACTTTAGTTTTACCTTTTGGATGTCGCGAGGTAGCGTGAAAGAGGGTAATATTTCATTCACTAGTACCATCATTGTCATTTTCTTTTCCATTCCCACTTGCCATGAACTAGATGACACCTAATAGATAACTCAAATAACACGGACTCAACAGAAACATCCGCAGATTCTTCAGGAATGGTTCAGAACCTACATTATCTAAGATTTGAGATGCACAACTTCAGACACCACTTCAGGACTATCTCGACCTTATGATGCCACAAACCTGATTTCACACAGAGGGACACCAGGAAGTCCCTAGACCAGATTTATATCCTCACTAGCTTTTACTATTATCCTAGCCACAGAAGGTGTGGAACAACAATCTAGGTTGCAATGCTGCTCAACAATCACCCAAAGGACAAGAAATGAATAGAGCCTTTGCTGCAGAACCGCACACAAAGAGAAGGTATATTGGAAAGTTACCTTACTACAACCTGTGTAATCAACATCACTGAGGTCATTGCAGTAAAATGTGTGGAGTGTGCAAGAAGCAGGGTCATCGGACTGAAAATTGTAGGAAACTCACAAATCAGAAAATCCCAGGGAGTTGCTTCAAATGTGGAAACTTAGGGCATTTCAAGAATGACTGCCTGGAACTAAGGAACAAGGAAAAATCAGGAACTTGGAATCAAGACTGAATCGCTCAAGGAATAGCATGAGCTGTTGAAAGAGAACCGTCAGGATATTAGAAACATCAAGGATAACAACAATGCTTCAGCAGGAGGAGCTTTGTTTCGATATATAAACCGTAGTTCGAGCCTTTAGGGTTGTATCTTTCCTTTTGTACTTACCATTGGTACGATGACATGACCTAGTGGTATTAAGCACTTTCCTATCCAATGTAGTATCTATCCTTTGTTACCTAGGTGATAATCATAACCTTCGTTTACTCCTTTTTCTATCCCATTTGCTCAGACTTCAATCGTTTCGCAACATTTTAGCATTGTCTCATCAGGGATTAGGTTGATTTCGTATTTGACGAATTAGTAGACTATTACCATTCGACAAGATTCACTCACGTATCCAATACACCATTCAAGCTATTTTACTATCATATGGGGAAATTGTTTTAAAAAAAAAAAAAAAAAAAAAAAAAAAAATTAAAAAAAGAAAAAAAAAATTTCTGAAGTAAGCTATGTTATTAACATCCTATAAATTGATTTTCTGTCATTACATCAAGTATTTACTATTGTTACGCGAAGCAATTTTCATGTTACTTGAAAGAAAATATCAGGACACCATTTTTATAACAATGCGTTGAACACGATCTAAAACTTTTGATAAAAGTTATGATATTTTGACAAAATCCAACATCGCATCATTAGTCCTCAATTATACATAGCCTGATCACCTATGTAAAATTCAGGAAGGATTATGCCATGAAGGAAATAATTACCTTTTCAAAGGATTGTTAATAACAATCTTCATCCAAAAGTTTTGTAAACAAAGGAACTCTTTCCTAAACATCCCTTTTGCCGAACTATCCCTGGATACTTACCCCACCAGTCACTCATTCAGACATTAAGTTGGATTTTCCTATTGACTTCCCTAGAAGAGACTTTCCATATCAATTACATGCAGGATTCCTTTATACAATAAAAGCAATGAAAGGATTACAGAACTACTAACCAGAACTAGAAGTATATAGAGAGAGAATTCATAACTCAACAACAATCCTAAGATACTGCGAGACTATCCGAATCATCATCTCTGACTTAGTTGTCAAATTCTATCATTTTAAAAGTACTAGCTAGACTGAGCTACAGGATTGAACTCAATATAGATGTCCGCAGGACAACACAATAGAAATACACCAAGCTTCTAATTGAGACTGTAGAGCATTTCATTTAAACATGGCCTCATCCATACATGAACTTTCCTGCAGTAAGTTTTCACAAAGTACAATTGTTTGAATCAAGAATATCGATGTAGATTCCTCTAAGGCATTATGTCTAGAAATTTCAGATAACCTCACCTTCATACCAAGCAAGGGATCAAGCCAGAACATATCTCCTCATCTACATGGGAAAACAGAATAGACATTCATCGACACAACATCAAGTGATACCTTCGTCTTGCCAATTACAACGATAAACTATTTCAGGACTTAAGTTAGTCTAAATACCTATGCTTGTAGTTATGCCAGATAACCATCAATAGACATTATCCAACTTCAGGAACTAAGTGTTAGACATCTATGCATTTAAGCGAACATTTCCTATTCTACCATTTTATCCTTGTTAGTGTTTTCACTTTTAAATAAAGTTGATGCGTTTACATAAATCACATACCTTGTGGAAAAATGATTTCTGAAATTCCTATTTTGAACAAGTACGATCCTTTTTGGTCAATCTTTAGCAACACTATTGTACAATGAGAAATATACCTAGACATCAAACTTTGGTAAGCAGTCTTAATCACAACATGTTTGAAAACAGTTCCTATTTCATAACTACTGGATTTTGAATCATCAAGAAAAAAAAAATATTACTCAGTAAATCATTTGCTGCATTTTCTAAATTCGTTTATTCAGAAAAAGGATTTCAACTAAAACTCACATTCGCGAGACAAATTTCCAGAACCAACTTCCCTACAACATCGCTTATGCATTTAGGATTTTGTGACTTGACAGTAAAGAATATTGGTATATGTGATGAAGGAATTAGGAAGGACATCACAAATTAATCACGAACTTCAGTAGTGGAGACCAAACCCAATAGACAAAGAAGGACTTATGTCTTATCATCCGTTGGAACAAAACACAAGGAATCAAATTGTTACCTATATTCTATCCCTTCAGATAACGCCAAGTTCAAAGGACCGAACGTTATGGAATTAGTCACAAAGGTTTATTGTACCCATTTCAGTTGTTCCTGTTAAGGAAACCGATTCACCTTGGACTTCAGGTAATCATTTTAGGATTTCCTTCAGAAACCCAATTTGATGTGAACATCACCTATCACCCTCAGACCGATGGTCAAAGCGAGAGAACAATTCAAACATAGGAATGTATGCTCAGAGCATGAGTGATTGACCCTGGAAATGGTTGGACTAATCATTTAACATAAATCAAATTCATCTACAACAATAGTTATCACACCAACAGCGACAAACTGGCAGAAGTTAGGTTGGTACATAACACACATCATTTGGATTGGATATCCTGAACAACAAACCATCCAGATTCAAGTGGGAGAACAAATTAAGTTAAAAGCAATGCCTTGGATTGGCATGATACAAATTGGATAACAAGAGAAGTTGAACCTTTAGCATATTGGGCCATTTAAGATTCATTTTAGAATCGACCAACTAGCATACAAACTTGAGTTCTGGCAGAATTCAGCAGTATATATTACCAGTATCACATTTAAAACATTAAGAAGCGCAGACCATCTATTGATGGGCCAAACTTGGAAAAAGCTCAACTCACTAGTTCAGTAGGCATTCATGAGATAACCAGAAATTTTCTACAAGTCAAGAATCAGTTACAAGTTCAATATGCCGTAAACCATTAAAACTTCAAGTTCTGCAGAGTTATGCAGAAAGTTCTGCCTAGGAAAGGCATGTTATCGTTCAGAAAACTTGGAAAGTTACACCAATATACACTGGACCATTTATATTTCAGACAGGGTAGGCCTAGTGGCCATCAGATTTGAACATTGCCGGAGAACAACAGGATTACACAAACATATTTCACATTTTCAAATCCCCATAAATGACTTTCAGATGAGTCACTCATGATTCCATTGGAAGGGATCCAACCCAAATGACAATCTCAGACCTTATAAGAGAACCAACAGAAATCATGGACCGTGTGGTCAAACAGTTGAAACAGAGTCGAATTCCTATCGTTAGAGTTCGCTGGAATTCTCGAATATCATCACCTTTTCATCAATACATTCTCAGAGACCAACATAAACTGAACTTCGGGACGAAGTTCCTTTTAGAGGGGAAGACTGTCACAACTCACCATTTCAAGTCATTTCAGGTCATTTCCCGAACTTTGGAAAAACACTATTCATCAAACACTATTCATCAGTTTACTATTCATCATTTTTGGTGTCAGTTTGACATTTCGAGAAGCATTCAGAAATTTTACTATTCACGGAACACTATTCATTGCGGGAAAAGATTTCATCATTCACGAGCATTACACATTTCATCGTAAATTTAGTTTACGGGAATTCAAATTCGCGTAACCGGATTTGTTTAGGTGCGAATTCATTTCATTAGTGTTAAGGACACTGCATACGGACTGGAGATAGTCTGCATATCATCAGTAGGTCATTTACATGTTATACCACTCTTAGGATTTTCAAATTTATATATTGGATACATTTAACGTTTTCCTTATAAGTATTTATAATAAACGTTAACACACGGTTTATACGCGACGAATATATCTAAATATTCCCACAATGGTCCCGACATATTTTTATATCCATTATAACATCATAAAAGTTATAACATTCAGTTACTCAGTATTTTGGAAATTTATTTTATTTATAACGTACGCTTATGAATATAACGACGGTTTTCGTGAAAACTAAACAATAATCACCCGATCACTCAGTAAATGTACCCAACATATTTTTAATATGTTTTTATCATTATTATAACTTTATTTCATCCCGGTTAACTTCGTGAACGTTTATTGCTATTAAACCCGGTACCCGATTTTAACGAATAACACGTAATAACACTTAACGTTACACTAAATTCCTAATTAAATACCAAGTACCCCTACCCCCCCCCCCCCCTTGGCTCACCAAAAACCGGCCACATGAAACACCCCTTAACCTTGTGCATTGATTACCTATATTAAACTAATAAACCTGTAAACTTATACTTTAACTAAAAACCTAAAATCATTCATTCACTTTTAGATAAGAAAGAAAATCATCTCACCCTTTCCTCTCTTCAACCCCACGACCCAAACCCAAAATCATGATCAAGTGAAGGTTTTTCATAACTTAAAGCTACAATCTTACTCCTTTTATGATTCTAGTTAAGATACAAGCAACAAAAACACAAGAACATCAAGCATAATCATCATCTAATCATCTCATTTTATCAAGTAAGTTATCAACATTATTTTTACATGAATCATCTTATATTTACATGTATTTCATGAGTTCCATGCTAAAAACCATGTACAACTAGCTATACCACCATTTATTTTGTCAAAAATGGAACATACAAACCCTAACTTTTTATTTATGAATTCCCTTGCTATAATAACTTGGTTAGGAGTCCATGGCACCCTAAGAAGGTGTATGGTAGGATTAGATTAGCTATGTGGTGATTACAAGAGATTTGGTTGAAGTAGAAACTAGTTTTGGACATGAAAAATGGATTTCTAACAAGTATATATACATGCTGTCCCATTTTTGTAAATCCAGAAAAATCAGGGGATTCCGGGTAACTTTGGGCTAAAGATTTAGAAAATACTTTCAAAAACGAAGCCGTGGGCGAAAGAATGGATTGAAACAAGTTTATAACGAAGGAGATATGATTTTTGCAAGTTTAACGACGAAAACTATTTTCTGAAAATTGTACATGCTGTCCCACGATTTTCAATGGGCAATCTGAGGTGTAAAACTTGATCTAGCCATCCCGACTTATCAAAAATATATTAGTATGTTGTCCCACGATTTCGGGGATATAAAGAACGTAGAAAACAAGCTTATAACGACCAAGATATACACGTTTCAAAATCGGCGAAACTCTATTTATTTCCATCAGCTTTTTAGCAAAATATTACTAAGTATAGAAACAGTTTTTGTAAGACATCATGTTGAGAGCCAATTTACTCATTGATAAACTCATTTCTGGAAAATTTACATCATTGACAAAAAGTTAGTTCACCCAGCCTAGTTTTCAAAACATCCAGCCGTTTGTCAAAAGGATTTATAACGAACAACTTATGGACTTCCAAACTTTCCCGAAAACTGCCCAGAATCTGCCAAAACAGCCCAAACACCTCACTTGACGGCTAATTATCTTTATGATCGAGACCTGTATGGACAAACTTCACTTCTGTGACTTTTTAGATATGGTGAAAATCTTCTCAAAACTACTGAGCTTCTTTCCTAACTCCTAATATTCACTATTTCACGACTAGTTTTGCGAGACCATTTTGTCACTAATAGAAGTAATAATACTTCTACGTACTAAATTCTAGATTTTCTAGAAATATTAACCAAGTACCCAATTTCATAACTAATGATGTATTAGTGATTACAAGTATATTTTCATTACTACAAAGCGTTATTTCAAGGATTTCAAACCGAGGATTTCAACGCAAACATTGGTACATACGATATATATATAAGTATATATATTACAACTAGTTTATTTTTCTAATAGCCATATTTTCCTAAGTCTTGGAATATATACTTTTGATAACAACAAGTGTTTTTCAAAGAGTAGAGTGGTATAGGAAACATGTGCATGGACATTCATAACATCATTTCATGATCTAAAGTAGATCGTTCATCATTCATATTAGGTTGCGGCTAGTGTGCGCGCCTTGTTTTTCAGCTCATTACATGTTCATGGTACCATCATATTGGGTTGCGGCAGCTAATTGTTCATTGGTGTTCATTTCATTTCATCACAGTTTCATCAGTTAAGGTGAGTTTTCATAGCCCCGTTTTCAATTCAACATTTTTGATTGTTTTCAAATCCCACGGGGGGAATACATTGCATCAATCATTTTAGTACGAGCCCAAGTATTCAAACATGTACATTGCTTAAGTTACCTTGCCATGTGATAAGTCCCCTGTAACATCATGAACCGTTAATTTACCGTTAAGCGAGAGTGAGTGGATAGATCTATCGAGGGTGACGCCTCCATCCGTGGTAGTGATTACCAACAGTAAGCGGATGCATGTCATGTCTTTTACATTTGAATGTTTCGGCAGAACATTCGGGAGGGGCATAGAATTTCATCAGTCATAGCTTCGGTGTCATGAGCTTAAGGTCAATTGTACAATTTTCATGAGATTTTTATCTTGCACTTTTACTTGTGGTGGCCGTACATCATTACATTTTACAAACCTATGGAATTCACCAACATTCGTGTTGACGTTTTAGCAATGTATTTCAGGTTATTAAGGTAGCTCATGAGACATGCATTTGGACTTTCATGGAGTCGCGGAGTCGACGCGTCTCATCATTATTTCATGCACTTATGTAAACATTTGATCTAGTATGACTTGTTTTTCATAAACATGCAACACCTCTTGGGGACCTCATTTTGTAAACTCTGGATTATTTCAATGATCAAATGCAGTATTTTCCAAACGACACTTTAGGTCGTTCAACGTAACTGTAACTGTGGTGCTATGACAGACACCCCCAGGTATTCCATTCCGCTGCAAGTCAGGTAAATTGGGGGTGTGACACTAGCTTTCATGAATACCTAGAAATTACCTTATTGTAATTATAAACCTAAACATAGATTTAATAATTTATCATAAGAATAATTTTCTAGATGCATGCATTTATCCATTCATGGATTATTGCACTATGTACACTTCCAAAGATTTTCTTGAATTTATAAACTCCTTTTGATTACTTATCGTCCTCGCTGAAGTAATTATTCAAGAAAGAGTTTTTGATATTCATTGTCAAATTTCATATTCATATAAATATGACAATTTACCATCTTTGTATCTTTAATGTGCTTAGGAAAGAGTATTCAATCATAGTTAATTGCTTAAGTATGATTAATAATCTTGTCATAAGACATGCATTAAGATATGTGTACAATTTTGTCCATATGATTATTTCACAAAGATTTAAACCACTAGGGTTACATCATCTTTGAATAAACTCATCATCATTCTCTAACTATTAAGAATTAAGATAAACCCAATTTTCTAAATTTGAATATCTTTATTAACAGCATCTATAACATTCATATTATGAGCAATTTACCCAATTCATTATTTTGGTAATACTACATCATATAATCGTCAGTATATTCATTAAATATATGAGATATCCAAGTGGATCTATGAATGATAATTCCATCATCTTGAGGTTTATCATTTACATGTTAGGCCTCATCATGATTTTAACTAGTGTAGTTTTAGAAGATTATGTATCTTGTAATTCTATCTTTTCAAGATAAAATACTCCCACTTGCCTTTAGCATTATACAGAATATAAGTACTTAGCAATTAGAGCAACAATCCAATTTTCTCTTTTAGGACTTTACAAATACGCATTGATAGCTCTTTGTTAATAACCTTCACATAAGTAACTTAACAAATTTAGAACTTCAATTTTAAGACTTAATGTGATTCATCACATTTCATAATTCAATAACGTCTTATTAATCTTCTAGGAGTCTAATTAAGTATATTCAAGCCATACTCAATTTCTAACCTTGATAACTTTTAGAAGAATAGAAATCATAGCTATCTTCAATCAAACAATCTAACAAAAGTTTGATTCCCTAACTGAACATACCATTTATATGTGGTATTTCAATTAGAATTAATATTGTAAGAAGATCTAACAATATATATAAGATAATCATATTCCTGTTGGCATACCTATTTACCAACTAAATCAATTTAATGGTATAATAGTATTTTCAAGCCAATTGCATGCTTTATAACCCAAGTACTTTTGACCAAGTCACTTCATGTTTATGTCTTATAAAACATAAACTTGTTATCATCCCACTATACTATATTAATCATTGATCAACTCAATGACTTCTTGTATATGTCTTAATTAAAAGACCATAACAAGCTAACGTCTTACTTTATTATAAGTCTTGTAATACTTAAAAGACTTCATGTTTATATAACTATACAATAAAGTATAAACATGTATCATTAAAGTAATCATGAACACCATCATTTGGTTTCAATAATATTATCAAGTTAACACACTACTTTATTTATTTATGTCATTCTAAGAATACATAATTATTGAAGTAGTATTATATTACTTCATGCATTTATGTCATTCCTTTAATACATAAATATTAAAGCTGAAGTAGTATTTTTATTTGACACATATGTTCTAATAGATGTCTAATTTAGAAACAGTAAATTATCCATGTTGGTCTCACGCATACATGGAAATTCACCTTGTTGTTAATATTTAGCCTGCGTCTCACGTTTACTAAATTTCAACACCAAGTGTTTCTAAGATTAGATGTATTAATCTAATTAGAATTATAATCTCTTACTTGCAGTTAAGAGAATCCTTTAAATCATATTCTTATGTGTTGTACTTTGCACATAATGAAGATTTCTCCCACTTGTGCATGGTACAACACCATGTACCACATAAACAACACGCACGTGTTTGTTAATGTGAACAATATGATTTGTGTCATTAACATAACTTAGTAGATATAGAGTTCACTCAATCAATCAAGGAAACGTACATGACTATTCTTGAAAATATTAGTGTCTATATTTGGAAAGTAATTACCTTGAGATATTCAAAAGATAATATAAGTTACAATCAAGACAATAAGTCTTGTAACTCCCACTGAATTAGAGAACATAATAATAATCCCTTATTCATTCATAAGAACACAATACTCCCACTGAATTTGACAATATTGTAAATGTTTCATTAATCAGTGAAAGAAATAGTGTACTATTTACTTTCCTACATCTTTTAAGAAAACCCATTCAAACAATTATATAGGTTATAAAAGGATGTAATCTACTACATAAATGTGATTCATCACATTCCAAATTATTAACTTGAAAAGGCTCGGGCATGCAATTTCTTCCTGTATAGATCTACCATTCCAACAATTGTATGTAGTATCTTTAAATGTCAAATCAAAACAACTAGATAAAATAATCTAATTCGTCTTTTACCATTATGCAGTAATCAGTCTAGCTTCTAATATAATAACTCATAAGGTGCATATACTCTTACTATTAAAGTTTGCTATGAGTTATGTATTTAGAATTTAGACAATTCTAATCATCCTATTATACCTTTCTCATTCATGAAAAGGAATAGGATTTAAGTCTCACACTTCTCGTAATAGAAAGAAGACTATATTTATTCTTTTTGTAAATATTGACTCTAACCAAAAACCCAAACGGGTGTAGATCAATTAAAAGAATAACTTACGTTTACGGTTTTGAGTTGCATTAATACATTTAAAGAATTTACAAAATTCAATTTTAGTATTTTCGATAATTTATATTTCCAAGAAAATATAATACCCAAGGTTATATTCATATAACCAACTTATTTCTTGAAAATCTAGGATCCAACTTTACATAGATTCCACCACATCAGTTGATCTACTAGTGGTGAAAGTATAAAAGATGGTAATCTGTCGAACAATAATTGGCAAACACTTTTCCAATTCCTAGATCATTATGCGATTTACATCAAATTGATTCATCAATTTGTCATGTAAGCATGTTTCATCCCATCTCATGCCTTAAGCTCTAGGTCTCACGCATCAACTTAATTAAGTCGTCTAACTTAGAAGCTGCAAATTCTCCATGTGTGGTCTCACGCACACTCGGAATTTACCTTGTCATTAAAATTTAGCATGCGTCTCACGTTTACTAAATAATAACTTCAAGTGTTTCTTATAGTTAGATGGCATGTAACTTAAATTTTAGGGTATAAATTTTTGATGTGAAAATCAAAAAATGTATAAAGATGCATGCACTCATCTTTATAACATAAGTTTTCAAAACCTTTTTATTACCAATTCGTGAAATTAATACACAAAGTTTTACTTGAGGTTTAATAAACCCTAAGATGACTTTCTACAATTATGATTTTAAAAGTAATTCGTTTAAGACATATTTAAGATTGTGATAACCAAGGCAGACTCTAAGGCTCTTTTCTAAGCCTTCAAATCACGGTTATGAATATCGTCTTAAAGGACTTAATTTTAAAAGCATATTTGTACAAAACATCAATCAAGCAAAAGTTTATGGATTCAATCTCAAAATCCTGTAATAAAGTATGAATTTTGCTAGTCTCGCCTGGGAGCTGATTACCGTGCGAATCGGACCACTAGCGGCACTTAAGACCTTGGAAGATTCTTACTTCATGCATTTTGTTTCACCGTTATTAGTCCATATTATTTTCTTTATAAAAATTACCCTTTTATTGCTTACAAACGTGTCCAACAGTTAAACAATAAAACAAGTAATAAAGACAAATCAAAACAACTAATAACATAACAATTATAAAGGTGAAACAATTAGCCACATGCAATCTTTTTAGAAAAGATCCAAACAAAATCAATTCTAGGTTTTTATATGCATATAATTAACTAGGGCCTTCACCTCTTAATGGAAGTGAGCCACATACAATGACAAGTCAATTGCGTAGGCCAAAGCTAATCACATACCACATAGCACATAATTGATTTTAATAGTTATGGGGTCTTCCCCAATATTAGATCTATCTAAACATGTGAAAAGCTTAACAATTAATAAACAATTAATAACCCATGACTAACATGCATGTTTCGTCACGGATCAAAGCATAACAATTACCAATTAGGTCAAGGATACGCCCAAATAACACATAAACATGTAGGCAACCTGGGGTTTCTAATCCAATTAATTAATAAAACCACAAACCCTAATTAGGGTTCATGGAATAAATTGAACCCCCCCCCCCCCCAAAATTAGGGTTAGGGTAAAAAAAACAAAACCCTAGATCCAAAACATGTATTTAAAACAATCAAAATTCGTTTTTTATGTGTTTTATGTAATCAATTACATGTTATAGCAAGCTCGTGATACCACTGTTAGAATATAAGAATCATGACAATCATAAAATAGGTAAACACATATGCGGAAGCGTAGGAACATCTATAACACATAAGAGATTAACATAAATTAAATAGGAACGTACCGTGGTGATTCTAGCCCGAACAAGAATCAAAAGCAATTGTCTTTTAACAATATGAAGAACCCTAATTAGGGTTTATATGGATCAATGATTAACCCCTTACCGTTTTGTTAATCGATCCCTTGATAACAACAAAAGTATGTTGTTACCTCGTTCTTGTACACACAAACTACTAACGAATTAAAGGTGATGCTAGTAACATAAAACACAAGGATTTTCAATAATGAAAATCGATCCAAAATCCTTAGGGATGTTTGGTCGATCGGTTTGAGCAAGGGACAAGGAAAAGAAAACCAATTTAGGGTTATGTGTACAAGAGTTGAAAAACAATGACCCATGGTTTTCTATTTATACTAAATGTAAAACTTTGGGAACAAGTTAGGGCAAGGGAAACCCTTCCCTTTGTTGAGTTCGACCGGCCACAAGGACCATTAGGTCCTTCCGGATCCTTCTTGTCTCCAAATTCCATTCTAGTCCTTTACGTATGCATTTAACGATAGTTAGTCCATACGTTTAATAACCAACGATCATTAATCCTTTTACTTGTATTTAATTAATAAATATACATAACATTTAATATTTATTAAACTTTAATTCTCGTTTGTAATGTGTGCAATCTCGAGGTCTGGAGTTCGATTCTAGACATACGTTAATTAATATATATCCATAAACTCCAACAAATTTTTAGCTGAAAATGAGTTTCATTGTTGTAACATACATTATATTAATTATCTTTAACAAACTTTTACAAAAATCACCCTTTACCCAACCGACCCTGTCTATATGCTATTCCTTCACGATCTATGCTGAAAGCGTTCATCTCTTATTGTATTGTCTCTAACTCACAATTAATCCTTTTTTTTAAAGGTCGATAACGGGATTTATGATTATATTAGTATGTCATTACCTCATTTACGGTTTTATGTGTATTGTGTATGGGTTCTTCAACATACAGGCATGAAGCTAAACTCGTTCAAAAGATTGTTGAAGAGATATCATTAGAGTTACGTTGTATTAATTGGGGTGCTGATGAAAACTTAATAGGCATAAAGACCCGGATAGACGACGTTGTTTTATCCTTAGAATTAGGTGTTGATGATGTTCGCATGATAGGGATCAAGGGGATGGGAGGTGCGGGCAAGACAACTTTGGCCAGAGCTATATATGAACTGTTATATATTTAGTAGTAAACTTAAATATAGATTAGGGACTTAAGTGTACTTTTGTAATTAGATTAGGTGTTAGACATAAACTAGGATTAGGTAGCTTGGAGTGCAAGGCAAGCTAGGTTTCCACCTCCTCATCTCTATAAATAGAGATGAGGGGATGCTAGTCATTTATTCTTCTTCCTCAATTATAAAAGCTTTATTGGTATTAATAAAGGGTTCGTTGAGGGTATATCGTGTGCATATTCTTGTCAATTCTTTGTAGTCTCTCGTGTTTGCTACTTGTGCTCGATACAACTCGCGATCTAGCATTCCGTGATCGAACTTCGGATTGTTGTCGAGGTATTATCCAACAAGTGGTATCAAGAGCCACGGTTATTGTGGTCATCGAAGTTCGAGTGCTAGTTCGAGGTGCCGAGTTGGTTTCGAGGTTTGGTTTCGGTTTTCGAATCGTATTTTTGGAGTAGCAGCAATCGGTCGTCGAGAGGAAACGTGAGGGTTCTTTTTCTTTTGTTAAAAAAGGGTGATATTATCATATCATAATATTATTACACTGCAATATATATCTCACGTGGGAAGCATATATACTACAAAGTTGGCATCGTATTTGAGGTTATCTAAAAGTCAAAGTTTGTTTTGGTTTTTGTTTTATTAAATACGACATCACTAAAGTTCGTTTATAACTTTTTTATTCGAACATTTTGAAGGTATCTTGTTTTCGCTTTATTTAAATTCTTGTGGTTCAAGTTTCGATCGTGGTTCGCTTGGGGTTCAAGTTAACGGTCGAGTTTGTTTGTTCGAAATCGAGGGTTTAGGGTTATTCTAATTAATTCGATTTGCAAGAAGGGTTTATAGCAACAAGGGGAATATTGCACACGGCTTGTGAGGCTTGTCGGTAAAGTTGGTTAAGAAACAACTTGACAAGGTTTTTAGCAAGGTATAAGAAGAATGGCCAGTTCGATAACTAGGTTTGACATCGAAAAATTCGATGGGAAGAATGACTTCGGTTTATGGCAAATAAAGATGCGTGCTTTAATGGTACAACTCGGATGTGATGCTGCATTAGAGACATTACCCGCAGACATGGAAGCAGGTGAAAAGGCTGCTTTGATGAAGAAGGCATACAGTACCTTGATTCTATGCTTGGGAGACCGGGTTTTACGGGAAGTTACCAAGGAAACATCTGCTGCAGGAATATGGGCGAAGTTAACTAGTCTGTATATGACTAAGTCCTTAGCAAATAGACTGTATCTGAAAAAGAAGCTGTACACATTCTATATGAGTCCAGGTACGAAACTGGGTGATCATATAGATGAGTTTAATAAGTTGATACTTGATTTGGCGAATATTGATATCGAGATTGAGGATGAAGATCAGGCACTTATGTTACTTACGTCGTTGCCATCATCTTACGAAAACTTTGTGGAAACATTGTTGTATGGGAGGGAATCCTTGACAATGGAGGATGTTCTAGCAACTTTGAATTCAAGGGAGTTGAAGAAAAGAACTGAAGGCACAAAGGAAGAAACTGGTGACGGGTTATACGTAAGGGGAGGGTCAGATCATTCAAGGAAAGCTCATTCTGGTAGAAGTTCGCGGTTCAAGTCAAGGGGTGGAACTGGTAAACTCAAGTGCTTCATATGTCATTTAGAGGGTCATCTGAAGAGAGACTGTCCAAAGAAGAAGTCAAGTGGGTTCGTCAGGAAGGGTAAGCATGATCAGGATTCTGATTCTTCTGATGACGAGGGTAACGCCTACTTTGGAGAAGCCTTGGCGGTGGTCCGGAATGATGAGATGACTGAATTGGTAATGGATTTAGGTGGGTCTTATCATATGACACCTAGGAGAGATTTCTTGTATCACTTCAAGGATTTTGATGGTGGTTCGGTTCAGTTAGGTGATAACAGGACATCCACTATCAAAGGGACAGGAAAAGTGAAGATACAGTTGCATGATGGTTCAAGCTTTATACTGGAAAATGTCAGGTATGTTCCAGGGTTAAGAAAAAGCTTGATTTCATTGGGTACTCTTGAAAAAGAGGATTATACTGTGAAGATGCAGATGGGTAAAGTCAAGGTGATCAAAGGTTGTCGGGTTATGATGACTGGGATCAGGAAAGAGAACTGTGTGTATACTCTTGAAGCAAAAGTGATGACTTTTGGTGTACAAAAGCATGGAGGTTCAAAACAAGTTGGTTCAAACAACTTGGTCATAAACAAGTTGGCAAACAACTTGGTCATAAACACGTTGGGTTCAAATAACTTGGTCAAAAACAAGTTGGGCTCAAACAACTTGGTCTTGGTGTTAAAACAGGAGTCCATGGTGTACAGGTTGATGAACGTGTTTGGTTTGAGGTGAAACTGCAGGGAGCTCAAGGGAATCGTGAAGCTGTGGTTGTTCAGGTTAGTAACGATGATGCTGCAGTGGCTCAAAGAAAGTTGGAGGACAAGCAACTTGAAGAAAAGACAAACACGGGCTGCTTGGTAAAAGAACAGGAAAATATACACCTTGGTATAAAGGTGGGGGCAGACATTACGGTAACCGGAGTACCTGGTCAAGAAGGTGCATAGGGTAATGTTGCTAAAAATAAGAAAGTGAAAGAGTCTACGGAAGCTAATCTTGGAAAATTACAGAAGTACAATGCCTGGTCGACAAGGTGGTCCCTGATCCGAGGTTCCAGCACGAGGAAAAGGTGCTGAGTATCGGTTATGTTTAAGTGTTACTCCTAAGGTGGAAATTGTTATATATTTAGTAGTAAACTTAAATATAGAGTAGGGACTTAAGTGTACTTTCGTAATTAGATTAGGTGTTAGACATAAACTAGGATTAGGTAGCTTGGAGTGCAAGGCAAGCTAGGTTTCCACCTCCTCATCTCTATAAATAGAGATGAGGGGATGCTAGTCATTTATTCTTCTTCCTCAATTGTAAAAGCTTTATTGGTATTAATAAAGGGTTCGTTGAGGGTATATCGTGTGCATATTCTTGTCAATTCTTTGTAGTCTCTCGTGTTTGCTACTTGTGCTCGATACAACTCGCGATCTAGCATTCCGCGATCGAACTTCGGATTGTTGTCAAGGTATTTTCCAACATGAACATATATCCTATCAGTTCGAAGGTTGTAGCTTTGTTGAAAACGTCATGGAAAAATCAACACCGTCTATGTGTGGTTTGAATTTATTACAAAAACAAGTACTTTCAGATCTTTTATTGGATCAAGGCATCAGCGTAAGTGGTGTTCTTGAGGGGAAAAGCATGCTGAAAAAGAAGATGCGTGGAAGAAAGGTTCTTATTGTTCTAGATGATGTGGATAAGATAGAACAACTTATGGCGTTAGCCGGTGACCGTAGTTGGTTTAAGTCGGGAAGTAGAATTATTATAACAACTAGGGACGCACGGGTGCTAATAGCACACAAAGTGAACCTGGTTCGTGATGTACATTTGTTAGACAATGAGGAAGCAATGTGTCTCTTTAGTAGGCATGCATTTGGGAGAGAGATTCCAGTTGAAGGGTACAAAGAGCTATCGGAACAAGTTGTATGTTACGCTGCTGGTCTTCCCCTAACGATCAAAGTTTTAGGTTCGTTTCTATGTGGCAAAGATGATCTTGATTGGAAAGATGCGTTAGAAAGACTAGAAACAATTCCATTGAATGAAACTATGAAAGTTTTGGAGTTAAGCTATATAGGTCTAGAGGAGGATTACAAGGAAATATTCCTAGATGTTGCATGCTTTCTCAAAGGTTGGTGGAAAGATGTTGTAATCAAAGCGCTTGAAAGCTGTGGATTTCGTTCTCGGATTGGTTTAAGGGTTCTTGAACTGAAATCTCTTATAACTATTTCTGAAGGTGGGTACTTCGGTATGCACGACCATATAGAAGAAATGGGCAAGAATATTGTCCGTCGACCGAACCCCAATAAACCTGAAAGGCATAGCCGGTTATGGATTAAGGAGGAAATTGTAGATATATTGGCTAATAACAAGGTAAGTACGAACTTCGGATAGTTTGCTTTTCTAAAAATAAAATTAGTCATGGTACAAAAACAAAATTTTGACAACAAGCCATATAACTAGTCAAATAAAGTGTAGTGCTAAAGATTAATTGGCCTTTGAGTTTATGTAATCTTCCATGCACATAAATTTACGTTATTAGCTTGTTTTGTTAAAACACATTAAACATTATTATCATCATCAACAATGATACAGAAATGTAAAGCATTGAATGGATGTGATTAAAAACGACAATAATGGTTTTGACTAATAACGTATAATAGTGCAGGACTATATAGTAGGAAGATAAAAGCAAGAAAGAATTCAAAATTTGAAAAAACATTGGTAATTTGAAAAAACATTGGTTGTGGAGTGAGTGAGGGGTGGTAAATTGGTAAATAATCCTTCATAGAACGACTCTCTATTCTCTTTCATTCTTTATTTCAAACAACAACAACAACGTCATCTTCGATCCTAATAATAATAAAGCTTTTATATTTATTATTAGCACCGAATCACCATCACCCAAAAATCCTGAAATTTAACGAAAACCCTAACCTAAACATTTAATAGAATAAAACAAAAATGCCAAAATTTTATAAAAATTAGAAACCCAAACCTAAACATTTCATTTCAATTCCAGAAATTAAGTTCACATTTTCTTTTGTAATGAAAAATATCTAATCATGGTCTCTGCTATTTGAATTCCAGGGTACCCGAGCAACAAAATGTATAAAACTGGATGCAGATGGATTGGATTTTGAAATTTTAATGAACGGTCTCGCAAACATGAAGGAACTTAGATTTCTTCAAGTGTATATGGAAGAAGTAAGTGAAGATGAAGTTAGCAAGTGGAACTTTGTTGAAGATAGTCTACACCTTCCAAATGCCTTACGATTTCTGAGATGGAAGTTTTATCCTTTTTCAAGGTTACCGAAAACACTTCAACCAAATAATCTTGTTGGACTTGAAATAGATTTCAGCAAAATGGTTCAACTTAGGAAAGATGGAGAAAAAAAGGTAGAATAATTAATTGGTAGTTTTATCTTTCCCTCTTTTGTTAGTCATTACACCATTTAACATTTATCTTTCCATTTTTTGTTGCTTTTGACAGCCTTTTTTAAACCTCAGGTTCCTACAGTTTTTCGATTCTGAGTTGAGGACCCTTGACCTTAGTGTGACTCCCAATCTTGAGACACTAATTCTTCTACTTTGTTTTAATTTGGTAGAAGTTCATTTCCATGTTACTCCAAATCTAAAGTAGTTACAAATCTTTGGTTGTGATAGATTGGAAAAATTACACATGCCTGCTGAATGTCCAAAGCTCGTTAATTTCGAACTCAGTGATTTAAAGTTGAGGACCCTTCACCTCGGGGTTACTCCAAATCTTGAGACGCTAAGAGTCAGGGATTGTCCTAATTTGGTGGAAGTTCAGATTCCTGCTGAATGTCTAAAGCTCGTTAATCTCTACCTTAGTTATTGTATTAAAGTTGCGAAATTGCCTAGGGAAATTGGGCTGTTAGAATGTTTAAAAGAGTTGGATATCACTGGAACAGGCATTAGTCATCTTCCACAAAGTATTTTTAGGATGAAAGGTTTACGTATTGTTGGGTCTAGACAGCTTCTTGAGTCATGTGGTTTTACATCCAAGATACAAACCTCTTATTATAAAACATTCTTCTACATATAAATCCGTGAATAGCACAGGCACCAAAAGCAGAAGTCCCCTGTACCATGGTCGAGTGATGATTTTGAACAGCTCCAATGGCCCAAAGAAGTCAATGCATAGAGAACTTTTTATAAGAGGTACTTTCCCCCTTCTCTATAGTTTGTCTTATGTTTGATAAACCTTGCAATTATTACCAATTTATGGTTCAGTAAGCAAGATGATTCACTTTGTATGTTGGTTCCAGGGTTTAGAATGATGGTTTTGCAAAACGAAATGTAATGCTACTACTTGTTACTTCAAGGCGAGTTCTCTCTGTCCTTAAAGCGATTTCACCCCCACTATTCAAATGAATAACGTGCAACGGGTTATTGGCGAATCACCTCCCAAGATGCAATGAAGCAACGTATGTAGAACTTTATCAACACTACACGAGGTGGTGATAAACCGAATGAACTACCGAGTTATCGAGGATTTCAAGACACTATAAGTTATATTTCTATAGCAATATAACATATAGCAACCAGGCAAAGAAAGAGAGATTTTTTTGTGTGATTTTCGTTGTTGGAATTATGTAGAAATGGCCTGAATTTTGCTACTATATATAGGCATGCTCGTGACCATTCAAATAGTCACAATGGTTCACCAAAAGGTGCAATTAGCAACGCTTTAGCGATGACTTAGAGACAAAAAAATCGTCGCTACTGAAATCTTCTGACAGTCGTGATGGTTCGCTCAATGACACCTTTTAACAGATATAACCGTCACCAATTTGAAAAGATGTGTCTTGGTGATGGTTCATTGGCGACGGTTTTGTGACAGAAAAACTATCGCTAATCTCCATTTCTTGACAAACAACAAAACACATTAAAACTCTTTTCTTCCTAAGATTAAACCCAAATGGCCAATGTACCTTTTGAAAATAATTACCCTACAATCCCCCCACCATTTTCAAAATAGACATAGGTTTTGAAAAACGACATATAAGACCTAACCCCGATTCAGAAATCCCCGGGGGTGTTATGCATAAGTAAGGATGGAATATTACACCTTGAATCTTTACGTAGTGAAAGCGCTCAAACTTAACTAGGGTAAGAATGGTTGGACCAAAGCCATTGAACCATCGTCCTTTATATGTGAAACGGAACCACTTTACGCATATCCTTCATCTCGTTCATTCAATCCACTTTATGCCAACCCGTTGAAACTAGCCATGGGTCTATATATCAGTATCTCAGAATGCTTTAAAGCCAAGCCGTTGAGCTCATATGAAGCGGCCTCACTTCCACATTCAGATAGGTGGACATTATCAAGGACGTTATCGTAGCTTAAACATCCCTACACAACATGTATTATAATTCCATTAAGAATTTTAAATTCATCCTTTACATACACTACGATCGAAGTTCTGCTAACCTTGGGATGATGATAAAATTGGCAGAACTTCTAGTCATGTTCGGATGATGTACTTTTGCTTTTCTAGAGACTTGGTGTATTACCAAGCGTAAAGACAAGGTTCCATCATGGGTGACTACTTTATGTGGGCTTGCTCCCATACCCCACACTTTTCAATCAGTTTTGACATGATAAGTTCTTACTCAATAGTAAGACACTAATGGTGATCACCTTTTCTAATTATCAATTGATTGACTAGTCTGTGTCTAAGTCCGATATACATGGACTTACCATTGTACACTTGATTGTGTAGATTGACTATCACAATGCACATAGATGATTGGTGGCATAGATTTTGGCCATAAGGGTATGTTTATAAACAAGTCTCGTAGCCATTCTGCTTCTTTGCAGCATGAATTCAATGCCACAAATTCCGCTGCAATAGTAGTCTGTTAAACAACTCTGTTTCTTTGATCCCGAAGACACTGCACCCCCACCAAGAGTGAATATCCATCCGCTCGTGGATGCGTAGTCTTCTTGATCAGTTATACAACTTGTATAAATTTATCCTCATAATACGCAAAGGATCCCCGTTGAATTCTAAACCATGACCCATGGTTTTTCCACAAATAGGAAAGTACTCGGCATATAGTAGCCCAACATATCATTTACAGATAAACAAATGATATCTACCCGACCAATAATAGACCGTCTAAATACAAGTACTATGTAATCATTAGACAAAATAACTTGGTCGATTATGTTAATGTAATAGATTGATCTAGTATAAATAACATGTTAATTACAGTAAACATATTATTACAAGAAACAAATAACCACTTATTCAACAGGTTTATAATTAATCAATCAATCCACCAATGATATGCACAACATTGATAGCAATATCCATTAAAAAATGAATATTAATAGGGGTTGTTGCGATGACTTCAGTTATCAATAAAACACGAAACCAAACCGGTGACATGGGATCTTGAATTCGTAAAAGCAAAACTATTCACTTAACCAATACTTACACACTAAAATCTCCAAGTGCATAATTCATGTTTCTTGACTCTTTCGAAATTCAGACAACAAGATTTTATAAATCTCGTTAATAATCACTAGACAAATGTGTAATCATGGAAGTTGTGCATAACCCACGGAACACTAGACAAAATTCTTTAACAAATAAATATTTTGGGTGTTCAAAACAATCTGACAAGTTAATATGCCAGTCAAACACACATGCATGCAAGTCATAATTATTGGTTTTGTTATCTTGGAAAGATAGTTGTCACAAAACACTTCTTATGATTCATCCATACATGCATAATTGAAACCTAGTACCATTCACAACTCCGTAAAACGCAAATCAAGTCACTTGATTTATTTACTAATATTATAATGGGTTATAGCACATAAAGATCCACCGCCAATGGCATTTACTCATTTTCATGGATAAAGTTATCCTCTCCTATCAACACTAAAACTATTGTTCATGTTTTCTAAACGTTGATAATTGGCAATTTGCATAAAAATAACCGCTAACCACCGATTCACTTTATCGTCAAAAGCAACCGTTGCGTTTTCTTAAAGATACAAGTAAAATGGTAGATACAAGTAAAATGATGGGGTATGACTGGCTTTTATGGAAGTTAATGAACGCTTTTCATTACTAACAAAATATCGTAGCATGATTTTGAAGCTTGTAACATTCAAGGTTTGAGTTAATAAGTATATGCATGATGTTCAGCTTACAGAGTTGACTTCTTCAGAAAGTCAAACTAGTATCTTGATGAAAAAAGTAGAATGTTGATACGGTTTTGAATATAATAAAGTTATCATAACCATGTTTCAATTTGTATAAATATGTTGTAAATTAGGATGGATATTGTTTAACATGAAAAAAGTTGAGTTTTGTGTCAGATCATTGACTTTCGACAACTATATTGGTGTCTTAAATTTGAAGGGTCAAAATACTTTATATTTTCATTTTCGCAACATTGTGTTTAATTACCAGTAGTAATACTTCCAGAATCAATGAACAAGAAATGTTATAGCCAAAATGTTCAATAACTAGCAAGGTTGTAAAAATCGCTAGGCGCTAGTGAGGCGGTCGGGTAGGGCCTAGCGATTAATCGGTTAGGCGGGGATTAATCGGATTAGAATTTTTATGCTCAAAATTGTAATTTTAGATATTATATTATATTATATCTATGCGATAAGCATAACACATCAAAGTTCAAATATTTCAAGTGTTCAAATATAAACATAATACATAATTCTTCAAAGTTTAAAGTCAAACATAGATATTATTCGGTTTATTGACTATTTTTAAATGATCTTTGACTGATTTTGTCCATTTAATCAGTTTGTGGACCAATTTTTAAGAAATATTGACTGATTTTTAAGCGATTTTGTTGATCGATTTTTAAGCAATTTTGTCTGATTAATCCGATTAGACCGATTTTGTCCGATTAATCGGTTTGTTGACCGATTTTTAAGAGATCTTTGACCAAAACGATTAAATAGGCCGATTATGATAAATCAAGGCGCTTAATGAGCGATTAGCGATTATGCGGGGATTAATCGGCCGCCTGGACCGATTTTTACAACAGAGATAACTAGTAATTCCTGTCAATGGTCGATATTTGACATATGAAGTTATCAATCTAAGATATGTGGTTAACTATTATATGAATGGAAGGAAGCTTTCGCCTGATTGCAGATTGTAAATTATCAATGAACTCGAAGTAGATTATCAGTTACATGTGTTTCTGAGTTTTAGAGGTGACCAGTAAAGCATTCAATAGATTGACTTTTCTTATTATGCATTATTATATCGTAACCGATTGATCGACCTGAGATGTTGGATATTCATGTAAGGCTACATTTTGCATGTTGAAAGTTGTTTGATTTTAAATAATTTCAATTCATGGAGTTTAGATAACAGAGTTGACTTTTTTCGAAGAGTCAAACTCTGTTCTTGATGAAAAATGAAGGATTATTTTGATATGATTTTTGATATTATCATATGAAAAATAAATACATCAGTGTTTCACAAGTGATTATATTATCATTAACAAGTTTAAATTGCTATGGGAAACTGTTAGGAAAAAAGAACAAAGCCAGAAGTTCCTATCCCACATCAAATTATGAAGACAAACTGTTAGGAAGAAAATCTTATAAAAACCAGTTCACCTTTTAAGCCAATGAGTGACGATACGTTTTTGCTTTTTGTGCTTAATTTTACTAAATTTTAAAAAATGATCTATGTGCAGAATGAGGGATACATTTAAAATTGGAAATTGATTCATAACCTACCAATTGGTCCTTATAGATGAGTGTATGGGAAAGGGTTATTCGAAGCATATTCATGTTTATATAGCATTACTTAAATTCAGATATGGCGATCTAGACCCACGCAGGTCTAGATTGGTTTATATGAAACCGTAATACTTGTACAAGTTATCTCTTTTTCATTATACCCCTTTCAAATCTTTTTGGGTCTAGATTGCCACTTTTACGTTAAATAAATTGCATCAAAACTTGGCTAACTCGGATCCGTGTGTTAGTTGATGTGCACCTTGAGTTATATATGTTTGCATATATAAGTAAGATAATATAAGATATGATAATTTTCCTAATAAAAAATATTACTAGAAAGGGTGACAACTTAAATAGAGCGGAGTTTCGACCTAGCTAGTAGCTAGCTTCAAACTTCAAGTATCAAAAGCGTTAGGACGTGTTTACATTTATGTTCTAAGAAAAGCTATTGAACGATATACAGAAGAAAGAGAAAAAATCTACAAGACTTGGTGTCGAAGAATGGTGTTAAGTATTGTAGATGAAATGAAAAGTTAACTAGGAATTGGATGCGAATAGATTTAATGTACAAAACAAGAAAGAATATGAATGTGATACATTATGTTTTGAGATGACAATGAGTAGCTGCAGTTCGTCTTTTGCACAAGATATTTCGGATTATATGGCTAGTTTATTGAAAGATTGGCACAAAGAAAATGACCCGAACACGAAATAAAAGCAAGTCCTTACATCAACTTTTAGATTTTAAAAATCAAAGATTATAGAAATGAAAAGCTAATGTAAAGAATATGAGTTGAATTAATTATGTAATTTATATGGTTTTTGCAAAAGAAGAAACAAAAGAGGATGTTTGTCCCACATCACCCAAACAATCAACATTTACATACCCTTTTGTCCCAATAATTTGGGCTATTAATGATTTAATAGTTCTTGTTATCTAAATTATAAAACAACATTTTGAATATAAAGTCCATTTCAATAAGCGAATAATTGATTTTCTTATAAATGTATTATCTCTTTAGGAAAGATGAGTTTATAATTATTATTTATTTATGTAATATCATTAAGAAGTTAAAAAATTGAGTTGCATGTGTATTTGTTTTTGATTCATCGCATATGTCAGAACTATTCTAAGTGATTTCTAAATGCATTCGTGCCACGTATTTGTGCCAGTATTATATTTTAAATTTTAGAAGAGGAATGATAGACTCACAAAAAAATCTACAAAATAATTTACAAAATGAAGTGTTACTCCCTGATTGGTAAGTGATTTAACCCAACTCTAATTTGCATTGCGTGAAATTGATGCACGTGTGGAGTACCTCATTCACGATTATCCTGCTCTAATTCGCATTGCCATTAAATAACCAATTTTGAGTTTAGTATTAATTTTAAGAAAATGCTAAAAGTAAAATTTAAGGCTATGTTTCATAAAATCTAACATGTATAAATTGTTTGTACTTTTAGAATAATCTCTAACTTTTAAATTTTATCATAATTTGAAAAGAATTAAACAATGTGTAAAAAGAAGTTATATATTTATGTGTGGTTACTTTTATCAAAACTTGTGATTTTCTTAGTGTAAGTATGTTTTTTTCTGTTAACATTGTTAATCTTGGTAATTGTACTTTTCATAAGCATGATGATGTGTTTGATTATTCGCTTTATTAGAAGTCATCTTTTATACCAGCTATAACTGGGCTTAACGATTTACATTAGAAGAATGTGTATATTTTTTTTACCGTAACATAACTAACTCACATCTTTTTTAGACCCAATACTTTTTTTAGTTCGTTAGGAAGCAAACCAGATTGAGGTGGATCAAGATTTAACGCCATTGCTATCGATTACAAGCATGCATTATAAAAATCAAACAAAGAGGATTTCAGCCGGTTTTAGCTCAACATCTAACAAAATGACTTTAGAAATGAGCATGGCCGTCCCATGAATTTATAAAAAAATTTAGGGCCCTGAACGAAATTAATTAATGAGTCACTTCGATAAGGAATGTCATATATAAAGTGTTGCCATTTATAAGAATATAATGCAATTAGTTATCTGAATGTTCTAGCATATTAATCATTTAAGATATTTTATCATCTAAATACTTTTTTCTTCGTGAAAAATATGTGTACACATGCATATAATTATTAACGGGACAAATTTGGGGCCATTAAAAATTTTGAGGCCCTGAGCTGTCACTCACCTTGCACACCCTCAAAGCCGGCCCTAGAAATGAGCATGGTTTTAGCACAACATTTATACAACAAATGGCTTCAGAAGGAGGTTCAAGAAAACATCTATAAACACAAACCACAAGTATACATTCCATTTACTATTCGAAACCAAGTTTACTAAATAAGGAAATATCTAATGGTTCGTGCCTTACCCACCGCCACTGACAACGGAGACATATGACGGAAGCTACATTGGCGATTGAAACGTGTTTTCGAATAGTGTTATGATGGGATTGAATGGTAAATGGTGTATGTATATTTTAGAATTTCCACTTCATGAGTGAATCGGCTATGACGCGTATGACTTGTTAATTATCTTGCCAACTAGAACAACTTCTTACACTTCTAATTACAAGGGTGAAAGTTTTTTTTTTTCCAGTCCCACATCGATCAAGGAGAATAAAGTTTGCTTCGTAATATACTGTGCTGCATATGCTTTATGTAAATTTAGACGTGTATTATGTTGTTGATTATGTAACTCATAGGTTGTTATTAATAAAAGTTTCCAATTTTTTGTCAATCTCAATCTCGTATATTGGAAAGCCTATCTTCAATTAGGTTGATACTTGTATATTTTTGCTCATTTTTATTGTGTGCAAGTTTATGGTAAAAAAAATTGTAATCATGTTCAACAATGTCCTATCTGTGTAATCATATCTTTCAGGAACATGCTAATTTGTGTTAAAGGTATTTCAAATCTGGCTCGATGTAGTTCTATATGTAGGGCGGACAAACTTGTCTAAGAAAAGGTCAAAGTACTTATTAGGGATTGCAACGGGTTAGAAAAAACGGGCAAATCACATAAAAGTGTACCAAACTCATACTCAATTTCAATTTAAGGTACTCCATTTTTTTTTTTTTCAATTTAGTGTAACCAAATTTTTTTTTAGTTGCAATGTTAGACGATTAATAGGTTACCAGGTTACCACCACCATACTTCATCTTCTCCGATCAAATTCCGGCCAACTTCCGGCTATTTTTTTTGGTTAATTCCATATAAACCCAATATAAAGCTCTAAATGACATATATACTCAACTAAATATTATAATATCATATCTACCCAATTCAAATATTATGTCATATTTGCCCAATACCATACTTCATATTCTCCAATCAAATTCCGGCCAAAAAAGAAAAACAATACGATCCAATGGACCAGCAAAACACTTAGCAATGATTCTCTAACAACGCCTAGTACCAAAACAACAAGAAACCAACAATAACCTCCAATGAACCAATCAAAATTCACATTTCAAAAGGGGGCCACAAAGAGAGCTTCGGGTACAATGACCAAACAAATTTACACCCACTTTACATATCTCGATTGAATACCTATCAAGTTGTTTACTTATAAGGATATAATAGTAAATAATTCTGCAATTGATCAAATATTAAGAGTTTAAATTTATGTTTAATGATTAAACTAATGAATTGGGGAAATATGACATAAAATATTTGAATTGGGTAGATATGATATTATAATATTTAGTTGAGTATATATGTCATTTAGAGCTTTATATTGGGTTTATATGGAATTAACCAAAAAAAATAGCCGGAAGTTGGCCGGAATTTGATCGGAGAAGATGAAGTATGGGGATGGTAACCTCGTAACTTATTAATCGTCTAACATTGCAACTAAAAAAAAGTTGGGTACACTAAATTGAGACAAAAAAAAGTAGAGTACCTTAAATTGAAATTGAGTATAAGTTGGGTACACTTTTATGCGATTTGCCCTAGAAAAAACCCATAACCCATGGATACCCGCCTGTGATGGATGGGAAACCCCGTCAATTTTTATCCGCGGATGGGTCGTGGGTGAAGAATGAACCCACAACGGATGGTGCGTGGGTGACGGGTAATGCATACATATTTACTAATATGTTGTAACTTATGCATCTTCTAATCAAGTTTGATTTTCAAAACTTTCGGATACATGTGTGCAAATGTTACGTTTCAAAAACCCACGGGTTCACCCTCGGGCATAGGCATTTGAAAAAGATTGTATCTGCAGATGGGCGGCGGGCGGGTAACTGACAAAGATTTACCCATTGCCCTGGGTGCCATCCTTACCTTTAAAACACAATTCAAGTGTTGAACATACAAAGATTTATCCCTTTCACGTTTTAACCGTCTTAGACAAAGATGCCTCCCAATTAGTTTCATTTTACATGTTTAGATCGAGAAAGTTTAAGATGACATGGAAATACAACAACTTAAATGTAATATATAAAGACGTTAAATTGTGAAACACTACAACTTAAATGCAAAAAATAAGTAGATGAAATGAAAAGTTAATGGGGAATTCGATGCGAATAGATTTAATGTAAAAAACATTATAGAATATGAACGGAATAGATTATGTTTGAGATCCTTCATGTTTACTATGACTTGTAAGAAAAAGGCACGAGTACGTAATAATTGTTTACGGAGTACGTAATAATTTAGACTTAAACTAATAACAGCTATATATTAAACTTGGTATGACTTGTAAGAAAAAGGCACGAGTGTGACTACTATGGCCTTATATTAACTTGTCCCAAATAAGTCATATTTCACATCACCTGGTGGATAACAAACTGACGAGAAGATCCTTCGAAAACCAGCTCACTTTTAAAGCCAACGAGTGACGTTACCTTTTTGCTTTTTATGCTTGTTTTTACACAACAATTTAATTATACATGAGTAAATTACATCGTCCCTGTGGTTTAGCTGAATTTCATGTTTAGTCCTCGCTATAGAGAAATCGTAGTAGACCTCCCTAACGGTTGGTTAATTTTTTGAGAATTTGTTTTAAGTTTTTTAATCCCACATCGACCAAAAAGAAGATATATTGCTTCTTTATATACTACAGCGTGTGTTGATACTACATGTCTAGATTAGTATTATGTTGATGGGATACTATATTGGTATTAGGTTCATGCAAAGAATCTTTTACCAACTCTGGGACCCACTAACTCATACAATATCTCAACTTTTTATCATTTGGATTTGGAGTTTTTAATGTAAGTAAGTTTGTTGCTAACCTTAGTACAGTAAATATGTTCAATGACAATGCCTTATCTTGGAAACTATACTTTTAATAAGCATGCTAATTTGTTATTTATACCTTTTTTTGGTAGTGGATATGTTTGGTTATTCGCATTATTTAGAATTCATCTTTTATACCAGCTATAAGTTGGCTTAACGAGTTACATTAGAAGAATGTGTACATTTTTTTAGCGTAAC